>VWPW01020841.1:148663-178973 GCA_013389825.1 Crypturellus undulatus
GGGGGGGGGGTACCGTTGCGCGCCCCCGCGTTGCGAGAGGAGGGACCGTTAGTCCCGCCCGCGCGGAGAGGAGGGACCGTTAGTCCCGCCCGCGCTGTGAGAGGCGGGACCGTTAGTGCCGCCCGCGCTGCGAGAGGAGGGACCGTTAGTCCCGCCCGCGCGGAGAGGAGGGACCGTTAGTCCCGCCCGCGCGGAGAGGAGGGACCGTTAGTCTTGCGCCCTCCCACATACACGCTGGGATAGCGGTTCCGCCCCCGTCCTAGGCAGGAAACGAGCCAGTTTGGTAGACAGCATCGTGCTGAATTAAAAAAAATAATAAAATTAAGGAAAAGGGAAATTCTATGTGTGAAAGGCTGCTCCAGAAAGACCTCGCGGTGCCGCGCGTTCCCGGCTAATGAGGCGCAGGAGAAGGAGGCGCAATTAGCAGGGTGCCTCCAGCGCCTCCGCTCCAAAGAGCGTCCCGCGCCGCTGTAAATCAGCGGCCAGCGGCTGATAGTGTGGCTGCGGGGTGGCAGGAGGCTTTGGGCGAAAAGCCGGTGGCGAGAGAAGGAAGGAATTTCCAAGTGAAGGCGAGAAGGGCCGCTCTGCACCGTGCGCGGCGGCCGCAGCTCGCGGGGCTCCTGCGGGGACGCTGCGCTCGCGCGGGCGTGACGAGGTCGCACACCCGTCGCTAACGAGCGGAGCTGCGCCGGCTCCCTCGGCTCCCCGCCGCCGCGGGGAAGGGGAGCAGATGGGGCTAGAGCCGCCTGAGAGTTTCTTCTCAGAGCTCCTGGGCGGCTTCGTGCTTTTCAGGTTTCCCAAACACCGTCTCGCCGTAATTTACGTGATCATGTTAGCATTTTTGCTAGCGTGACTCTCAGAACCTCTTCCTTGCAGGGACTTTTCAAAGTCATTTTTGATAAGCATAGCTTATTTCTAATAATATTTGAAAATACGTCTTTCTTTTTTTCTTTTTTTTTTCGAATAATCACTTCTCATTCTGTTTTCCTTTTCTTTTTCTCCATTTTCTCCCTCACCGTTGTATGCTCTGCTTATTGCAATTTGTCTTGAATGATTTTATCACAGTTTGTCATGAAAATATTTCTGGCCAAGAAAACTACAGAGAAATAATTAAACACAACCCAGCGGGCATAACTGTTCCTTAGGAATTTAATAGAGATCTGCGGGGGGAAACCAAAGAGAGAGATAGAAGGAAAAGGAACTTAATGCGGCTCTGGACAGACAGACAAACGTGCAAACGGCGTGTAAATCGTTCGTGCTGAGGGTGAATGTTTTTCTCGATGCCACGCTGCAGCGCGTTGCAGTTTGCGGGGTGGCATGGTCTGTAACACGCCGCTCGCCGTACACGAAAGCTACTGCCCACGTGTGTTTTAAACGCGAAATCGAAGCCCCGTAGGGCATTAGGCACCCTGGCAGCCTTGGCAGCGAGGTTGCCCCGGTGCCTGAGAGAGGGAAGGAGCCGCTTGTCAGGTGCCTCTTTCTGTGCTTGACAACGTGCCTTCAGGGGGGTCGGTTTCAACTTCAAAGTGTGTTTTTGTTTTACCTCCACGTAGGTGAGATGCTGCTCTCTTGTTTGCCGCTTTATTCGATGCATTCATAAAAATATCATACACTGCTTCCGTCGCTTATGTCTTGTAGTAAGAGTTGCGAGTTCTTGCTGTATTAGCCGGCAGAAACGGATGAAAACAAAGCACTGAAAAGGGAGATGAAAGGGAGGTGGATAGGCGCAGCCAGCTCACACCTCAGGGCTCGTTCCTAGCTTAATTGTCTGTTTTTCCAGACAGCGTCTGCTTCTTGTTACTCTGTGCGTTTAGAGGCTCTCGCAAATAGGCAAACGATTCATTAGCCGCTCGCAGCGATGAGGATATTTACGGGTTCCTGCTGGGCAGGTAATGGGGGTAAAGACGCTGCGTTGTCTTGATTCTTTTACCCGACTAAAATTGGACCAGGTTCATAGATTTTAGGCCAAGTAGGACCATTTTTCGTTAGCTGGGAATCTGGCGATATTGACAGGTTTATGTTTTTAAGATTTGGGGATTTAATTTTTCTTTAACTGCCAAAGGAGTTTGGGTGGATAATGATCCAGGATCAGGCACCCCCTAACACCTCCCCATGCCCATTTCTGAACAACTGGTGTTTAATTTTACTGTGTCTTAAATCTTGTTTCTAGTTTAGCTTCCTAAATTACATCTGAGATACAGACCACTAACATGTCTAGATTTCACTGGCACAAAATAATACGGAGCCAAATAACTTAGGACTTCTAAAAGGATTAGGTAGCTTTATGGCAATAAAATGCAAAGAACTGGTAATATAAGCATGTACAAGTGATATAAGTACTTACACATCGGCATGGAAACCAATGACTAGATTCACATTGTTGGAAACATATGTTCCCTGATGCACGTTACTCAATTATTGCCTATTATGAAATTACTCATTGTCCCTCAGTCCGAGCCCTCTGGAACTGATGGCCCTCTGGAGCAGAATGCGGAAATACAGAAAGCACTTCTATTATTGCCCATGTTTTTATCTATTTTCTATCCGGAATATCATAAATCTCTATATTTCCTGCTTCACTTGATGTCTGTTCCCTATCAAGGTAAATGGTCGTCTCTTCAATGACTTTGACAGACAGACACTAGATGATGCCCTAAAGGAACTGGGCATTGAATTCTGTGTGATACCAGGGAGCAAAAAAGCATTCAGGCTGATAAGATGTGCTTTTCTCAGCATTACAGTTGATGTTGTTTGTACAACTACTGTTTCATGATTATTTCATGGATTATGTCTGCTCTGTTTACATTTGGGAAAGATTTTAACATTGCAGGATGTAATAACTAGTTACCCTGAGAGAGAAAGGGGGAAACCGGGAGACCATAACTATATTTTTTATTTATTGCAAAAGAGAGGTAAGAGTGTTTTTTTCCCTGGGTCTGTTCTGCCCGGTGCCCTCACTGCTTCCCACTCTGGCCACAGACCGGGTGTGGGACCTTGTCTGAGCCTACAGATCTGTGGATGGGCCATGTCAGGGCTTGCTCCAATTAAACATGGTAATGGTCTTGTTTGTAACGCCCGGAGAGCTGCCGCTGTGGGAAGGCTTTTAGAAATGCAAAGCATCCAGAGAGAGGGGAGCCCGGAATGAGGAACTGTTGCAAAAACTTCAGTTTTCCTCTCCATGATTTTCCTTAAACTAAACAGTCATGTAAACAATTCATGTAAACAATGCAGATTCTCCTTAAGTAGGCTAGGGAATCTGCTTCAGCTTTTTATTTTTTTTTTTACTTTTTTTTTCTTCTTCCCCAAGTTATTCACTCATGGTAATGTTTATTATGATTATGTATCCTGATCACTGGAATCTGATCACATACTTGAAGTAATGAAACCTGAAGTAGTGAAACTATAGCTCTTGCCATTTTACTAAGGACGTACGTGTGCGTATTTTTACCAACACCACATGCTTATGAACATGATTGTCTTTCTAGTGAAATCCTGGGCCATAGAAATAAAAAAAAGAACAAGGTGTCATGTGATAAATCGGTTAAGATACTCAAAACCTCTGATTTTGCACAAGATCTCAGACCAGTTAAAGGCACCACTTACTTTCGTCCTCTTCAGAGCCCTGCCTAATGCTTACAGCCATTCAGAGATACGAGGGCAGGTTTGCAGCTAACAGCACCTACCGAGAGAATTTTATTGCTAGTGAGGGCAGGAGAAGCAGAGCAAAGAAGTAATTCTTTAATCAGCTGCAGGGGCTTGGCTTTTAGGGACCAAGACAACTCTGGAATGCAGCTCCTGAGTGCTACTTCAGTCCTTCACCTAAATCACAGGGCAGAAGGAATAAAAAGGAAAAACGGTAGGGGAAGTAAGAGGAATGAACAGGATCTTGGAGATACGCGATTTACATTAGCTCAGTTTACTACCTCCTCTGAACAGGAGATGGCTTTACATTTCTTGGCTGTGGGCCATGTATATAGCTTAAACCTTCAGCGCTCAAAATAGCTCGGCTATTGAGCAAGCCATTTTGGTCACTCAGCACCTTCTCTCACCCATAAACCAAAAAAAAAAAAAAAAAAAAAAACCCCAAACGAACTATTCTGTTTTTCACAATCAGAAACCCTGTTTCATACCCTCACAGGAAATAATGCTGCAGTGCAAAACCTTGTTCCCTGAAATGCCAGGGAGAGCTGTCACACTCTAGTAGCCTCCTGTTGTTGAGGCAAAAAAGGCTTTTTGCCATCAAAAGGAGGTCCTGGTGCGTCTGTGGTTCTGCTCTCCCTGCACAGCAAGCAGAGTGAAGCTCCGGGGCCGCACAAGGGCGTGGGGAACCCGCAGCCCCATGGAGATTTGGTGGGCACAGACACTGCCATCCTCTTCTGGAAGAGCCCTGGGGCAACCATGTGTCTCTCTTTCCTAGTCAAATCTCTGTGCTCACATGTCCTGCTTCCCAGCTCACCGGAGCCAGCAGTGTCAGGGATAGCAGGCTGCCCTGGGGACCGTAGGAGCCTGAGTGTCACGAGCTCAAAACACAGTTGGATTTGGTTTTCCCACAGCAAGGATGGAGTAAATAGCACAGCATCTGAGGCCAGCCAGGCTCCCTCCTGCCATAACATCACTGTTCTTTCTAACATGTTCCCTAGAGTTTTGCCAGCTCATAATTTCAAGATTATCATTTCCATCTTGTGAATATGGAGATGCTGTTATAGTAGAGTACATCCCCAAGAGTAAATAACACACACTTTAAATTGCTCTCCTTGTCTTTTCCCTGCAGATATATTTTGTGTTAACAGAGAATCCAATCTTCAGCACAAAGTCAGGAACAGCATGGTGAACTATAATAATTATTGAACCTGTTAAGTCTATTGTGGAAATAAATCTGCTATGAACCAACATTTTCCCTCATATGTTTCTCAGAGAGACAGTAACCCTTCTGCTGTCAACGAATTAATTTGCTAAAAGAAGCTGGAGTTCATAGATAAATCTTGAGATTATTTCTCATTTACATATTAGCTTAGCATTTATGTGCGCTTCTATTTGTGTGATACTCCTGGGGACAATCCAGGAAACAATATGAATCATCTAATATGAAAAACTTAGGCTACAATAGAAGGAAAAAAATGCTTTTCTTTATTCTTTGTAATGTTCTTTGTGATTACTTGCCTTCTCTAGCATTTTGCGCATCGTAATGTAGTGTTCATTTTGCATCGGTTTCTGGGCGCATTTAAAGAAAGGTCTCAGCACTGTGGTTTATTTGTGCAATCCCAAAGACTCATGGTGGCTCATGTGATACTGCAGCTCCACATGGATGTCTCTTTTTTCTCCTTATTTATGAGGAAGAAAGCAGGTCACAGGCATAACTGAAAGCAGGACCAGTGCACTTCCGATTTCCTGTGGCGTCCCCAGAGCTCTAGTTTGAGGCCGTTACTGTTGTTAATTAATGATTTGCCAGCTGTCTGCACTAATTTTATAGCATTTATGTATGCAGAGCCATTGTGCCTCAGATTCCTGGTTTACAGTCATTTGGGCTAGACACAGCAATTACACAGGCAAGATTCACACTTGCACATCCATTTGTTATTTCCAGTGTGGTCTGTTTGCTGATAATTCCACTCTAGAGTTTCCAACTGGGAGGCTCGCTAAAGACACTTTAGCAACAACAGCAGTGGGGATTTATTTTCGGTCATCTTGGATGTTTTTACTTTGAATTCTTGCCTGATTTAGGACAGTAATATATCAGGACAAAGGCAAAACGACCTTTTGTTGATTCTCATTTTGGAGACCTACACCAGTTTAAGACTGGAACGAGACTGGACGAGAATGTGTGTGTGCCAGCCAGGTTCTCGCGGAGGGCAGAACCCGCGTGTGTGTTTGCGGCCTCTCTGGTGCCGACAGTGCCCACGCTCTGCTCAAACGCCCGCCCGGCTTTGCCTGCCCTTTCCAACCATCCTTCCACAAAGGACTCATTTTTCCTGTGGACTCGGAAATCAAATGATTTGCAGTGCTACAGATGACACAGACCAACTCCATTTCGCCGTAGCTGTCCTGCAACTGCCGTTGGCGAAGGGTTCGTTTGGGTTTTTAGGATTTGGGTCCTTTGAGGGCTGGTATTGGCGTGGGCTGCTAAACAGCTGTGGTGTTTCAGCCAGAAACTGCTGTATTTCAGCAGCAACTGACTGCAAACACAATATGAGGTTCATACAGCAGGACCCTGCCGCTCCGGAACTGATTAATCTGAATGGCTGCGTTAGTGTTTGAGCTGATACTGACCTCCTGCTGCTTCCAGTTCCTCCACAGGGCTTATATTTTTTCATACGTGTTCCTTGAAGTTATTGTTTAACTTGGGTATTGTGGCCAAAATAGTCTTTCCTAGTGGGAAAAAGAAGGCAAGAGTTTATCTAAAGCATCTACAGAATGCTTATCTTAGAGGACTGAATTAGTTTAAAATTGAAGTGAAAATAAAGCAAACACTCTGCCAAGACCGATGTTATCGTGATCCCATTTTCAGTAATCTGAGTAGCGATATGGTCCCCATGCAGCGGGATTAGTGACGTTTCACGCTATTTCGGTGTAAAACACGTCTTCATCTGTCTCCTGCCTCCGTAAATGGCAAGAATTCCATGGAAGCCAAGGAAATCGGTGCCTGCTTTTGTGCAACAGTTTGAAGTCTTTCCAAAAGGACAGTGTTACACAAATTTTGAACTACTGTAATAGCGGCAGATTCAGGACGGGGTGATTTATTAGTACCTAACTCTGATAAATAGCGCCGGCCTCATCTAGAGAAATGTGGGTCTGCTATAAAGCCAGACGGTTTGTTTCCCTATAGATTATTTTAGGCTCATTTCATCTTTATCTGACTTGATCATTTATTGTCATTGGGCTGCCTTTCAGGGAAACGCCTTAAAATAGATGGCTGTATCAGGGTAATTAGGACCATCAAGAAAGGTAAATCAAAGAGCTTCTTAGAGGTTAGTGGGCACAAAATGTGCCAGTGGATTTCTCCTCTCTCTCTCACCCCAAACAATTCTCTTCAATATTGAACACGTTTGAGAACAATCCAATCCGCAGGGTCAGGACAGGGTCAGGTTTCCTGACCCGCTTGCCCCCACGTCTTGATAATCTAGAAATGAAAATCAATTCTTGTCTTCGGGCTTGTGAGGAGCTCATAATTGCTTTAGACGAAAGCACAGAGAGGCTGCTTTTTTTCCGCCACCTTTCAATTCTCAGAGATGGGAATGTCATTTTTCAAGCCCGGTGCACTGTCAGGATTAGATTGCGTGGTAACCAAGTAGAAAGATTTCTGCTCAGAATTAGGTTTCGTCTCATCACTGTACCTTTCACCCAGATCCAGATTCTTGTCTTTGCTCTTATCTATTGGGATATCACAATATTTTGAGCAGACTGTTTATGGGAAATATATATTTTTTTTCTTCTCAGGGCCAAAACCAGAGCTCTTTTACAGCTGCTGGAATTCATGGGGCTACATAAATAGAAACTAATGCCAAATTTAGTTTTTATTTACTTCATATTCTGCAAAATATCATGAGTCAAATATGAGTAAAATTATACCTTGCTTTTTTTTTTAGCCAACTAAGCAAAAACCCAGTATCTTCTCCCTTTACAGCAGGGCATACCTAGACCATGCTGATTGCTCCGAATTCGCTGTCCTGCAAATGACTTTGCACATGCCCATGTGCTGCCCTCGCCTGAGGGTGTGAGCTCTAACAGGGAGTTTACTCATCTTCCTGCGAGTCAGGGAACCTGGGCCTGAAAACCTGGTTTCACTGACTTTCCCCTTGCTTTGGTGAGGCCTTACTTAGGACAGAACGTCTTCAATCTTTAACATCTTTCCCCTTTCAACCATTGGAAAAAATGAGATCCACTTTTGGGTTTTTTTCTGGGAGGGCGAAGGACCCTAAGAACCATCCAGGCAAAGCTCAATGGAAGAGCCACATATTTGTTTTTCAGCTGTCTCTTCCTCACCTGTGATCACAATAATATCTTTTCTCTTCCTATTAAAAGTAAATTGACAGTGTCAGTGAGGACTTGTCGCTTACTCTCTGTGTCCGTTACTCCTCATGTTATAGCAGCTACCTAAGGAAAGTGCACGCTCACCTTTAGGGAAGAAGACCGTCTTTACGTGACTCTGCTCTTAGGGTTTGGAGCGGTGGTGCTGCCACAGCACTCCAGCACTTCTGAGAACGGAGGTATCCTACATCCCCACCTCAAAATTAGAGAAGAAGCAGAACTTTCCCTCTAATCTTCTGCTGCTGAGATTTCTTGTCTGGCCATAAGGGTCATTTAGATGACAAAAGAAAGCAAAGAAAAAAAAAAGCCAGTGATTTATTGCTAGAAGGATTTGTTTTTAATATACACAGAATGAACATTTTTATATCTGCTTTTACCTCATTTGGCAGCTGAGAATTCCAGTATGGAGAGCTGCCAAGAATTATAGTAAAATAAAGCCTAAATAATTAATGCTGTCAGCAAATGAGGGTATGCGATTGATAGCTAATAGTTTAAAATTTAAGGGAAAAAATAAAAAAGAAAGATGAAAGCTAAAAGAAGAAGAACTGAAGAACTTAAGACTCTTGTTGGTTCTTGGTTCTTGTTCTGAGACTCAGGTGTAAGGTTTTTTTTCAAAATCTTAACTGCTTCTTCCCTGTAGAGACATAAAAAGGAATTTCTCCTCATTACCGCCTTCTCTCTACAGAAAAGATTGAGTGCCTCAGAAAAGCTTGAAAACATAAAGTGCAGAGGTGCTAACCAAAGAATTCACTCATTCCTCAGATAAAAAGTTTAAAAATACAAGGAAAAAGGAAACCATCTTCTGACCAATTGTAATTGGACAGCCAGAGGGCCTTCCTCAATGTCTTTCTTTGTTTTGTTTTTGATAATTACACCTTATCTCCACTATATATTCAACATTAAGGTATTTATATGCACTTTCAACCTCAGCCTGGGAGCCGTGTGGTTATTTCTGACTCGGAATAATAAACATACCTCCCTCTCTAGCATGCCCCTGGAGAAGAGACTAAGTAAAAATATTTACCACCGCCTTCCTTGCCTACATATATTGTACTATCTGCAAGTGTTGAACCCCACTTTTTCCCTCTCATTTCTTGCTCCTGTGGCTGCACGGGTCCAGCTGGACGCAGGGACGGGGCTCCTGCCCTTCCGCACAGCCCGGCGTGTTCCCGGTGCCAGGAGGCCCCGAGGGCTCCTCTTCCGCGCGGCAGCTGGGCACAGGCACCGTGCAGAGGGCAGCGGCGTTCAGAGGTGGCGGCTGGGCAGGAAGGACCTTTCCTCCTGCAAGTTTGGGGAAGCGGGAGTCACTAAGAGATAATAAACGTGACATGAGGCCAGGCCATTTTTACAGTCTTTTACAAATGCAGGAAGCTCAAATTTGGTGCTGCATTTTCTCAGTTTTAGACTATACTTTCCTAAGCCACGTTTCCAAAAACAGCTGACGAATTTAGTTCAGGACGCCCAAACTTAGCCCTATGGGAAACTCTCCGCACTCTGCAGCCGGACAGGTTGCCCAAACCCAAATGGGGTTTGCTTTCCCAGCATTTCATTCCGACCTGCTAAGCCACTTCAAGCACGAGGAGTCCTTCAGGCCTCTAACACGGTCAGGACTCCATTAACTTACATGGCCGCTGAATATTGATTTGAGACCAAACCACCTCCAAGATGAAGCTGTGTATCTGCAGGTCTTCACTCAGCAGGAGCAATATTTACCTTTTTATTCCTTACTAAATGCATACAGCATTATATGGGTTGCACAAACNAGCATTTCACTCTGACCTGCTAAGCCACTTGAGGAGTCCTTCAGGCCTCTAACATGCTCAGGACTCCATTAACTTACATGGCCGCTGAATATTGATTTGAGACCAAACCACCTCCAAGATGAAGCTGTGTATCTGCAGGTCTTCACTCAGCAGGAGCAATATTTACCTTTTTATTCCTTACTAAATGCATACAGCATTATATGGTTGCACAAACACTAGATAAATCTAGGTTCTTAGTTTGACGTAAAATAGTACTGCTAATAAATGGAAAACATTTTGGACAAGTTTTGTATAAATCATGGTTATTTTTGTTGAAGATTTAAACAATAGTTTGGTCCCTCAGTATGTGCATGAACAGATGAAACATTAATCGCTGGGTCTTAAATGTTTTATAAATCTGCTGGGTGAAATAATGGTGAAATAAAAAACATGATTTAGGAGCCAGCAGTTTGTGGAGTTCCTTCTGCATTGACACGGCTGTGAGCTGGGTAGGGCCTGCTGCGTTTTAGGCATCGAAATCTGGCACGACCTCAGGCGAGCTGCATTTGAGCAACGCGTCGCAACGCGCCGGGCAGGCGGGGGGATAATCTCTACAGCAGACACAGGGTTAACGGGCCCGCGCGCACCGGCCTCGGAGCAGGCAGACGTCCCCGCGGAAAGCAGGGCAAGTTGCGCACAGGCCATTCCGGCAGGGGGCGCCCCGCGACCGCGCACGGCGGGGAGCGCGGGGCCGCTAATTACTAATAGTGATTTCTAATTAATTAAGCATCAAGGCCTGGCTGTCTGTTTCTGTTCCAAACGCTATAATATTGATCTGTGTGCATATGAGAATGAGAGCTAAATAACTTTATTTCTGCACTGCCGCCTGATTGATAGCAGAGGGGTACGGCTGACCATTTTTCACTTCCAGATTGCAGTATTGTTCAGGAACATAATAATTCACTGATACTGTTAAGGCACTAACAGCTTACTGTCTCATCGTGCAATCATCTCAAAGGTGGCCTGAAATATTTGTGGACTCTTTTTTTTTTTTTTCCCCTTAGATAAAGATGCAAATTCATTTGAAATTCAAAACATTTCAGGGTATGGCGCAAAGCCTGCTCTTAGCCATGGGCAGGCAGTCAGCCCAGGGCAGACCATGATACTACTTCAGATTTACTCCAGGATAAATTAAAGCTTTAACTTCATACAGTAACCTTTTAAAATGATGTATGTATTTTCTGCATGTGTCCGTCACACAGGTCGTTAGCCAGGGCGTTGGCAACACGGCAGCTGAAGAACAGGAGCTGTTTTCGTATTTCAGGCATTACCACTCTCAGCAGCGGTGAGGGAGAAACTCAGAAACCTGAAGCGCAGTACATGAAGATAAAACACTTTTGTTTTACCTTTAAGCCAGGAAAACGAAATTCTCATTCCAATACAGAAAGAAACTTCTATGCGATTACGTATGTTCACATAAATACGTTCTCAGGCTACAGTGCCAGGGAAGCAGCACCTCACTGCACTTCATCTCAGTGATCTTGAGGCCCCCGATTCCTTCCTGGCCTCTTTACCTTGGACGCGGCGGTGCCCGGGGTGGCAGTGCCCGCGTGAGGACGGGGACGGCCCTTCCCCGCTCCCCGCTCCTGGCAGCTGGAGCCGTCTCCCAGCCGGAGCAGCCGAGCTCTGGGCCTGGCTTCTTCTGCTCGCTGGGTCTGAGGGCAGCACGGCAAGCGCGGTGCCCCCAGGGCACTTGTGTGCTGCGTTTGCCCTGATGCTTCTGGGCTGCGGGAGGAAAATGAGGGTTAGGAAAGAAAGAAGGAAAAGGCCGGTTGTGCTGAAGTTTTAGCTCTGTTGCAGAGCTCGTGAAGTTGAGAAATCTGCACGGTGACCCTGAGAAATGCAAAATAAACAGAAAACATGACAGTTGTTTGTTTTTATGCTGATAAATTCCTCAAGGAAAAGCTGGAGCCTTTCCAAGTGCTGTGCATGCCTCCAAAGCACAGTGAGCCACGCGTTAACCCTGCATTTCTTGGCCCCGGGGCTTTATGAGCACTTTTCCCCCTCCCATCACTGGAAGATAACAAATGGGCAGGGCCTGCCTGGGCCGGACAGCAGCGCTGCCATCGCTCTCCAGGCGGGATGCAGCAGAGCTCCTTGCCCACCTGGTGGACAGCCTAAAACCCAGCCGGAACTCAATAAATAAACCTTTGGAGCTGCCACCCCTCGCTGCCTGCCAAAGCTGGGGTTGGGCACGCTCTGGGCGCAGGGCAAGGGTTTCTGTGCAGTCTCTGCGCAGAGCCCCTTGGCTCTGCGGGCAAACTCGGCCCCGCTCGCGCTCGTGCGTTCAGAGCGTGTCACTCACCGGGGCAGCATCGCTGCTGCCGTCGGGCCTCGCTCCCCAGAAGGGAGACTGGCATTGGCACGGGGGTGAATCCTCAGTAAGTTTCTTCTCTCCTGCATTTTCACATTCCAAAGGAGCTGGAGATGTGGTATTAGCAGAAGAGGGGGAGTTTGTTCCCTGGGAGGAGCACAGAGTGTTTGCCTCTGGAGACCAGGGTCGTCAGCCTGTTTTTGTCACGTGTGGTTCAGAAACATGAGGTTGGAGCCGAGAATACTTGAATGTTCTTTGCTTGTGGAAAAAATGCAATGAAGTCTCAACTGGCCTTCCCGTAGTGCGCAGGAGGCCCTCTCTGGAGGACACTTCCTTTTACTTTGTTCCTTGCAAAACTATTTCACATGGACGCACTGCATTTTCACTGACTTAAGGTTCTTCTCCACTCTTGCCTCTTGGGGTACCACACAGGACATTTTGTATGGTGAGGAGGACGTCATCCAAGTAATTCCCACCTCCACAGATAGGAAAGGCTGTACGCATGCTATGGGAAGAGGGCCCACAAGGTGGCTCAGGTGGAAAAGAAATGCAGAGTTTTTCATCTTTGGTTAGCAGATATAGGACAGTGTGATAAAAAGTTACTTATCTGGAACAGCTATTTGATAGACTATCAGGAAAGATGTGTTGATTTGAGTTCAATTAATGCCAAAGAACTGCAGAACAGCAAGTCATTCTGCTGTTGATTCAGGGGACTTCATCCAATGCCCAATCAAATAGGAGACTTCATGTAATGCCTATTCAAATAATCAGGAGTTCCGACCCACTAACCTATAAATATGAAGAAAATTGTATTGTCATGATCTGGATTTAGGCGCAGTGACTAAATCTGACTGTCCCCAGGTTCTCCTCCAAGAATTAAATGTGCTCAAGTAAAACTCTTAAAAGCAGACTCCCTTCAGCCGCGTGTTCAAGCCAGTCAAAGAAGCTTCTGCTGAGCCAACAGTTGCCTCTTGTTTTGCAAATCCTTCCTGAAACCCGCAAAGTCAGGTGTATTATTGCAAGATACGTACAAACTGAGGAGCACAGAGTCTATCTATGTGGCTCACAAACTGCTCACTGCAGTAATTCATCATCTTGCAGTTTGCAGCGTATAATTATCCACAGGACATTGTTTTTGCTCTCTGAACAGATAACAGAACATTTGGCCATTCGATAGCAAGTGTTTCGATATGTATCCCTGCTGATACAAGTTATGGATAATTCCGGATTTCTAAGCATTCATATATTTCTGCTTGAATCATCTGAATATTCCCAAATATCAGACAAAACAAACCTACCCACTTCTTTTCTCCAGCCCACATGGTTCCAGCTACAATACTTAAACTTTTGAGATGAGGCATCTTGAAGCCTCACCTAAATTCTCCGAGACAAATATATATGGTCTAGGCCACAGTTTTAATGTCTTAAATGCATTGTCAAATGCCTGAGCAGTCCTATCCAAAAGCACACAAAGGAGATCACTGCCTTTTTATGGTTTTCAGTGACATATTTCTTTCTATCTAGCATCAGAAGTGACAGTATTATGTGAACTAAAATAATCAATGTGCATCTTAGTTCATATTGAGATAGTTTGCTGAAGTAAATAACCATTTCTCAAATCCCCTGAAAAGAGAATCACAACATATCAAAGTTTAGAGAATAATTTGCAGTGCTGTATTTTGGAAATAGAAAGCTTTAGGATATCAGTTCTGCTAAAGGGAACAAGCATCTCTGCCTGTTGTGCTGGTCCAGTTCAGCACATCCCACTGAAACAGCAAATACCGGGCAGTATTCTCAAGTCTGAAGAGCAAACACAGAGAAAAGGTGGCTCAGCGGGATACATCATTGTCCGAGGTTTATGCTCCCACACACCCATTCCCAAAGGAAGAATAATCGCTTTATAAATTCTCCCAAAATACCAAGAGATTCATAGATGAAAACTCGTATCCAACACTGGCATTCCCCCTGCTAACATCCTTGATCAGCAGTTTTAGGGGAATCTTCTTCAAAGTCCCCGCAAGTACATGCTCTTAGCTCGCTCATATGTGCTAAGACATTTTGTAGCAGTGCAACAGGGAAGGGAGGTACAAAATACAGCTTTTATTACGAAATACTCCTCCACATAGAAAAAGAAAAAGAAAGAGAAACCAGTATATTTCCACTCTGGTAAGACTAAGTACTCCTTCTTTGATGGTTCCCACCTCTTCTTTAAACAGTGAGGGCGTTACTGGGGAATTCAGCAGCCTTTCATCTGGAGAGCAGCTTGGTGCAGAGGGAAGCTACCAAACATTCTTCTATTGAGCTGAGATGAAAAAAACAAAACAAAACAACAACAAAAAAACCCACCAGTACATTTAAGTATTGAGTGCATTATAAAAATCCAATAGGCAACACTGCTCCCTCTAAAAGGGAAATGAGAAGACCACAATGCAACCTATTAGATTACTGGTGGGTCCTCATTACTTTGCATGCTGATACGTTTTAAGAGATAATTATTATTTCCTAATTTTATAATCATGCTGTTTAGCAAAGCTACTTGCAAAGCTATTAGATTTTTGCATTATAAATCTATAGCGTTTTAAGAATAATTTCAGACCTAGGTCCTATGCCAAATGTTGTTAGATAAGATTGACTAATTTTCCCTATCATTTTCTAGGCAGTATTTTCCTAACTGCTATGAGATACTGAAGATGCCAAGATCTGATGAATGGCCAAAATAGAGATGGTTTAGAAATTTCCTTTTTTACAGATTAGAGGAATTAATCAAATCAGATTTATCTCAAACTCTTGTTAGACACACAGAAAAGCAAGGCCCTGCATTTGGGGACAGCAAATGTCTTCAGATACAGAAGACATGACATTAGCTTCATATCTCTATAGCCATGGAGTTTGTCTGAATTGAATTTTGAGAAAAGATTTTTCAGAGTATACATACATTCCAAATAAAATTATTCAGATTAATTCCAGGAACCCGTAACCCCCAGTGAGAGGTTTTGTCTCCCATAAAGACCAACACTGACATAACTCAGAAAGGCCATCGTCTTGCTGAGGTGTGAGATTTCATCAAGGTTCATCAAGGTTCGGGCACTGGTGCCTCTTTCAACTCACCACCTCAAGCAGCAAGGAAAGCAAGGAGCAGGGGAAAACCCTCTCCTAAAATCATTTTCATCTGACATATCACTACTGCTTTATAGCTATGCATTTACCATTTGTTCCTGGCTATTCTTTCCTTTTAGAACTGTGAAAAGAAACTTGCTTCATCCCTTCATGTCAGGAAAAGCCCTGTTTGGAAAAGGAAGCCCATGACACCCCTCAAGGAAGCCAGCGAAAGCTGCAGCATTAACTCTGCAGATCTGGATTTAACTGTGTGCATGAACTTCCCATACAGTTGAGTGCAGAGCTATGGAGTTCATCTATCATAGTCAGAGGTGCAGTCATCCAAGTCCCTTTCAACACCTGCTCTGGCTTATAAACTATTCCCACTCAGAGGAAGCTTTCTCAAATTCCTAATTTATAAAGGAGGAGCATTACTCAATACGGAAGACCCAAGAAGAACAAAAATACAAGTCATTAGAGGACAAACTAATTATGTCAAATGTTCTATCAAAAAGCAGGCATATAAAGAAAACTCTATTCATTGTAAGTCACTTAATTACAGACCTTCATCTGTTACAAATTTTGTGGCAGCTGAGAATCTGGCTCTGCACGTGTAGAGGTGGCAGGTTTGGTTTTACATTATTTACAAAGCTCCCAGGCCATCAATCAAAGTTCCAAGTAGCAAACTCTTTGACTTTCATCTAAACTTCAGTATCAATCAGACTAGTCATTATTGACCTAAGGCATAAAGGAATTAACTTATAAGACACATCTGCACTTTTATCTCTGACTGAGGTTTTATGGTATTTTCGACAGGCTTGCTCCACACTTTATGAAATTTCGTATCTTTAATTCTTTTTTTTTTTTTTCATAGTTTAAAATAGATCTGTGTTCCCTGTCAGCATGCAAGTTTTGTTCAGCAGTCAGCAGATTTCAGATGTGTTTTTTCCTCAAGAAGGTGCGTTCTGAACGGACTCTCAAGCAAGTGCCAGAGGGTTCAGGCTGGTGGGCGAGATTCCCAGGACGCAGGAAAGGGTTAACTCTCTCATGTGCCAGCTTGGGGCGTATGGAAGGATGGATCAGTGTCCCGGATCAGCATACGTGATAGCAATCACATAAACTGTGTATGAGCTGGGTGAGTGATAACATCATTTAGAGCATGTGAAAAGTTACTTAAAGCTTTTCTTCTTTTTTTTTTTTCTTTTCCAAAATTGAAGGCAATCAGTAAAACGTACGAAACAAATCATTGTGTTATCTCTTCTTAAGAAGAATATTGAGATCTTAAATACAAACTATGGAAGGTAATACAGATAGTTACGATTTTTTTCTTAGCTAAGAAACTATAAGGAAAAGAGAAGGGTATAGCCAGTTTATCTGGGGAATTCTTCTTTTGGTAAGTATCACCATTTATTACTCATATCTAGGTAATTCCTAGCCTAATGCCACTTTCGGGTAGATTATTTGAAATTCATTTTGGAATTGATTCAAATTCAGTTGTGATATATCAAGGAAAGTCTCCAATCCTTGAATATCTCATCTTTATCTAAAGTATCTATCTGGAGAACAACCAATAACCTACATACACAAGAAGTCGCTTAAAACACTGGCGCAGTAAAGGGATTTCTAAGATACATTTTTTCCTCATATTTCTAGTTTCCTTGGAAAATATGCTGTCTGACCTCCTGAGGGAGCAAAGTATCTTCTCCACGGATGAGGCTGGGGAGCTTAGCGGGAGAGCAGCCATTTGCTTCGGTGCTCTGCTCTGTGGGTTGCTAATGTGAGCCTAGAAAATGGAACCAGTTTCCAGCACCTCAGACGACTCCTATCCAGCTCTGACATTTCCAGAGGAGAACATTAGCTCCTACTGCGGCTTTCTCTGCAGCTTCAGCACGCTGAGTCCTAGCCCTCTGCTCTGAAAAATTATAGTATATTTATCCTAGCTTTTGTTTTTAATGCCAAGTGGCTAGAATTGCTGGGAGGGCTTCTACACTGCCTGGGGGGAGAATATGTTGATTTTATTTATTTATATTTTTTAGTGGGACAGAATCATCCCAGTAGAAAAAGCGTAACTTCTACGGGCCTCGAAGCTGAGAATACGGGGCGTTATGAGGGTAATTCAGCAGGGCGAGTTGCCCTTGCGTGTTTGAGAGCCTCAAGAGGCTGTTGAAGTGTGGAAGGTGATTCCGGAGTGCCCGGCCGGGCGGGTATGGGGAGTCCCTGTGCGAGGAGTGGGTTTTGCTGCGGAGCGGGGCTGCGCGAGGCCTGGTGCCCTGCGCACCTTGTGCCGCGGCCGGGCTGCACCGCCAGCCTCCTCCCTTAGCGGGAGGAGAAATCACATTTCAGCGCTCATGCCATGAGCGTAACAGTGCTTAACGTTCACTTCATACTGTTATTGTGGCTATGCACGAAATAAAGCTGGGCTGATTAGAACTCGTCGTTCTAATGCCTTAGAAAACTGGTCACCTTATTTATCACTGAATTTCTTATTACTGCTATTACCATTACTGCTGATGTTATTATTCCTGTAGCAGCAGTTGAAGCTTTAGCTCCATACCAGTACAGCGGACATTATACAAATACATAGCAAGAAAGTGACCGTTGCCACGGGCAGTTTATGATCTAAAGAACATAAGATACTAGTCAGTATGCTTGATAGTCTCCTCATTTTTGCAAGTTAATAACCATTATTATTGCCTGCCAGCAGGAACTGGAGTTTGTGCAGTTCGGTGGATATTCAGCTATGAAAGAATTGAAATATGAATTGACACAAAAAGTTACAAAGATTAATAGAATTAACTGTAAAGATCATCCAGTCCTGGGAACTGTCTGATAGGTTTTAAACCTCTCCCAATCTCCTTTGTTTTTTTTTTTTTTTTCCAGTTTAATCTGTTCATCAGTCTTCTATTTTTTAAGATTTTGAAAAATAAGACACCCTCCACAAACTAGAATCATTTTATTATAAATCTGTGTCGCTCTGGAGGATGAAGACACGTATACCGCGCTCTGTTTCAGTTCTGAAAATGCACCAGCCCCTGTTTTAAGTTATTCTGCTGTGCAGGCAGGTGGGAACGGGCAGTGCTCACCTTTAGCAATGGGCACAGTTCATTTCCAGTGACTGGAAACCCAAGTGAGTTGCCTAGGGCCTTGATATGGTGACACTGTTGGCTCATGGAGGATTTCTTTTTCTGGTTCGAGCTGTTTTGGAAGCAGAAACAACTTGAAAGACATTTTTCTTTTGCCCTGAGATCGGTTTCTTTGACTATTTGGTTTGGGTTTGACTGACGGGTTTCCAGGGTAGGCCTCAAATACCTCACACTACATCAAGTGGGAAGCTGCCACGGTGTCACTTATTTCAACATATTGCTGTGCAACATTCACTAATGAACAGAAACAACTGGATTCCTTCCAGCACAGAGGAAGAATATTTCTCTCTAGGTCCTGTGTCTTCGACTTCTTCTGCTCTTATTTATAAATATTCAAGTGCACATAGTACTCATACTACAGGTAACTAAACCTAAAAGGCTCAGTATTATAAAGATGGAGACTCATTTATTTTGGAATAGAACGTAAAGGTTTATTTTTTCTTTTTTTCTTTTCTTGTTTGGAAGTCAGTGGATATGAACGAAGTCATCTATGAAAGGAGTCTTGAAATGATGGGATTGTAGTCTTATTTTTAAACCTAGAAATTCAGCTACAAATTTCGATCCAGTTCAGATTTTAACACATTAAATATCTCCTTAAAGAAAAAAAAAAAAGAAAAAAAAAAGAAAAGAAAGGCAAGGAGCAAGTATCCATAAACATGAAGGCAGAGGATGTCAGAGGATGTCAGAAAAACTTTCCTGATTGATGGTTCCATTTTCAAATGACCTCATCTATCATGATTTTTGTCTTCTGTGCAGCGCCTCCATTAAGAAACTTGTGTGATTGCGTGGTTCAGATTCACATAGGGAATCTGAGATTTTATTGTTCCTCTTTTGTGGGGCTGTGGTTAGTAATGACTTAAGTACTGCTTCATAACCCATTTATAGTTTAGCATCTCCCTCAAGAAGACAGATGAGCTCGAGCCTTCTCTCTATGAAATATCTTAGCAGTGTCTCTTCTCAGCAGAGCTGTACAGATTTAAACACAAGAATGAGGAATTTAAATGTGGCAGTGGGGGAAGGAATAGCTTTTAGTTGACAAGACTTGCAGTACATTGCAGATGTCTTTCTGTTTTCCAAGTATAGAAGTGAGAAGAAAACTGGGTTTCAGTTTTGTTCTCCCCCAAAATAATTGAGAAGCAAGGCTATGAAAACCAGGGGATGCACTGGTGATAACCATCTCTGGCGCACTGAGGGGTTTGTCCAACACAGAAATCCATGGGGTGCGAGGCGGTCACTGGTGCAGCTCTTGCCCATGGCCGTGCTCAGGATTGCCTTGGAACGGTGACTATTTAGCAGCAAGCTTTTCAGACCCACCTTTTACGTTTGTATTTGCCAAACAGCTGCAGCCCAGGAGCAGTCATTTTGCCTTTGGCTGCTACCTGTTTCCACTCTTCTGTCTTCCAACTAGTAAGTGTCCTAAACCCTGTGTTGTCTGCTCTAGCTTCTCTTCAGTGCTGCCATTGAAATGTGTCGTGTTTGGGACTTCTGGGTTCTTGAATGGGAACCAGGGCTGCTGAAAAGCTCAGAACATGGAACAGGTTACAATATGGGAGATGAATCTTTTCCTATGATGTTTAAGAAACACGTATCATTGGTTTTGTAGGTCCCTAAACAAACTAAAATGCCGTCAAAGGGGCCTTTATTTTTCTCCTAGGAACAGACATGTTCGAGTCACCAGCTCAAAAATAATATCCTAACTATCTCCCAGAAGTACATCGCACATCAGTCCTTCGACTAACCCGAGAGCTCCCTCTTCAAGAGGGAGGCCTGTTGCAGGAATACATTGGCACTCTAGTAGAGCTTAGGAAAAAAAATGTCAAGTAAGTTCCGTCAGTAGAGGGCTGGATCATTTTGATTACAATCCTGTATAAAAGTGTACGATTACGTATGACGGTCACTCCACAAGGGATTATGTGCATCGCCAGTGGAAGGCTTGGACATGAATCGAGCGTAGAAACTAGCTTGTATTTTTGGCTCATGTAATAAGTTATTTGTTCTTATTAAGTGAACAAGAAGAGTCTCCACCTCTTCTTAGATTTGTCTAAATGACTTTTCTGACTCCCCTACGATGCTTTGGAGGCCACCATTGTAAGGGCTTTGAAAGAAATCCCATTGAGTCCAAATCACCCTCCTGAGGTGCCGAGGGCAGCGAGGTGCTGCCGAAATCCCCTGCCATCGTAGCCCGAGGTGCCTGCGCAAGCCCCACAGCAGAGCTGCAGCACCCGCACAGCGTCCGGCGCCAGGCAGGTTCTGTAACCGGGGAGACAATGGGTAGACATGTCATTTAGGTCTGGACTTGCTTTAAATTCTGCAGAGGGATTTGCAGTGCTAAATCTCTCCAGGCTTACATTCAAGCTGCATATCCTGTGTTTGTCAATTTAAAGAAATAGTATTTTGGAGCTCCTTTGGGCAAGCAGAAAGAATGAGTTGCAGAGAGCTTCAGATAGCCTTGTTTCATGAATAGGCATGAAACTTTTCACACCTGTGGATTAGTGCCAAAGCCGCTTTCTGTTTGAAAGCATCAGCTCTTTGTTGTTATTACCACCTACACCACCCGCCTCCAGCTCTGCCCGTTTGGTGACAAGGAAGTACACAACACCCCAGCATCCCGGGATCCCGCTTAAAGAACACCTGGATCACTCACCTCAGCTCCAGCAGTCACTTCCAAAGCTGCTTCGGGTCCACTCAGCCTGCTCTTCCCCACCACCACCACCACCCGCTTCGCATTTGTGTTAGCTTAGTCAGAGCCGCCAAAAGCCACGGGAGAGGCCTGAGTATCAGTGATCTAGTACTGGTGCATCTAGCACTGGAGAACATCTAAATGTGCCTCTCCAAAGCACGTCCTCATTGTGGTGCTTTTTATATATCTACCTTTTGATCGTTATTTAAGAAAAAGTTTTCTGTAGGATTTCCTCTTTTTTTTTTAAACACACTGATAAAATAGAAAATCCATTCCCCTAGATTGTTGCTGCTTTATGAGTAACTCGGAGTACCTACTTTTGTTTTTCTAGGCGACATGGGAATTTTTCCCTGTGCTTCGAGAGCATCCCTGATTTTTTTACACTGCTGTTATCCTTTCTCTTACAGGGAGTTTCCTCCCCTGGAGCAGATGCATTTCAGATCCAGTATTAGGTAGTTTTCCTCCCCAACACTGTTTTAAGGCAGGCAGGCAGCCGGGGCAGGTAGGGACAGACTTCCAAGAAAAGCTCAGGGAACATTACTCTCTGCAGCATACTTTCTGTAACATTTGACAAGGGAAACTGCCATCTATCCTCGGGTCAATCTTATGCAGAAAAGGCCAAAGTTTTCTTCCCCTACCCTATTTGGTTTCTTCCAGAGGTGATTTTTTCCTTAACGTCAATAGCACTGTTCCTGGGAGTAGAGTCAATCTGTGTACCAGCACCCAACTTCACGAAAGCAGAAGTTAATCTACTTTGGGACCAACAGTCCGTTCACCTTTTGCGGCAACTACTTTTTGCTCCTGTGAAGAACTCCACAAGTTGTCAGTGCTGCCATCCTCTGTCCATCCTGTCCACGCAGGTGTCCCGCACTCCCTGCGTGCAACTGCTCTATGGGAACATAAAGTGTCATAAACTTGCTGAAAAAAAAGGCTTTATATGTCTGGAACAGATATTGTTTTAATTATATGAAATCAATGGCCAAAAGATGCTTCCTGCATACAATGTACTTGAAAATTTCAAAATAAAAAAAAAATCAAAATCTAGAGCTGTACATTATATATACAGATACATAAACACCTATGTTTATTTACACACATTTAAGTAACAGCACATCACTTTTCTCCCCTCAACAACAAAAAACAGTTTAAGCAAAATGAATAGCATCAATTTGAGAAAGCACAATCCAACATCAGTTCCATCCGTAAATCTTTTTTATTCTTAGTACAAGAAAAGATTTGCCTAACGTATTTTGAGCATTATTCTGACAATGGGCTGCAATTTTTAACATGCTTTAAACACCCAGATTTCTAAGAGTGGAGACCAAGATGGATATGGGCTGGTAAGAAGCTTCTTGTGCGTTGCCCATCACGTTGCTGACCCTGCGCTGCTCGGAACCCATGTAACGCCAAAGGGACCATCTCGACATCAAACCCACGAGCTTTGGTTTGACTTACGTTGGCCGTGGTCTTGGTTTGTTCACACACCACTGCTAAGGTTTGCTTTTACCACGTCTTCTCATTTGGTTGCTTGATCCCACTTGCGACTAAGTTTAGTACCAAAACTTCCAAAACGTCGCTCAGCCGAGTGAGCCATATTGAGCAACAATGTAACCCAGCAGAACACACAAGAACACACAGTTGGAATAAGGAAATCTTTAAAAGACAGGATTCAGTTTTCATTGTATTTATATTCTTACTGCTTAATCAAACCCACATGGAAAACATTGCGGTTAATGAAGCTGCAAAATTAATATTTCAACAACCCGGCCCATTCTTAAACCTACATCCGAGCATCCCTTGAGCGGGTTGTTTTAAAATCCTTTGGAACCAGCCTTTTATAAGAAAAATGCCCCTCGATGCTGGAGACGGATTTCACTTCTCTCCGGACCCAATGTGAAGCAGACAAAAGCTGTCACTGACCGTGGGGTTTCATCGAAATGTGCTATTTCCTGCACATTCCCTTTCAATTCTGTCTAGGACTTGGCTGACAGAGAGCAGATCGGTTTAGAAACCAAAGCTCTCACCAGCCCTGCGTGTCCGCACAGTCCCTTGGGCTGCTTCGTCGGAAGCTCCCGCCCCTCGAGACTCCTCGGCGAGCGTTTTCCACGGATATCGATCGTTCGCTGCAAGAGTTAAGAGCAGCGCTGCTTTCCTGGCAGTGCTCCTCCGAGTCCTCCTCTTTCTCTCCAAAGAACACAGTTAATTATAGTTTGTTTTACAACAGGGACTGCTCGAGGACTGTGGG
Organism: Crypturellus undulatus; assembly: GCA_013389825.1. Lineage (NCBI taxonomy): Eukaryota > Metazoa > Chordata > Aves > Tinamiformes > Tinamidae > Crypturellus > Crypturellus undulatus. The sequence continues at coordinate 171,969 of VWPW01020841.1, forward strand.
TCCTCGCCGGCTGAGCTTAGCTCAGCATGTTTGAAATAGTGCATTTCTATGGTGTCGTGAAAAGCCACCAGAACCCAGAATTTGAAGTCCCTTTTTATTTCCAATCAAATTAATGCACAGCACAGATCAAAAGTGACATGCTGTATAACTAGAGTATTTTATATTTCAGGTACAGCTTCAATATCAAGATACCTCAGGAGGCCAGGGCTCCTTCCGCACGGTGCAAGCACACAAAGTGCAAACACGCTGAACCAGGGTGGCCAATGTGCAGCCTGGCAGTTTAAGTTTAACATCCTCCCGCGCGCAGCAGACCGTGCGCAGGTGAACACCGCACTCAAAGTCCAAAACTGAGCCTCGGTCTCGCTGCTCGGACGACTTGCCCGGCCGCTCGTGCCTGCTGCCTTTTCCTCTCGCCACTTCCACACCTCATCTGGGTTGTCCCCGCTCCTGCTCCGCTCCTGCCGCCTCTCCGCCGGCGCCCGCGGTGCCTTTGAGCCGCTGACCCCCTGTTTCTGGTGGTCGTTCCTACCTGGCGCTGCTGGAGGAGGAGAGCGCCGGCGCCCCTGCCAGCGAATCCTCCCCGATCCCCACGCGATGCCTGCGACGGCCCCGGCCCGGCCTGGCGAAGGGGCAGCCGGGGGCGGAGCAGGGCCCGCTGCCGCCGGAGCCGCTCGCCAGGGCCACGCCGGCACCACCACGCTCTGCCGGTCGCCGGGTATCACCGCGCCGGACAGAGCCCGTGCAGAAAACATCTCCGAACTTCAGTGCCTTCCTCTGAGGCCCAGGTGCACCTAAAGAGCAAAAGCCACCGCTTGTAATAGATTAACAGCCACCTGGGAAAGGAAAAGCTGTGTCCTGCTCACACAGATGTTTAATTCTGTACTTGACTGCAACTCTTGCGGAAGTTAAGGCAAGAAGGTGCCCTCTTCTAACTGGACATGACTTTGGTTTTACACACTCAAACCTCAGCTTGAGCTCGGTAATACACAGCCAAAACGCTGTGTTTTCACCTTACATTTCTTCCCGGATCAATGCTGATCTTTTGTAACCTCTCCTCCCCGCAGGCGCTTGGCCAACCAAAGGAATAGTGATGGGAGGATAATCGGCAATGGCAACGACTGCAGAGTAGGGAAGGGCAGCAGAAAAGGCAAAATCATTTTCTGAGTATATGGTTGGAGAAGGAAGAGGAAAAAGCGTTACACCATGACAGCTGCCAACTCTATCCACGTGCTCTTCCCCAAAGACACAGACAGCCCTGTCTCTGCCTTCCCTGGGGTGGCCCCTGCAAGAGCTGCTCTGGTCGCAGTTTTGGGACGTGCCCGTGGAAGCTGAGAGGGAGCATGCCTAAAACTAGACTGCTCCGATGGCTCCCACCAGTCCGCAAGGTAGCTGTGAAGACGGTGGTTCAGGAAATGCTACACTGCGGCTTCAGTTACTGCTAGCGAGCCCGCTAAAATAGCCGTGCGCAAGGTCACACGCAGCAGCTCCACGTCCGCACTGCAAGCTGCCGCAGGTACTTTATCTTCGTTTCAATGCGAGAGCCTCTGCTTTAAGTGTTTACAAAATACGACGGTGTTTTCCCAGCCGCACCTAGAGCCACTGTCCTGCCTGCAGCCGTATCCCGTGCCCAGGAGGGCTCCCGCGGCCACGCTCGGCCTGGCCCGCGCAGCACAGCGGAGAGGAGCGACGCGCTGCCGCAGGGGAGCAGAGCAGGGGCTTTGCTCCTCTAACCTCTCCAGCCGCAGCTCTGGGAACGGGCCTGCTCCCCTCGCTGCCACCAGCCCTCCGCTCCATGGAAGGAGGTGCTACTGTTTCTTTAGCACAGGCAAACTTTCCAACCTTCGCCGCCGAAGCTCTGTCCACCTATTTGTGCAGTACTACAGCTTTCCTACAGCTACTACTACTCTTGAGTTCTAGTATTAAAGTATTCCACTATTATCACTAGCATTAAAGTATTCTGCTACTATTCTTCTTAACCAGAGCAAGCTGCAAGCAAGATGGTGGAGAGCATTAATCCACTGCAACTGTATTTAAACACCTCCTAAATCACCTAGGTGCCAAAATGCAGAGCTTTAAACATCTTCTGCTTACCTAAATAGGACTACTCATGCCAATTAAATACACCCTGGTTGACTAATTTGAGTCTCTGTACTGTTAAATGTTTCTGCAATTAGTATTCCTATAGCTTACTACAAAACACAGGGTTTGGTGTTTTTTGAGGATTTTATTGCACAAGTGTCCCAACAGTCAGTACTGAGACTTACCTTTAGAGAAAGCATAAATATGTAATTTTACTACGGCACAAGAACCTTTGCAAGAGCTTTGCAAGGAACCAGTCTTAAGAACACAGTTCCCAAAACTTAAAGGTAAGAACCAGCAGAGAGCAAAACGCTCCCCTGCACAAACAGTCAGGATTGCATCACTGTCTGACCAACTTTTAATTAAAAGTGAGACACATTCTCCAATAGTATAATGCTGTTTATCCACAAAACCCAGGACTTGGTTTGCTCGTTTAAATACCTTACGCAGGTATAATTCAGCACGTAATTACCTCTGTGTTGGCTATGTGCAGCCAAGCTTCATCACCCTCAGTTTGCAGTTAATTAGGATGAGGTTTCAGTACAAGATCTCCAACATTAGTACCTTAAGTGTAGGTTGAACTGCAGAGAGCCCTTTATACCCATTCAATACCATTAGCACTAGAATTTCAGGAAATAAAACCTGGTTATAGAAAAGATTATTTCCAGAGTACAGTAAGCATCATTAACGTGTATGAGTTCCTAATCTGGCTCCTACACAAAGCAAGAAAACAGCCTTGCTTGAATGGCATTTGCCAAGTTTTTGTACTTTCCACTTTCCTCCCAAAATGAAACAGAAAAACCTGAGCTTACTTGGTGGCTCCAAGTCCCATTTGCAAGGATTCGCCTACTCTTACCTCCATGGTACGTTTCGTCCAGGAGCAGCTTGGACTGCCCAGGTTCCAGCTTGGGGGCGATGCTTGGTGCATTATTCACACCATGCAAAATACTCCTAACTCCTGGGACAATGGGACAAAGCCATCACTGTCACCACCAAAAAAAAAAAAAAGTATATAAAGCAGTAGGCTGAGAACCCGCTGAGATGAGCTGCACGGGGCTCGCCCGGCTCTGGCTCGTGCTGCACGAGGCAGCGCTGCAGGCAGTCGACCGCTACTCACGCCCTGGTGGCGCTTCCTGCTCTTTGGAGGCCGCCTGTGACTTTCTACGCTGCTTTTCATTTGCATCTGATCACGCAAGCGCTAAAAGCCACTAGGGTCTCTTCTCTTTCTAGTAAAGCAGGACAAGTTAATTTGATGAAAACAACGGTGCGAGACCTGTCCTTCCCGCCTCTTCCTGTAGCTTTTCCATATTGGACACAAGACTTTTGCCGAAAGCTTCACCAGCTCAAAGTCGGCTGAACCAAACACGATCTGGCACCAAGAATAACAGCATCTCCGGACTGACCAGCTACAGGCTGCGCAGCTTGTCCTCAGTCCATGTTCTCCTGCACTCTTGAATATCCTTCCATCACATAAGGAACTCGAGGGGTTGCCTTTTCACACACACACTGCCTGGTCATCACACCAACAGCAAGAGATCGAAGGAAGTCTCAGCATTATGAGAGGATCCTGGCCTTGAAAAGCCAGGAATGCAAGAGAACAGCTTCCATGCTAAATATCACTTTTTAAATCCCCAATTCAGGGTCTGTGTCTACATACAGGAGCCAAACATGGACATAAAGCTATGTATTCACCTGGTCAGAAAACTCTTTGGCTGTTTTACAGCTTGGAGATCAAGAAAACTTGGGCATCATTTCCTTTCCCTCTGAGCCTTCAAATACAGGTATCAAAATAGAAGGCCACTTAATTTATTCCAAATGCTCATTTGCCAGTCTCTCAAAGGAAAAAAAAAAGGATCTCAATTTCAATAAATATTTAGAGTTTCAAAGTACCAAAAAAAAAAGCAGCTTTTAGTAGTATTGCCCAACAGAAAAGCAAAAGACATCAAGGCGACTTTGAAAAATAAGTTATTTTAATGCAGTTACACACTTTAGCATTCAGACATTATTTTAAATAGTATCACTAACTTTTCTTGTTTCTAATTCCTGCTTTGTCTTGATTGAACAAAATGACTCTCTTAAGAGGTTACTCAAAGGTCATCTCCCACTCGGGGCCCCAAGCGCTGTTGCCTGCCTTAGACTTTCCTGTAGAAGTCTCACATGAGAGACACCGTACAACAGAATCTGCCGGTGATGTCCTACTTTCAGTGCATGTTTCCACATGACCAGATGTTTTAATGAAGTGCGAAAGTTCAAATGCCCAAGGACTACAGGAACTCATGTATGAGACTATTACGACAGGAATCAGGCATGAAACCCGAAGCATTAAGCTTTTTTTTTTTTCTAGCCCTACTTAAAGGTCACCTGATTTCCTGCTATCAAAGCAGGAGGTGTCACCCAAGGGTCACCATTCGAGAATTACTTGTAGGACAGGAGAAGCAACACGGGCACTTGCCCGAGGAGCAGCGAGGGGCTCCCAGGAGGCCGGCGGCTCCTCACCTCGCCTCCACAGCAGCACAGCCCGACCGCAGCGGGCAAATGCCGACGCGGCTCGCGTGGAAACGCACCGCGAGAGCACAGGTGAGCTCTTGTTTCCCGCCACAGCTCCCTTCAGCTTTGCTGCCCTGTCTGGTCAGCGCAAGCACAGCATCTGCTCTACACTTTTACCGCGCTAGTTTAAGATGCAACATGTTGCCTTTATTGGGACAGAGTAAATATGTGCACGCCTATACTTAGTCCACCTAAGTCTGTCTTTTTCAGGCTAGTAAGAACCTAGAGGCTTCACCCCCATTTATAAGCAAGAAACCTTTTAAAGACTCACTGCCCTCAAGAAGGCTAAGAGTATATTACATATCTCATACTAGGTAGGAAACACTCCTAAATTAAATAAACGGTGGGACTTTAGCCCTGAAAGCACAAGGTGTTTCCCTATAGCTGCGCTGATCAAACAGTTCAGACTCACACACTTCCAAGTCTCTGTTAACAGACGTCATACTGCACAACATAAAGCAGCAGGCAATTGGCCAAAAATGGTTAGCAAAAAGGATTCCTTAAACCTCCAGCATCCAAATATAGCCTGGCTGGTCACGTGGGCTGCCATACAGTAAGTGCTCCTCACTTTACCTACCCTTTGATTAAACGGGATGAGTTAAAACGCCTGTACTTAGAATAGCGTTTCAGCTCCCAGCCCAGCTCCGTGAACTGTATAATCTTGCTGTACCTTTCCCGTTTAGATTGGCAGGAAGGAAGAGTTGATTTGGGTTAAGTGAACTCAAAGGGGGTCATTAGTGACAGACAGCTACCAGAATGAGACCCCTTATACATGCATATATGCATAGAAAAAAAAAGCAACATAACTCAAACATGACATACAAGGCAGCTGCTGTGAAAGAGGCCTTACGTGCTAACAAACTCTACAGCACTTATTGATTTATATGATTAAATTGCCATGTTTTACTCCACTTGACCTTGGAGCTAGTCGTATTTTTAGCATTATTCTCATTACAACGAGAGCCAATCCTATGATTATGTCCACCTCACACCAACCACACCGGGCTCCACAGACTGCAAAATTCCTGAGAGCAAGGCTGACTGCTGTAGTCAGCTTTTAGCTTAGACTGAACCTGAAAAAAGAAACTGAGCTTAGTCCCTCCTTTTTCAGCCCTTAAAGCTGTTATCCACAGTGAGCACACTCACTGTCCAGGTGTCAAGTGATGTAATATTATAACATACTGCAACGACACTAATAAGTAGGTTTCAGTTGTCCTTCTGAAGCCTCCCCCCGCACTCAGCTAGGACCAAGTACTGTAGAACCAATGCAGAACAAACCACATGATTTTTTGAAGATGCAAAGCCCTGAATTTAAGCAGGAACCACTACTCAGGAGTTGAGTGTTTGGGGATCCTGGTGGAAGGGGGGAAAAAAGTTCTGTACTTTAGGAGGCAAGGCCACAGCATTCAACTAGCACACTTAATGCAAGTTACAGGGATGTGCTATGTTCAAGTCTTCTGCGGAAAGCATGAAGCCTTTTCTTCACCCCCAGTCCTTAGTCCTAGTATTCTGTTACACAGAGAAAACAAAGCACAGCCAGGAGCAGTGTCCCACACGACAGCGTAGTATCTTGCCATTCGGTTGCGTCGAGCACCACGTTTACTTTCACGTTTATGCAGACATTCAGATCAGCCTGACTTGCACTTAAATAACCCTCGACTACTCAGATGTTGTGCTATTTTTGTCTTTAAAAAAGGCAAAACAACAACAAAAAAAGAAAAGTTTCAGAGTAGGAGGCCACAAGACGATGATCGCAAAGACTTTATTCCAAGCCTGAAGCACCGGTTTCGGCGCCCAGCAGAGCTCCTCATCCCACTCCCACCTCACTCAGCTCCTCGTCCCATCCCACCCTCTTCAGAAGGGAGCTTGCTGGCAGTGACGTGTCCACCTGAGCTGCCCAGGGAGCCTCCTCGCTGCTGCGGCCACCAGAGACAAAGTTCTGTAGTGCACTGACTTCTATCATATCAGAGTCTGAGTGTCACAGAACTTTGCTTCAGGAGACCTGGTTGTCCCAGCACAGGGGGGTGGCTGAGGAGGAGAAGACACACAGTTAGCAAAGGCAGAGGGACCTCCACCCGGTTTATGTATGTGTATATACATATATATGCACACACACACATATATACATACATACATAACCCCCCCGCCCCAGTTAGACAGAAACACAGAACGCCTCCGTTAAACGCCCTCCCACCCCATTAGGCAGAACGGTCCCCGTTAAGCAGAGCCTCCACCCCCCACCCCGTTAAGCGGGGCCCGGCGGGGGAGGGTCTGAGCGGCCCCAAGGGCCGCAGCGGGAGGGGAACGCGAGACCCCCGGGGCTGCCCCGGCCGCGGGCCCCGCAGGCGCAGCCCGCGATGCGCCGGGCGCGGGTGACAG
>VWPW01020841.1:179554-260252 GCA_013389825.1 Crypturellus undulatus
GGGGCTTGCGCGGGGCCGCGCGGACAGCCCGCGGGCGGCGGCGCGTGCGGGGCTGCGCACCCCCTCCCCGCCAGCGAGCCCCAGCCGCCGCGGGTGCGAGCAGGGAGAAAGGCCGCGCGATCTGGGTTGGAGGCGTCTCAACCAGAGGGAAAAAGCCCTTTCTGAGAAGCCTCCCCCTCCTCCCCTCCGGCTGCTGCCTGGGAAGGAAGAGCGCCTTGGGCTCTGCCCTCCAGAGAGGGTGTTCGCACCTCGCTGCTTCTGGGCAAGGGGCTAAGCTTTTGCTGCCGTTGCGCGACTTGCTCTCTAGCCTTCCCTAGCTATTAAAAATACAGATTTACGAGTAAAACGTAGTGCGGAATTTATAGGCTGTGCTCAGCCCTGGAAAGCTAAACAAATACAGAATAAAGATTTTTAAAACAATAAATCCTGCACTCATTTTTAGCAACATAGAGATGGATACATATAAAAATACACATATTTATCTCACATATTTATGTCTCTCACAGTATTATTAGTAAATTGAAGATAAACGCAGCACATTAATCGGCCCGTTCGCTAGGCGCAGACAAAACTGTTAACGAAGTTAACGGTTTGCGCTGCCGGCGGCGCAGGGTGCCGCCGTGGCTGGCCCTTAGGCCTCAGCTGCAGCAAGGCCGGTGGGTCAGTAACGCCCGGGCACGCGGGTGCCCCCAACTTACTTAAAAAACATTATGTTTGGGGTAGGCAGGATGTCAGAAGAATCTCTTACCTTTAAATACTTCAGTATTTCTCCTCTTCCTCAGCCCCTTTGTCTCCCAAAATGTGAATTCCAAGCCTTGTCTTTCTCTCGCTTTTTTATAAAACACGCTCCTTTTCCTCACTGGCTGTCTGCAGGCCTCCACGATGCTGTTCATTCTTCATCCCGGTCACATTCTGCTGTGTTTTTCCCATGTTCGGTTTATTCCCTGCCTTCCCCTTCCCGGCGTATCCGTGGTCCCTCGGCGTGCGCCCGCTGTGCTAGGCCACGGCGGTGGCCTCGGCTCCGCTGTTGCCATTCTGCTGTGTGTACCGGAATATTGATTTTACAGTGTGTGTGCTCTGTAAAAAATCAATATTTCAGTAGATTGAGCGGAGCGTACGGCAGTATAATGGAGCCCAGCCTGCTAATGTAACATGCAGGGGTCCTCATTCAGAGATTGAGGTCAGTCGGAAAATGGAAATGTGCTTTTTTTTTAATTTTATTGTCTCTTTCAGGTTTAATGTAGGTGTTTATGTTGCAGTGTTTAACTTACAGCAGGGCATGCAGTTACTTTAAAGTCATGTCCAACAGAATGCCCTATGTTTCAGGCAGCATATACAAAAAAAACACGCCTCAGGCGTACAGTCCATGTTTAGAGCTTAATAAACCCCTTCCAACCCCTAACCCATTATATGTCTGTTAAACAACAGTTATGGAGAAAAGTAATAGTTTTTGGTTCTTCAAATCAAATGCACGTGTCTGTTGTTGTAAAGTTGGATTGTGGTTACGTAATGAAATATATGCAGAGTTTTTAATGAACCCTGAGATGAGTGTATTGATGAGTACAATAAAATGAGCATAAGTTAGAAGAATGAGGGAAAAAGTAATGAAAATATGGTACAAAAGCAGAATAAAAACACCCATTGATTTTAGTGGACTTGTGATTTTAGTCAATATGTTCTCCATGATACTATATCCACTTTTTAAACTCATCATGCCTTAAGATTTAGCAAAAATGCTTCTTGAAATCACGTGTGGAACTACTGCTTCCTCAGGCTCCAAGTCAGGATTAGTGTAGACTAAGTGCCTTGTTGTTTCACATCTCTGTAAGGGCTTGAAACTGCTTTATCCTTACTTAATAATTTTATCTGCCTTCTTTGTCAGAGGCTATTTTTTATTTACCAAAACTCTCGCTGCAGATGTGAATTCAGACCACTGCAGTGTGTGAAGCAAACTGTGAGAAAGTTACCGTGTTTTGTGCTTAATAATGTGGATTTAAAGATGCTATGAGGGCCCTCATGTTCAGGAAGAGGGCAAAGGTGTTTATTGTGCCATCATTCTCCCTATTACTTGACACTTGGATTTGAGAGTGCGGAGGGATGCAGGACTAGATCAGCAGTGTCTTCTGTAAGTTACAGCTCTAGTTTAAGACATAAGTTACATAGAAAGTCTCAATATATAAAATACTGTTACCTTCAGATGCTTACCTGTACTGGAAATTCTCACAAGTCAATTAATTTTCTACAGTCACTGACCACTGATTTTAAATAGCTTTATATGTTTCTATATTTCTGTTTATATATTTCTATAATGAAATGTATTTGTTCTTTTCAAGCATGGATAATTTTCCAACATAGAAATGATATTTACATTAAATAAATAAAAAGTTATAAAATCAAATACAAAACAAATGGTACCATATTATTGCCAGTTGTTGGGAACCTATGCAATTAGCATTCTTAAAAGCGTATCTCAAGACTTGTAGTATGTTCTAGGATATTTTAAGTATAGATTAAACATATTTTACATAGAATGAAAAATATATTAAAACCACTGTGATTTTATTTAGGTTATGAATATTTTCCCAATGTAAATCTAATAGACTACAATAGAAGTATTATTCCAATTATCAATTAAGGATTAATAACTAGGGTTGAATTTTACCTTAAGAATCCATCTGCTTGGGCTGCATATTTTTGGGGCTGCATAATGTACAAGATTTATACAAATTTAAAAGGTGGGAAAAAAATAGTGTTTCTGAAGACACGACTCCATTTTCCAAGGCTTTTCCTGTGACAGTTTTATGAAATAGGTAATTAGTTCTCTTTTTTTTTCATTTTTAAACAAATAGATCATTATAAGAATCAATATTTAAATGTAATTTGAAACTGGAGCTATGCAGAATGGAAAATTAATTATCTCATTAGAGGGAGAACTTTTACATTCTTAATACCAATAAATAAAGACTCAGTCGTAAACATCAATCAGTATTATAGTGCATTTTAAAACAAATGTAAACAATTTATATTAAAACAATTTGTAGCACTACTTATTGATAAAAGAAAAATGATACATATAAACTCAGTGACATATTGTAACTCTTATTTGGGTATTATCTGAGATGGTTTGCTCTTGATTAAATATGATTCGTATTTTATGTATGTAATTCTGTACTTCATTACTATAATAAATATGCATTAAAACTGCATTATAATAGACTAATTGTGAAATTACCATTGAGTAAATTAAAGTTATAAGCACTGAAATGTGGTATTTAGCCGCAATATTATATCCCCTTGTGCTTAAATTCCTTTACATTTTAAATTCATAATTACTTGTTAAAGTAAGTAAATAGTGATAGATATTCTAAGCAAGTTAGTGATAAATCAGGGAAAAAATCCATGTTTCTTTAAAAAATAGACAATTTTTATATTTCTTACTGTAATCACAGTGATTGATCTAAATTAGATTTTTGGTAGCTTCTGAACATCCCATGATAAATCAAGATCGAGTATCAAATTAAAACTTCAAGAAATAGGGACATAACCTCGGCAACTTCCATCTAGACCCAGTGGAACTCTTCCTATTGACTTTAGTAAAAGTTTGATCAATTCACAATTTACTGGCATTAAGTGTACAAAGAGTCCCAAAAGTTACATGCTGGTAGGAGCTGGGAGTTGAGCACTCTGCAGTACCAAATTGTAGGTATCTCTTAAAAACCTGATTGAGAAGGACTGCTAGTGAGTTATACAGATCCCAAATTGAATGACTCTGTCCTCTAAACTCTCTTAGGAAGATTCCAATGGATCTACTAGGCCATCAGTGCTGGCTTAGTGTAAAAAATATGCAAAATATTTGGATCATGCAAAACAATGGGAGTATCACATTTCTTTTTGTTGTGCATTGAAATGAAATTTGGGCTGTCCTGGAAAAATGTCAGAAAGGACGTAGAAAGACAGAACCCAGTCAGAACTGTCCTCTTTCCCTGCCTTGCTGAAGAAGCAGTTCTGCTTTGCATAACTGGCCCAGAAAGAGGCTTTCCAATCAGAGGGATTTGGACCTCCCTCACCATCACCCCACAGGGAGTGCCCAAACACGGAGCAACCATATTTTCTCAGGAAAAGAAGGGAGAATTTGTCTTTTCCCCCAGAAACTCGGTTCTGAATCTGAGACACCTCCTTACTGAAACTAATACTTTCCCATAAAAAGGTTCAGATCCATCAAGTCAGTGTTTTCTGATACAAGCAAACATATTGTGGGAAGATTTCTAGGAGAAAAAGCACGCAAGGCAAGATGATTGCAGTGGCATTTACAGAGATACATGTATGACCCACTCGGTTCCAAATAACGTTACACAGGAGTATCCAGGAGTATCTAGGACAAAGACCTGAGGGAATGTAACCTTTCAAGTTTTCAGAATTTGAAATCTCCAATATAAGAAAATCAGCTAGAGATAAATAAACAACCAATTTCTGTACTATCCTCTATAAGCCACGTTCGAATAGTTTTACGATGGATTTAATGTAGATTGTGCTGAAGTTTGCAGGCAGATTCTGCAGGATGTGTCTGGGATTTAACAATCAGTTACTGTTACTGACATAACAGGCCTAACTTTCCTGGATGATGTGTCCTAGAAATGAAAACCAAGGGTCATACTGCTCAAACTGATGAGCAGCTACTTATGTAAGTGGTCTCACTGAATTCAAACTTGTCCTAAAAAATCACTTAAAATGTTCTCGCTGCAACAAAGTGAAGAAAAAGCAAATAAAGAGGATAACAATTACTCTGCCTATTGCAAAATGTTTATTTCAGAAGTGGCTGGGGCAGTCGTACAGTTACGTCCATCCTCCACCTGCCCCACATTGGCAGTTCAGCCTAAAGCAGTTTACTTCACTCTGATGGAGAGGAGAAGCCCTCGCGCAGGCCGTTCCTGCCGTTCCAGTGAAAGCTGCAAAGTCTCACACCATCTCTGCCGTTTCTGCAGTGGGCATCTGTCTGGGGCCTCAGGATTTGACTACAGCTTTTTCATAAGCCTCGGAAAATACTATTTATGACATCCGTGGCTGAGCGAAAAATTCTGGGTGGCGAAACTTGATGAAAAACTGTCAGTAATGCAACTGGCAACTGCTGATTATCTGAGAGTGCAAAGAGTATCAAATAAAATCACCCCTTCCACCCTGCGCACACACTTTTATTTGGCTCTTTTTAATAAATAGACAAAAGTGCTGCCATTTACAGATATTAGTCTTGTATGGAGCTCCATAAGCATTTGAAAAAAAAGGAAAACTCTCCTTACATGCTGAATAAAACAAAAAAAATAGAGGATGTTAGAAAAAAATACCCAGGATGCTGTTTGACAGTCTCTGTAATCCACCTCCCAACAATAAATTTGTTTGAATCAATTGATGTGAACAGCCTGTGAACAGCAATTAAAGATGGATGATGATATATTGTAGACATTAGTGATGATTCAAATCCTGCGTGGCAAATCCCTTCCTTTTATGTTTCTTTATTTTTCCTTATTTTTATATCCTGTTCATCCCTAAAGGCACAAGCACAAATATCAAGTTGAAGCTTACTAAATAGCCAGAGCAATAAAATCCCTGGTAGTTACTACTACTTACAATCATCTTTTAAAATAGTATTTGACTTAGAGAGGCAATGAACACTTACTTGATAAAAATCAGAATATTTCTACTGCATTTATTTCATTCCTACTGTCTGCATCAAAACACAAATTGTGGGCACTCAATGTAAATAACAGGCCAAGAAATTTTCTTTAAATGCGTAACAAGAGAAATCCTTGTCCATTTTTTCACAGCTCTCAGTCTGCCTTAGCCCGCCCCAACGCAGCTCCAGGAGTGACCCTTCTCGAGTACTTAGAGCGGCAGTCTCCGAGACCATGAGCAGATGACTAAGTTCTTCAGTATGAGGAAGGGAAGCAAGTCAGTGATAACTGTCAAGTCAAAGACAAAACTGATAGGACCTGTGCCAGCATTAACAACATAACTAACTTTTTTTGTTGTTGTTTGCATCAGCTCGGGCAGCAGTACAAGCATGAACATCTCTGCCAGGTCTACAGGTATGCTTCTCTGCCCTTTCCACAGGCTGCTCTCTCTGTCCTTTTTTTCTAGCAAACAGCCTTCCAGAGCTAAACAGGAACTCCAATTGACACCTTTCAGTCTTTTCACCTGAGGTCTTTCTAAAACCAGTTGTTTCATTTACAGTTGCAGTTTTCCCTAGGCAGGATAGGCCATGAGGAGCAGTGCTCCCCGTCTCACTTGCTCCTCCTCATGAATACACTGTGGGAATATCAGGAATGTGCATTACCGAGGCATGTAGTCTGGATAGCATCCATACAAAAAATCTCCTTGGGTTTACAGGAACATGACATCTCTTCAGCCATGGTCCCCACAAAGAAGGACTGGCTGCTTTAGGCACTGATAGCCGGCGTTTCCTCTCAAGAAATGCAGCAGGTAGAAGATACCAGTTGTCTATGCAGTATTAGCTACCTCCGCTTCTCCAGCGAGCTTCCCATGCCAGCTAAAAAGCAGATGCTGAAGCAATCATCGTGTTTAAACATGTATGTCATGTGAGGCACTGAGCTCATCAGCACAGACAATTGTCCAAATAATACAAGGAGGCCTGGAGAGGTTTGGGCTCCCCAACAAATAAAAGCAGTTTCTTGCAGTACTCTGAAAAAATTCTATATCCATCATCTGCTTGGGTCACTGGTTATCTCAGTAGTTCAGAAGAAGATACAGCTATTCAAGGAAAAACAAATATCTTCTGCATCAGAGAGGCCGTCTCCCCCATCAAGATTACAAATGATCAAATAGTACTGATGAAACAGAGATGCTTGATGTAGGAAGGATCTGCTGTAATGAAGAGGATTTAATCTGTTCTCACGGAGGAAAGGTGCTGCACTTGGTGAATCCCAGGGTATGGGGTGTCCTGTGTCATTCCAGCGGGAGCTGTCCCCAGGACAGTGTCACTGTACTGTACGCTCCACAGCTTCAGCGCTCATCCGGGAGGTGTCTGGGGGCTCCAGAAGGGGCTCGTCTCCATGGTCATACTTAAAACATCAGCTTCTGTCTCGGGGGTAACAGGCTGGCTATAATGACTAGGAGTCCCACTGAAATACGAGTCATACAGCTAGTCTTCAGAGACCATCTGTACCTCCTCCACAACACTCTGGCTTTTAGTTAACAGTCTTTAGAAAAAGGAAGTGCACTCATTGCACCTCCTCGGAATTTCTGAATACAGTTCAGAAGTTCCTGCTTCCAGTATTTCCTTATTCCGAAGATCTTTGTCCTGTCCAGATCTTGAAGAGATGAAACAAAGTTTGGGCACTTTAATCATCGCTTACCCTTTCGCCGCTGTTCAGGACTCATTTATGGATCTCACCCTGGAGAACTCATAACTGAAGTCACCATGATCTGTTAGGTTCACGGGAAGTATCTTCAGTCCAAATGATTTCACCATCCCTTTACTGCTCTGGCTTTGTGCACCACCGCGACATATGAGCGAGAGCCAAGCTTGTGCAACCGCAAACAGAGGAAAATGAGTATTCATATCTACCATTACTTTGATAATTGATTGAACAGAGACAAACAATCTTACCAGGAAATCCTCACAAGCTTGAACTACATACATCAGCCTTGTTTGCCTGCCGAGTCTCCTGATGAAATACAGGAAATATATTCCAGCTCCAGCACATACTGTTCACAGGAGGCAAGATAGACTCATTAGCCATACACTATTCTTGCAATAAGCATGTATGCAAACATTAAGCCTCTGGGTGGGACAGCACAGATGCAGCAGAATGGAATTGCCGGACAATATTAGATTATATATTTGTGTTTACATTAGTCATATGACTGTGGTTTATTTATAAATGCCGACCTGATCTCAATGGAGTGGTCTTTTAGGAGACTCAAAGTTCACATGCACGAGAAACCTGGCTCACATAGGTTCCCCTGCATGCAGTTTCCCAAAGAACCATATTTATTCTGTGCCAGAGGATAAATTAATCTTCCATAAAAGCCCTAATTGAGGCTCTGAACCCTTACTGCTAAAGCCATTTGAAAGAGTGGTAGAATTCTTGTGCAACACATCCTAGTACATCCATAATAAGCTACAATTAATGAGTACAACTTTCTTTGCAAAGCCTGTGATTTTGTCAAACACATCTGTACAACAAATTGTGAAATCTATTTAAATAAATAATTTCAATGATTGAACAATGTATTTAAAATGAAAGTCAACAGAAAGTAAATGAAGTATATTCCATGAGTCTGAAAGTTTGTTATCTCCAGCTAAATTTCCTATCATTTATACGGAGAATTTCACTGAATTTATTCATTCGTTGTGTCTAAAACATTTAGTAAAACTATATATGTCATAGTCTTTTTTTTCCTTTTTTTTTCCTACTGAAATCCAGAGGAAAATTTCTATCAACTTCATTAGGAGAAAGGTGAAATTTTTTATATAAAGTTTCCTTTTGAAATTGAAATTCTTGCAGTCTTCTACTGTAAGAAAAACATTTCTCTCTAGATCCTGCAATGGCATTCTGCTACTTTGATAAATTTAGGAGTAGTCTGTCAAAATGCTGAAGCACACAGGAGTCTTAATGAGGACCAGCATGTTCCAGATAGATCCATATTTCCTGTGTTGCAGGACTGCAATGGGAAGAGCACTTCATTTGCACCTCACACAAATGTGATGTACTTTTTATCACAGATTTCCTGGCATAATGCATTAGGATGCTTCATCTGGTTCTTAGCAACAACGCTTAGCAAGGGCCGACGGAGAAGAGCAAGGAGCAAAGCCAGATCCAGCAAAAGGCTGTTGATTCATGAATGAAAGAGAACATTTTCTGAAATAAAAATGAGCTAATTCAATCACAATAACTGTAGGACAAGTCAAACCTGAAAGACCAGAGATAAGAAAGATAGGCAACTTAAATTGACATAAATCTTGCTGCCATTCCAAGGGCAATATTTTCATTATGATAGAATGTTCTTTAAAAATTCCTCCAGTAAATTGGGCATAAACATGCTTTTTTTTTTTCCTACAATGGTGCTGTTTGTCTTCCTGTTCAACCTATTTTTATTTTATTTTAAAAATATATTTGCTTAGGCAATGCAAACAAAATCCCACTCTTCAATTTATAATATGATGTAGTGCTGGATCAATAAGACAATGAAAATTTTGTTCCAGACTGCTGGTTTTGTTCCCTTTTCAGTCTCTGTTCAGAAAAGCAATCATAAGGCCTGCCCAAGCTGTGTGTTTGGAGCCATGTAAGACCTCATACAAGTTCTGCCATACTCTTACCCAACAATTTGTACATAAAAACACACACACGTACTTAGGGGAACAGGTAAGTATGTTTTGTCCACAGAAGTAATTTTGTGTATGCTGATAGAATAACAATGCAAGGTGTGCATGTTTGTGTGCAACTTTTTCAGACATTTTTTCAGACTGTTATCACCAAAAGTCAACAGATAAAGAGATACAATTACAAATAACCGTCATAAATTCTCATCTAGCACAAATTTTCCTGTTTGGCTTCCCCAATGTCCATCGGTTGATAATCTGGCTCATTAGCACTTTTTATGTCAGATAAATTGTTTGTGTGACTTTAGACCCTGCTCCAACAATATATAGCAATATTACATAGAAAATGCTTAGGTAGCACATACATAACCAATAAGCGCATGCACTATTTGTTATTCTAAAGCATCAGCAGTGCACTCAGGGGCAGTTCAAAAAAGAGTCTCCAGCTGAAGTCCTGTAGAGTCTCCCTAGAGATTTATGTGATTTTTTTTCTTCAGCTTGTGATGTGGCAGAATGACCAGTTTATGATGTGGGTGGAACTTTGTTCAACACATGAAAATGACTCCCTTCTCCGGACTGCGCTCTCCTGCGGTAGGCAGTAAAGCTCTCTGCCCTCCATATGGCCTCCATGTGCCAGTATACACCAAACTGGTATGTGGGTTAAATGTAAAATAACCACAAGGACTTCTGAGCCAATAATTACAAAGCCCCTTTTGATCGGCTCCATGTATCATTATCTGTGCTGTGCAATAATAAAACAGAGCTTGTGTTGTCCCTGTCTTCTCCTTTGGTAGCTAGTGAGCTCAGTGCAAAAGTACCGCACACAACTGATGTCCGTGACATGCTTTGGGTGAATTGTCAGAGCAGCAAAAAGCACATCAAGTTCTCAGCTCTGGTGCGACATTAGCTTGAATGAAATGTGTACATTCCCTAAAGGCACATACCTTAAATCCTGTTCAGAGTTGCCCAATCTGTGGTTTAGATAGCTTCTCTGACTTCTACATCCCTCTGTCCATTTAAAGACCAAAATATCAATTCTTAGCACTTACTCAATGTTTCTGTTTACAGGGAATGTGCCACTCTGAAACCGCGCTGCTCTCCCACTGCTTTCCAGGCGCAATGCAGAATTTGTATGTGAGATCTTTTATGATTTAGCCTTGCCCAACTATCTCAAGAACTAGTCCCTGTGCTTTGACCAACAGCTAAGGATTCAGAGGCTAGGATAAGCTTAGGATTCAGAGGCTAATAGGTGTCCAGCATACCCAAATGTCTGGATATGCCTGTCTAAAGCATATGCCTGTCTAGGACTAGGACAGATCATTCTTAGTAAAAGGCTTATGACTATAAATTTTGCTTTCTTGCTTTTTTTTCCCAAGTTTTTTTTTGATTATATATACATATATATTTTATATATATGTATATATATATATATATATATATATATATATATACATAGTCTTGAGACATCTGAGATGGTGAATTCAGTGGGAGGGCTTTATTGAATAGGAAGTATTCATGCTCTTACTCTTGGTAAATTTGGATTATTGTTGCTCATAGTTCATAATGTTAGTGTGTGTGTGTGAATGTGATTATGACTAACCTGCAGTGTTAACTGAGAACAAATACAGCTTCTCCCTGATTCACCTTCTGAACATATAGTACATTCTCACTGTCCAACGCAGAATGGGTTTCCTACTCCTTTCTTTACTAGTAAGATACAGAGCTACACCTATAGAGCAATAGATTGAGTACTAGTCTATCATTATTTGAAACTGCACAAATAACAGAGCTGGCATCAGGAAAATGGAAGTGGATGCACATATAAAAGCCAGTTAGAAAACAACTCACACAAATCACAAGTACAGTTTTCAGTTTTGTCTGCCTGTTTGGCATTTGTAACAAATGACAGTGTTGCTGTATCATCTTTCTGCTTATAGTGCTAAATAGACTGTCATTTAGGTGTTTATATCTAAATGAGCCTGAACCTGCAAGCGTACACTTGCTTAATGTTAATCAGTATTAATTATGCTGCATGAAATAATTAACAAAAGTATGTCTAGGATATACAAAGGAGAAATCTGGATGTATGTAAACGCTCGTGGAGCAGGGCTCTAGAGGATGTGCTATTAGTGCTTTGGAATAAGTTATTGTTGTTTTAGTTCTTTTGGTGTTTTTTTTTCTGAACAAGGACTTGCACCTGAGAGAAGTGAAAGACATCTCAGAGACTGCTGTTCCAAGGCATCTCAGGGGCTGCTCTTCCAGCTGTGCTTTACCACCTAGACTGCACATCGCCTTCTCTGTATAAAACAGCACTGATGCTTCATTGAGAAACAAATCACATTTCAGGAGAGGCTGCAGTCCCCTTTCACATTTTGTGTAAGCAATTCCAGCTGAGCTTTAATCTTTATTGAAAATGTCAGGGCACTTTCACAAAAAAATCTTTCTGATTTACATAGTAATTTAATAATATGCACTATAATTATATTTGTGACTAAAATATTATCCATATTGTTACTGTAAGACTCCTTTTTTTTTCTTTTCCCAGTCTGTTATAAACAAGTCATTGGTTTCCTGACCCAGCCAGCTCCCACGAGTATCAAACACCCTCTACGTGCTAGATCTTCACACTGGATCTCTGATTTGGCTGACAGACATGCAAAATCACACACAGGCAAACTGCTCCAACCCAGGCTGGCAGAGACTGAAAGCTGTTACCATCTGGAGCCTGTCCAGAGATAGACGGGAATTACAGTAATTTCGGCGTCACAGTCAAGTTCCTAGCTGACCACTATCTGCATCACAAAGCCACCACTATACTCTTGCTTGGCAGTAATTATTACTTTTTTAACAACCTCCGCAGGGAAACTGTTAGCAAAAAGCACAAGGACCAAGGAGAGAATAATAGGGCACTGGTGAATATCAAAAATAGTTCATGCAAATACCAAGTTATGTCATATGAATAGCAAAACTCAGAAGTTTTAGTAGCCAGGCAAAACAGTGACCTATTGGGGATCATGGCATCTTGAGGAGAGAAATCAGAGACCTGGAATATGGACACAGATATGGGGTTTTGTTTGTTTTTTTGTTTGCTTTTCAAAAATGAAAGTCAATGCATGGTAAAAGATGCTGTCTTGCATTTAGACATGTACACTTGTTTTTTGTTTCTAGGAAAGGTTAGAAGATAGCTTCTTGACTGCCTTCGGGTGAAAATGAGGAAAGAAAGGAACCAGATGGTTGTCTCTTTGGAGTTGTTTTGGAGGTAACTTAATCAGAAGGAGAAGGAAATACAGAAGGCTCTTTTTGCTTGAGCAACAACTCTGTTCAGATGACTTGATCTCAGTGCTGCAAAGCACTTCAAATAGCAAAATTCCTATTGAAGAGCAATTGAGTAGGACACACACAATTAGCAGGGAATCAGGGTACATTGTGATTTTTTATTTTTCTTTCTCAGAAATTAGGAAAGGGGAAGGGATGAAATCCGGGGACACAGCTAAACTGGATTTGATTCAACCAATGTTGAGAAGTTTCATGACAATCAACAGGTAGATTATCTGGGTGAAAGCAAGTATGAAATGACAGAGTGCACTATTCTAAGAAAAGCCTCACCATTAAGGATAGACTGCAAAAAATCAGATTTCTAAAAATTCATAGAGCTGGGGTGAAAGCCTCTTGAGAAATTAATTGAAAGTATGAAAGAGTAGAACATCACTGGCAAATACTGAAAAATATATATATTAAATGTTCTACAACAAACTGTTCTGGTACGAGGAAAGAAAAAGCACGTTTACAGATTAAAGTGATCCTCCATGGAATTCTTTAGGCACCAGGAAATCAAAGCCTCAAGGAAAGCCTGGAAACCAGGGCACATGTCTATGACTTACTATTATATGGAAGGATAAAGCAAAACATCTAGGCGTATAAGGAGTTACAGATAGCAGGAGGTATAAAAAGCAACCAGCAAATGTGCTGTCAGAACCTCGGAAGTAAGATGGCACAGGAAATACAGATATGTAACAGGGAGATAGCGAATAACAGTGCAGAACAAATTAAATAGTAAATTCCATTGTTATTTCAGTATTTGCTAAAAAGGTTAATGGTGACTAATAGCTAATGAAATTAAACAAAAGAAAATGTGGGCAAGTTAGAGCAGCACGAATGCTTAGATTACTGACCTGAATTACATATATTCAGAAGAAAAAAACTGATACAGTCTGAAATACTTACAGAACAGTTCAAAGTAATGTCTGCACCATTAGCAGTCCCCTTAGAGAATGTTACCTTGCAATGTGGGGGTCCAGTGGACAGGAGGGCAATAAGCACAGTACGTAGTAGTAAGAAGGGGAAAAAGAACACCCAAGGAATCACAGGATGGTGAGCCTGCTTTTACCACTCACAAATCAACTTACAACACTTAGAAAGAAACTCCACCTTAGGATAACGTATTCTTATAAACACTTAGAGGATAAAAAGATATTAAAAAATAAAGCCAGCTCACACAAAGTGAGTTCTTTTGCCATATAACTCACCCAGTGGACAAAAGGAAGTGTTCAATATGCTACATTTTTACATAGTTTATGACACAACTTTTTGTGACATTCTTATAAATAAATTAGAGACTCAAGAAAAATGTTTTCTGGTAAGTGCAAGAAAAATTGCTGTTTGAAAAAATACGTGCAAAAAGTAGCAAACACCTTGGTTATAAGGGGGTGGTTATGTCAAATGGAATCTCACTGATTCAGATCGTGTTGATCTGTTTTCTGTTTAGAATATATATTTACTATTTGGATTATGGAACAGAAAATAGACTTACAAAATCTGCAGATGACACAAAGGAGTAGAGAAGGGAGAGATTTCAAAGACTTTGGAAAACAGGATCAGAACTGAAATGGCTTCACTGCAAGTGAAAGTATTCTACTGGGGAAGGGAAATCAAATGAACATTTACAGAATGGGCTATAAGCACAATACTATTAGGAGTACTGAAAAAAAGGTAAAGAACTTGGAGTTGGATTTCAAACGGAGTGAATGAATAAAACGGTGCTGTTACAAAAAATCCAAATCTTCCTTTGGAAATGTATTCAGAGCTGGACTATGTGTGAGAAATAGGGATTGGGAAGTTTCAGCAGAAGCCCTATTTCCAGGCACCACACTTCAAATTATAGACAAAAAATCAACAAGAGTGATAACATATGAAGAAAGGCTGCCAAAACTGAGCAGGTTCCTTCTAGAGAGGCAAAGACCGACAAGGGGCATGATAGCTTGTTTATGGTTATAGCCATATGGAGTTGGTAGGACAAAACAAAACAACCGCAACGTAGACTCAAATCTAATAGTAAGGGCAGAATTCTAAGTATGAAAATGCTTGAACAAGCAAATTAAAGAAACTGTAGAATCCTCCTGTTGTCAAAGGTTTTTAAGAGCAGGTTAGATAAACTTTTGCCATGTCAGTGTAATTTTTTGGTGCTATTTCTCTTCACGTCTGTGATTCGGTAACACAGCCCAGGCAGAGGCCACACCACTAGTCTAGATGAAATGCGTATTATCCTGTACCTGCATCCAGGACATCCCTGGTGTCAGAAGGAAGGGAAAGAGCACTTGGCTTCCTCGTCTGACTGGGTCCCACAGGTCTGCGCTCTGTACAGCTCCATCTGACTCCATTCTACAGAGCTGCTAGTGGAAGGTATCCCTTGGTGCCGAGGAAAATCGTATTTTGAACATGAATAGCAGTGAAAAGTCAACACGAAAAGAACCTATCGTAAAGCAAATTTTCTTGCTGAGACGAGCATCCCAGCCTGACTTCCTCTCACAAAAGGAAGGATTACCGGCGCCTGCTTCACATACTTACACAGCACTATAATTATCATTACCTACAGACTCACCGGCTTCTGATTTGTCCTCTGCTGAATGGTTGGTATCCTAGTAACAATTTCCTTGATTTTTTTTTTTATATATCAGTTATTTTTATCTTTGCCTCATTTGTCAAATCACAGAGTAGCAAAGGCTGAGGCCGTTTCATCCCATGTGAAGTGTGTGCCCTGCCATGGCAGCTGGCCTGTGTTGTGCTCCTTGGGAGCTTTCAAATGATGAGACTGGTTATGTCAGCCCGGAGCAGTCATTGAGCCCAGCATTCCTTCTCTGGCATGACTGTTGTCCTCACAGGATCCCCTTACAGGGCAATTGCTGACGAAGAAATAAAAGCTGAGGAAGATCACTTCACACCAGCCTGGCCCTCTCTGCCTGCACTCAGTGCAGTCTGGCCAGACCAAACAGTAGGGGTTTTAATTAGAAAATTATCACCAGACAAAGAACATGGTGGTTCCTTCCCACCCACACATCCACCATGAAGTAGCAGAAGCCACCATTAACAAAGTCCACACTTCCCTAAAGTAATCCCTGTCTTCAAGAAAGAGGTGGAACAGCCATGGAGTGTCCTCAGAGTCCTCCTAGTACTGGCATCAGAGCAGCTTTAATGTGAAGAATTTGCTTCATGGAGTTTGGGGCCTGGAGGTTGTCCCTAGGACTGTCACGTGGCCTTTCTGATAGAGACCAGTGATTTCTGATAGAAACCACTGTGGTTATCACTTCACTGTGATGATTGATATATTCTCTATTAATAGTTTACACGGGAGTTAAAGTCATTTGAAATCTCTTGCTGGCTGAAGGCAAAAGAGGTTACAGGAGTGCAGGAATTAATGGAATGCAAGGTCACAGCCAAGATTTACGAGACGAGACGTGGTACAAGATAAGTGGAACTGCTCAAGTTCTTGGCTTTGCTGTCTTTTCCAGCTCCTGCATTTCCCCTACTCCTTTTATTTCCCTGCAAAGATACCCTGCCACTCCATCGTCCTTTTTCAGTCTCAGTCATAACATCACAGCGTGGCTAAGGAAACCAAACAGCGAGGTCTGCAGGCTGGACCTTGCACACAAACACCTCGGAGAAGGGATGGAACAACTCTTGTGTCAGCACTAGCTGACCAAGGGCCCTAGCCCTTGCCTCCAGGTCCTCCCTCCTTGAACAAGCCGTACTCCATCGCCTCCTGGAAGTGGCCTGTTGTTTCAACACAAGGTCTGCTTCTTCACTGCTTCTTCCAGATGTGACTAGACAGATGACTCCCATGAGCAAAGTGACTTTAATAGGTGCAATTAGTCTCCTGCACTGATTTGGCTGTTTTACACAAGAGAGAAATATACCTCTCTGCTCTAAAAATCGAGTTTCTGCTTTGCAGACATTAACAAAATGATGCAAAATCACAAAAGGGTTTGTATTCTCCAGACACAAAGACAGACCTCAAACACCACCGCGGATGGCAAACCAGGACAGCCTGCTAATAGGCTCCAGACCATATACATGATGGTTGGAAACATCAAGTCACAGATCTGATATAACCCCCGTGCAGCTGCCATTGAGCTCCCAAAGACAATTAATTTGCAGAATGAGATAAGGGGAATAAAGAAAACTAAGCAAAATAGAATCAGTGAAATTAATTTTATTAGGTCCCTGAGAAACCCCTTTCTGCTGTGGTCAAAAGAGCAGTCAAAGAGCAGAGAACTTGAAGGAGTGGGGAGCCTTGTCCTCAGCTTGGGAAGTGGAGGACTAAATGAGGGGCGAATCAGAGGAGGGAGCGGGGACAGTGATGTTAAAGAAAGGGCTGCTGTGGTCCAGGAAGATGAGTTGTTCTTACAAATGTCCTTTGCCAGGTTATTACTCTTAGTTAATTTAGCTCACACACTGCTGTTGGTAAAGATACTTGCTTATTTCTTTTTGCAATATTTTTCTTTCAGAAAAAAGAAACTGCCATCTGCTTTATCAAATTATAGGACATGAAAGCCAGATGTATTGCATATTCTTTTGTCTGTAACGTGGTTTCCCCCACTTAAACATTATTGTTTCTCCTTAATCAAGTAAAGAATACTTCCTAATCTTTTATTTTTTTGGCATCTAAACAAAGACAAAGTTTGGATCAAACAATAGGGGATTTATCAATCGTTACAGCCATAAAATCAATAACATTCGAAGGGAAGTTGTTGGTATTTGGACACTTGCCAAGGCCTGGAAGGACTGCCGAGGCCGTCTGGGAAGGAGGAAGTTTGCAGGCGGCCTTTGAGAGGTGGTTGCACATCTGTCTCAGGCCCGAGGACAACCCATGAATAATGGTTCAATCCAGTATTTTTACTTTGTAATCAGTATGTTAAGAAATGCTGCTCTGGGTGCAATTCTAACCCTTCTGATGGTGGTGGTAAAACATGTAAGTTTCGCCCAGGATGTATCACAGGAATAAAATGCCTTTTTGTCTGTTCGAACTTCAAATTGCTTAGACAAAATAATATTTCCTTTAATATGTATTCTTAATACTGTGGTATGGGAAACTGAAAATAGTAATGAAAGGGTGAAATTGGAAAATAAACTTTACTTCCAATATTTTAATTTAGGTTTACTGAATGTAAGAAATGTCAGAGTTTGGCGGCAAAGAAATAGTTGTGCTGAATGCGAATATTGGTGATTTCTAAGAAGATTTGTTTCAACATAAAAAATGTAGGAAAAAAATAAGGAATAATTTGCCCAAACATTCCCCACTTCAAGTTAAGCTGTGGTTTTGCGGATCCAAACATGGAAGGTTGGAGAAAAGGAGAAGATTCAAAATGATCTTTACAAAGTGAAGAAATGACCTAGAAATAAGATGCAATTGAATAAAAAACAGATTTTACAGCTAGGTAAGAGTGATTAACTGCGCAAAGAAGGGGTAAAGAGTAAATCTGTAGTCAGGAGCTCTGCAGGAAAATACCTAGGGTTTATTGCAGTTCCCAAGTGAGTCAACAAAGTCACAGTTATGAAAACTGTTGGGATGGGTGAAAGAGGCACTATCTGTGGGACATGTGAAGTAACCTTCCACTCTCTGCAACATCAATAAAACCTCAGCTAGATGCCTATGTCCAGTTTTGGGAAATGAGTTTCAAAAAATATAAGGACAAATGGTAAAGAATTTGTGGAGAGCATATGGGAATTATAAAATGGATTAAAACTGGATATGTTTAAGCTAGAGAAAAGAAAACCGAGGAATGAGATAAAAGTAAAATACTTCACAGGAGGCTCTAGAGAGGAACGGGATGATTTGTTTTTCATGGCTATGGAGGACAGAACAAGAAACAATGGGCTTAAAATGAAGTGACAATTAAGCTAGACATGGAAAAACATGTTAATTGTAAGGACAGCCAAGTACTGAACACTCAATTTCTGGAAGTCTTTAGAACTCAGGTAAACAAACCACTCATGTATAGGTACAGCAGATGCTGTCTTGGAGTGGAGAGGACTAGATGATCTTTGTAGGTCCCTACAAGTTATATTTTCTGTGATACTGTGCTCATTTGGAAAGGCCCGAATTATTGGTGCCATATATATTATCAGCACATTGTAACAAAATTCAAATATTTTGTATCATCCATATGAAAACCGTGTGTTCCAGCATATGCTTTTTTAATAGCTGCTGTAATAAATTGCACCTATTAAATGGTCACAGACATTTCCTCTTGCAATACAAAGTAGCATGTTTTACTATTATTTTCCAAGGCTCTTTTGACAGTTTCCAGCACATATCTTCCATCGGTTCTGTTTCTCTGTTTAGTATACTGTATCATCTAAAGGTTGATACTAAACCAACTAAGTTCACTTTTTAACACCTGAACAAAAAAAAATGTTTTTTCCTAACAATTTTGAAGCAACACAATTAAAATCCATTTAGTTCTGATCTGACAGAAAAAGTCAGAAAGCTTTTACTGATACTTTTAAGAAGTGACACTTGTCTTCTGAAGTAACATATACCAGTAATACCATAGCAGTCCACAGAGAAAAGATCCCGTAAGCTATCTAAGCCCTCTCTTGCCAAGGCAAGGGTGTTCTTTACAGAGCATTTTATAGCAGATTTTAGTGATTGTTATGTGTGATGGCTGCATATGGCTGGAGGGTAACATTAGCTTGACATGCACTATGATATGAGCAGCCCTTTCATGTTTTATAGGTTGCCTGTCATGCTGCTGCTCTTATATAGTCCTTTGAACACAGTATATAAAGTGCATAAGCCAAAAAGAAGCTATGTAGTCATTCCAAAAGAACAAGGGGAAGGGCAGGAAGGAAATACCTGCCTGTTAGATACATCAGATGAAAACCATTTCATTAATAATGTGTTCAAAGACTAAAGGGGAAGGATGTTTGCACCCGTGAAGAGTCACTCACACAAATACATCAGAATAATTAGAAGTGAGGGGCCTCTCTACCAGCACTCCAGAAGATGGGTCTGCCTTACTTCCCACATCAGTTTTATACAGAGGGGAAAGCTGAAGATAATTCCGATTTCCATCCCTATGGAAATGAGAAGAATCAGTGTCATTCTTGTCTTTGAGGCCTTGGAGCTGTGAATATCTGTCAACATCTAAGGGCCATTCAAAATACAAGAGTCTAAGTTTATACCTGTTCTGCTTTTGTTTCATGCTTCGCAATCTGCAGCATAATAAAAGGGGTACCTCCAGCACAGAAACCTTTTTAGGGTGTTCTGTGTCCACATACATAAATTCTGAACATCCTCAAACCGCTCCAGGTACATCTGGAGTACTGCCACGGGCGCCAAGTCTGAGATAGCAATGGGTGCTTCAAGCCCTGGCTATGGCTCCCAGTCAGCGGGAGTTACATTCTTACTACAGGCAGTCCGAGCAGGGAGTCGGGCTAGATGATCTCTAGAGGTCCCTTCCAACTTCACCCATCCTGGGATTCTGTGATATCATCTTGCACGTGATTCTGTGATATCATCTTGCACCTTTCCTGGCCTCAGCTCACAAGCACCCAGCCTACATGACAAGCCTTCTACAGGAGCTATGGGTCCTTCCTGCTATTATATCACTGTGGATAGGAAGCAACATGAAGGATAGGAAAGCCTTGAACCTCCTTTGATTCTGCCAAGTCCTGGGCTTCAGCCATCATGAGAGCGTCTCAGGAGACGGGGACGAGGTGGCTGTGGAACACCCCTACGTCCCACCACGTCACTGCAGCCTGAGTTTCCTTCCCTCCTCCCTGAGGGCTGGTGGGCACAGACGCGCGGTTGTCACCGTGCAGGTGCTGCTCCCAAGGCTGCAGCGGGACACGGCCGTCACGCAGCAGCAGTGCCAGCCTTGGGCGCTCCTGCCTCGCCGCTGCACTTTTTGCAGACTTTGCGCTAATCATCCCTCGTTGCATTACGAACGTTAGTGAAACCGGATTGGAGAACTGAGCTGGGTTAAAAATAAGCTTTTCTTTTACCGAGTTATTTTTGGCTCAGCTCAGTTGCATGATCTGGGTTACCATGTAGCTTCACAAACAGTTGTGCCAGGATGTACTGGGGCATTTGCAGAGTGGGAACAAATGCCCAGAGGAGGAAGGAAGAAGTCCAGTTGTGGGGAGAAGTTGCTAGGGACCTACATGACCGGTGAGGAAATATGTTTCCTGGCGCGGGTGCCTCTGCAGTCATGCACAGCCGGCCAGCAGCAGGGCCCTTCGTGCACCTCCTCACACATGCACTTGGGTTGTCCTCCTTGGAAAGGGCGAAGATATCGCGTAGGAAGGAATTACTAATCCTGACAGCACAGTTAGACTAACTAGCCCATAACTAAACCTAACTTAAAGCCAAAACTGGCCTTTTCTATGGTCTCCACTCTGAGAGAGGCCCTGAATGTCTTCGTTCTGTGCAGTGAAGGCACCCAGACAACATCCGTGGTGCGAGGTTGGCCTAGCTGGTTTGTGCCTTGGGAAACCCAGACGGCAGAACAGCTACGCTGGGCAAAGTCACCAGGTTTATCGCCTGCCTTGTGAATATGCTATGTGCAGGTTTCGTGGAAAGCTGATAACGTGCCTGCACACAGTATGATTATGTGAAATTTACGGAGTATATGCATGACTGGTATTTTGTATAGTAGTTCAGATCAGGTGGTAGAAGCTGCAATTGATGCATAATGTAAGTGTATAAAGTAAACGGCTTAGATTAGGTGAAGGCTGGGTTGCCGAGCGGGTTGATTAAATACAAGGTGAACACAGTGGCGCTTGTTCTTCCAGGTTTCCAGATCTGAACAAGGCAGTCACGGGTATTTGCTTTTGTGTTGCAAAGCACAACTCCCAAACGGATCAAGGTGGAAAGTGGGAGTTTTGGAGACTGCATTAGTGGTAAATAAAGATCAGGAAGCATGATATAAAAATAGAGAAATTTGCCACGTAAGAGACTGCCTGTGGTGGAATTAGTGCGTGAAAGCTAGGTCATTAGCTCTTAAAGCTGATAAAGAACAGGGAAATTACGGCTCAGGCCAGCCTTTATCAAGAGCGGAGGGCGGCATCAAGAGATCAGAGCTGCTGTGGCAGCAGAGATACCTTGAGTAAACCAGAATAAGAAACTACCGAGATGTCCAGTTATTAAACTTAGACTGGAATTGTCTTACATGTAACCCTTTTCTTTCTATCTCACAACCAAAACTTGTGCCTCAATTCTTGCTGAATAAACCTTTTTTACTTCTTCCACTGAGGTGCTGCAAATAGGACAAAATAAAGATATTGCTACAGAAGCACCAGATTCAAATAAAGTGGCATAACTTTACCATGAGGTACCTCATCCCAAGACAAGCCCAGCGGTAGGCGCTGCTCCCTGAAGGGCACTAGCTTTTAGAAAGCAGATCCTGCTGGTAAGCAAAGACCTGTCCTTTACTCTGTTTCTACCGCAAAGAAATGAAAGACCATCCTCAGCTTCAGGAAAATCCTCAGGCTTCCAAGAAAAAAAAAAAGAAAAAATATTATTTAAACAAAAGCTGCAAAGTAGAGTAGTGCTCTGGTGATGTCTCAATGGAAAGTTGTCCTTATGGAAATGAATCCATGGCAGCACTGACAACATAACTTGCACATTCCTCACCATTCTGACTGAAAGGGGGCTAGCAAGGAAATGTTAAATATATTTATATTTCAAAGCAAAATTCAAAGGCTTGAATTTTGTATTTAAATCATGCTGCCAGGTGCTCGTAAGGAAGACCCATCCATGCCCTTAAAGAAGGTTTGGACCCCTAGGACAGATCCCTCAGGCAGATCTCAGACACCTATGGTGACGCATCTAGAAAAAGTGTAGCTACGCAGGGTGAAGAAGCGACGTCTTCACCAGCTCTGTCGTGTTGCTGGCTGCTTTCACTCCAGAAACCAGCCTGGCGTATCAGGGATCTGTGACCAGCATGGTGGCAATTAACACAGCGGGCACCATATTGCTGATCGCTCCCTTTTGCCAAATGCATGTGTCCCATGGAGTATTTTCTGCTCTGAATCAGGATGTTTGGAGCTTCAGATCAAATGTTCACACTGAGAAAGTCCGCCAGCTAATACCCATGCCAGGAAATTGAGCCATCTGATGTCCCAGGGTGAAGCTATATGAGCCCAGAACAATTTGAAATCTGTTTTCTAAATAAAGCACTGATGTTTTGGAGTCTCTGAACAGCACAAGCAGATTCTCTATTTTTCTCCAGAATCAGTATTGCCTTCTAATTTACAGACCTTATCAGGGAAATAAATGCAGAATCTCCATGCTGTCTAAAGGCTAGTGACTAACAGTTGATATCGGCAAGCTATGATCTGTAGTTCTACCTATGGATCTTGTGTATTGCAATAACGGAAACAGAGATCCTAGAGACTGAGAACCGTGCATCATTTGTTAGACTCTAAGGATAAACTGCTATTGGCAAAGACATTAGTCTCAAACAAATGAAAATTTTTAGCTAAATGAAGTCCTTTGAAATTTTCTTTGTCCCATACACACAACTGTTTTTTATTCTTCCCTGTTTTGGCAAATGGCGAAAGTTGAAGAGCAAAAAGCTTCTCTGAATTTTGAAGACACTTTACTGCCTTGATGCCTACTCCTCAAAGTCTCCCTGTAAGGTAGGTAATGTCATAGGACCTGCTGGCAAGACCAAATTGGACTTCTAAGGATAACATAGTAGTACCCAGAATCTGCAGAAACTATACAATTTCCAAATGAAAATAAGTGACAGGAATCATAGAATCACAGAATGCCTAAGGTTGGCAGGGACCTCTAGTGGTCATCTAGTCCAACCCCCCTGTACACGCAGGGCCACCTAGAGCACGTGGCACAGGGCTGCATCCAAGCGGGTCTTGAAGATCTCCAGAGAAGGAGACTCCACAGCCTCTCTGGGCAGCCTGTTCCAGGGCTCTGTCACCCTCACTGTCAAGAAGTTCTTCCTTAAGTTCCCGTGGAACTTTTGATGCTTCAGTTTGTGGCCATTTCCTCTTGTTCTGTCGATGGCCACCACTGAAAAGTGGCCAGCCCCATCCTCCTCACTGCCTCCCTTGAGGTACTTGTATATACTGATCAGGTCCCCTCTCAGCCTTCTCTTCTCCAGGCTGAACAGGCCCAGCTCCCTCAGCCTCTCCTCATAGGGCAGATGTTCCAGGCCCCTGATCATCCTCGTGGCCCTGCGCTGGACTCTCTCCAGCAGCTCCACATCCCTCTTGTACTGGGGGACCCAGAACTGGACACAGTGCTCCAGATGTGGCCTCACCAGGGCTGAGGTAGAGGTAGAGGGGCAGAATCACCTCCCTCGACCTGCTGGAGACAAAGAAAGGACTATAGGAATTTGTACACAATCTGATACCTTGAGGTAGACAGTTATGTCTCTCCTTTTCATAGAGGGAGCTTTTCTTGTATGAAATTTCTTGGCTCTTTCTAGTGTTCTAACTGTCTCTACCAGAAATATAAAGACTACTGTGGCCACTGTTTATAACAGTTTTATTTAGAGGCAAACCTTGATTAGGTTACCTTTCACTGAACTGCAGCCATCAAAACCAAACATTTCTTATCTCAGTCCGTCATGAAGGGTCCCACTCAATGATCAGAGATACTTAATTTTCTTCCCAGCTGCAGAAGAAGACCATGAATTACCTTGGTGTGAAGTTATGCCGCGTGACTTGATCCAATGTAATTGCTGACAGCGCTGAAAGGAGAAGATCCTGTTCCCTGCTCTCAGTTCTACAGCTCATTTCAGTTGGCTTAATTTCTGCCAGCTCTGGCATTCATCAGACCCCTCTGTAAGCTCAGTGCACCAGAATTTCAGGAGAAAGGGAAAGGCATCAGAAAGCTATGTGTAGTTGTCTGCTGGGTTTGTGAATTGTGCTGGTTCCAGGAAGGGTCCAGTGACTTTCAAAGCTGTTTTGTGATGTTGCAGCATCAGTATAAGATAAGAGGAATAAGTAAGAGCAATGAGGTCACCCACTTGCAGCTTTTCATAGGAGGCTGAGATAATTTTGGAGGAATTTGGGCAATAAAGCAGCAGGGTGTAGATAGCCCATCATGTGGAGTTTCCTGGGGTCGTGTTTCCATGAATATGGAATTGATTGCTTGGGGAAAATGGCCAGGTGGAGTCTCAAGCCACACGTCTGTTGGTTTGTTAAGGGCTCAGAGAAGAGCATGCAAGATGTGCACCGACACCGTCCGGGAGAGCTGACTTGGATCAGCGCTGGGCTCCTGCTGGTACCACAAGGGCTGGTTGCTGACAGACAGCAGCTCAGGACCATGGAAACAGCAAGTCTTCTGCTAACTGGCAAGTCTTCAGTGCCACACTCAAACCAGCGGATTGGGGGCATGAGGGGTCTCAGCAACAAGGGGCCCCAAGAGGAAGGTGATTTCTGCCTGCTCACGGAGTCATGTTCAACACCTGCACAAGTGCTGGTGCAGCCATTCTGAGGGCTCAAACCACACTTAACCTGGGGAACTGGGAGGTTTATGGACTCTCTACTGAAAAGAGCCTGGAAAGACTGACCTCTTTTTCGCCTTTGAGCTTTACACTCTTTCCTCGCCTTATCACTAGAATTTTTGCCAGAGCAGAGACAGTAGACAGCTGTGTAGAAGAAGCAGGAAAAGTACTTTCCCAGCTAGGAAGCTCAGATGTTTCTGCCCTAGGCAGATCAGGATCAAAAGAGGGACACAGTGATTTTTCTCTCTCTCTCAAAAAAAGGAAAAAAAAAGTGAAATGAGAGTCCCTGACTCTTTGGAGTCTTCTAGAAAATGATTTGCAGATGGCTGACCTCTCTGCAGTGTGACTTCTTCCTCCGCACACAATAGTACTTGGCATGTCCATAAGTTAGAGGCATTACAGCCTGAAGATTTATGTTTGGACTTAGTAAATGGAGGTATTAGGGAGAGTACCTCCTAGGCAAATAAAAGCAGTTCCTTTGCAAAACGATCAAAGGAAACGCTAACAAAACCCTGCCATGCACACAATGCAAAGTCCCTTTTGTGAACTATCTGCAGGTATTTACACGAGGCTGCCCGAGGAGCGGGGCAGGCGCACGGGGCGGCTGAGACACATGGCCGCGTGCGCCTAGAGCTGAGGGGCGGCGAGGAGGACCCTGGCAAACCCATGCGCACAGTTCTGGTGCTGATCCGGGCACACTGCACCACAGCAACCGCGAAACCTGTTTCATGTGCTCCGGTTCGTATGTATCAATAGCAAAATATATAGATCTGGCAAGATATTCAGAGAAGCTCACCTTTTACAAACACATGCAAAATCTTTGCATTGTAACTGTAGGTTCCAGATGTATCTCACAGCACCAAGGAATCATTACTGAAATGAAGATCGTATTTCATTACTGGGCTCTACACCCTATCTTTGTTGCTTATGTTGTCTCCATGATTTATGTACATAACTTTTTCTCAGCTCAATAGATGAGAGCTGTACGTATGAAAAGATAAGGTAATTCCTGAGGTTAACCATGTTCAAATCCTGCCAAGTGTAAAACTAGGTTTGTTTTAATAAGAGTTGTTAAATAATAATGAACAACCTCAAAGCTATATCTTTGCTGTAAAAAAAGGTCATATGAGAAGGCATTCTACATTTTTTTTATTATTTGTGCATATATATTGAATGAATATCAATAACGCACACAGACATGCACTCACATGTCTGTGTGCAGATAGGTGGCATAGGGAGGCACGCAACAGTGACATTTGTAGACAGCAAGTCTCTGAGCGTGCTGGGACCCGGGCTGGGTACTGACGCACCAGGAGCCGGCTCTGCGGAGCCGGCAGCAGCATTTCCTCGGAGCAGGAGCTGGGTCTGCTCCCTGGGCCTTCCCATTGTGCGTTCGTGCGGGAGCAGGTCATGGTGCGGAGGGTGCCGTGACATCCGCGTGCGGCGCGGGCTGCACGCAGGGCTGCACGCCAGCGCGCTCACCAAAGGCGGTATTTTCCCTTTCAGTGTGAAAACGTTTATCAACATGCTGGCAGGAGCGAACTCTCGGGAGACTGCTTGACAGGAGAATTATACAGAGAAAATATCCTACAGCCTCTTGGGAAGGGAAATCCATTACAGGCGGGTGAGGTGGACAAGTCCCTTCTGAGGAGGAAGTCATGAAATGACACAAAGAAAGAAACAGCACTACTGTCACCACGTGCAGAAGGAGCAAGGACGTGATTCAAAGCCCACTGTAGTCAACAAAAAGGCACCTGCTGATTTTTGCGGATTCTGAATCAGTACCACTTTTGGAATGAAAAAAGTGTTTTTTAACTGGGTAATCCAGCAAAAACATGTGTTGGCAGAAAATTCTTTTCTCTATCAATAAAAACATTTGTCGATAGATATTATAATATGGGTGTTGCCTGTATCTGAATAATTTAACCAAAAATTACAACACCCTTTACAACACACACCCTTTCAAAAGGATATACGAAGAAAGTAAACATCTACAGAGAGAACAAAAGCATCTCTGAATTCTACTATTCATCATGTTTCAAAGGAGGTTTATATTAAGATCATTTACAGTTGAAAGTTTAATGGCTATGTTCTTTGTAGGCTTAGTCTTGCCCAAGAATAAAGTAAGCCCCCGTTGTATCTAGAAAAGTAATTTAATGCAGCAAAGCAAAATAATAAAAAAAAGCCTAAAGTAGCTGCTTCCCCAAAAATAATGCAGTTAGTTGCAAAGATTTATAGACTAATTCCACAGGCTGTATCCTTTTATTTAAAATACAGCTATCAAAGAAAGGTACGTGCTTCTATAAAAGAGATAATAATTTAAGACTAGATTTGGGAGGAAAAAAATCTGGAGTTTAGAAAAAACAGTAACTTTGAAAAATGCCCTGGGGGTTGCAACTGTGCCCAACTGTTCTTGCAGGGGCTGGGAAGCGGCTGCCTAACCTGCTCGTCCTGAATGCAGACTCCTCCGTGACGCAGCAAGGAGTTGCGCAAGGCCCTGCTGCAAGGGGACGGGCAGCAGCGGCCTCCTTCACCTGCCCGAGGAACAGCCTGGGAGTCGCAAACCCGCAGGCAAAGCGAGAACCCCTGCCTGGTCAAATGCTGCTTTCTTACCCAAGGAAAGTGCGGAGATCAGGAAAGCCCCAAATTTCAATATGTGCAGCAATGAAGCCACTGCAGCTGAGGGGAAATGGGCTGGTCTCGTTTTGCTGCTGTCCAGTTTGCTGAGTTTGCTTTCCCTGCAGAAAAAACATGCAGTGGTAGGACAGGAAAAGCCTAGAGAACATGTTACATTTCCCATTTTCCTTCTTTTGTGTTAATGTTTTATCTTTACATACTTATTTATGTGAAGTGCAGAAAAGGCCATTTTCTATGATGTCTGCTAGATACCTGGCTTCAGAAGAGTTTATTCTTCCAACTATACTCTGTTCTGGTGGACTTGAGCTCCTATGCAATATCTTACAGCCACATAAAAATACTCTCATATTTGCTTTTATATAGTGAGCTTGGCTAGTCAGTCCTGAAATCAAGTATATCTATGAACCTGTTTTCCTCTGTGCAAAATAGTGATCACTCCCCGATAAAGGTTTTTTGTCATGAGCAGGGCAACCCCCTCGGTTCAGCTATAAAGCTTATAGCCACTGGGGGCAGTTGACTATTGACTATAGTAAATGTTGACTCTATATTGACTAAAGGATCCTTTTCAGTCACCCATGCCTGACAATGTTTAGAGTAATTTTAAGCATTTGCTGCTTCCATAAGACTACAATTTAGATTCTAAATCATGAGTTTTGTCCAAGCAATCTGAATGAAAATAGATAACTTTTATTTCTGGAGTTGAAATAAAACTTGCCGCTAGCTGTACTGTAACTTTATAATTGATTATCATCATTCTTGCTCAGAGTGAAGTTAGACATTCCCAGTCTGTATGAGCAAGGACATTCAGAATAATGTGTATAAATTGAGTTTTATTGATCATTGAACATCTGCTAGCACTTAAATATGTGGACACATAAGCATGAACATAAGCTTTGCAAGTTTGCATTTTTGATGCTCATAAAATTCTAATTTATAATCAAGTGCACTATCTTATGTTTTCTTTATCACCTTCATAAAGATAAAGTAACGTAAGTAGAGAGTTGGATTACAAGATGATTACAAGACTGAAAAGACTAGGGATTTATGATTTATGAAAGAAAAAATAATTATTTTTCCCTTTCATCTGACACTATTTAATTACATTTTGCTTGCTGCAGTGACAAAGATTTGCCAAACTGTGATTATGGCAAACACAACTGGAAGTGTTGTTAAATGCTGTTTTACTATAGCACAGTCACTCTTAGAGAATGGTAGTAACAACCAGGCAGTAACAAATGTTTTGATATGAGTTTCTGGTTGCACCGTTTTGACTCATCCTTTCCAACACTTTGACTAACAGAAAGATCCCAGACCCTTTGCATCCTGTGTCCACTTTTCACACAACTGTGACCCATACTGAAACCCTTTGACATAGGCATAACTTGAGCCAGGAGTCAGGAGAGGTGAAAAGGGTGGTAGTGGCAAGAAATTCAACAGCAGGATGGGCTTCCCTTATGGTGTGGGTGCAAGAAAGGCCTCTGCCCATAAGTTGGGTGCTGAGAAATTATGTTCTTGTATGAAACTGTGGGTAACAGGAGCAGAAAGCAGCTCAGAAGAAAGAGCCTTTGTCCACTTTCCCGGAGTTATCAAGCCTCTTTTATGTGGCCCAAGATGATAAAATTCTCTCTCTCTTTCCAAAGTCAAACCTGAGCTAAACCAAACACAGTCAGAGCACGTCCAGCGAAGGAAGCAGTAATTTTGGTCCCTCTCATTTTACAGACTGG
Organism: Crypturellus undulatus; assembly: GCA_013389825.1. Lineage (NCBI taxonomy): Eukaryota > Metazoa > Chordata > Aves > Tinamiformes > Tinamidae > Crypturellus > Crypturellus undulatus. The sequence continues at coordinate 209,005 of VWPW01020841.1, forward strand.
CTTTCACTGATGTAAGTCAGACCCACTCCTCCACCAAGAGTTAAACACAGGCTTTGCTGGTAATTTGAGGTTAGGATTACCTAGAAGGTTAAACATACTGGAAAATGCATCTGTAGGAACCCTGAGACTATTCCCACGAGACATGAAAAGCCCTAGGAATATGGCCACTTTTTGGAGGGTGTCTGAGTGAAGAAGGAACAGACTCATGCTCAACAGATTTAAGTAGTCACTGACACCTCCTCTTTCCCCCCAGTTTGTCTGGTGACTAATCACTATTTCTTGGGAATTAAACCCTGCAGATATAAATACCCTACACCAAGATAAACAGATTAAGCAGAACCTGCAACTCCTGCACCACCAGCCCAGCGCCGACCCCAAGGCTGAGGAGCGCGTGACCGCACCAGACAGCAGCCCTCGTAGCCCCAGGGATAAAACTGCAAAAGGGGCAAGTGTGTCATTCCCCACTCCGGAGGGGTAATGACAGATAAAGTTTATTCCTCCAAAATTGCCCTGCAGAGCTGAAGAGCTGGGTACACAGCCCGCTCCTGCGTGAAGTGCCGGGCGCCTCACGGAGCCCGGTTTGTTAGACCCTGATATAGCACGAGGCCAGGGAGCCCTTGATGCTGAAGAGGGAACTGAGCATCTCCTCCCACTTTGCGTCTTTTCCTTCACCCCATAAAGGAAACATCACTATTTACAGCTAAACGCGTGTATTGTAACCTACTGTATTCTGAGTTATCGCCAGTAAAATTGCTTCTTAAATGGTTATTAAACTTCAAATGTTTCACAGTATTTCCGTTTTTTTTTTTTATACTTCTTACAATAAAATGTGATATCTTCAGTGCCTTGAGGTCCTTTCACATCTTATTTGATAAATGCTCCCTCGTACCTGTCCTATCCTGTTACAGCAGAAAAATGATATATGCTTTCCAGAGAAACCCCAGAACAAGATTCTCAGAGCTCCCAAGATAAATACATTCTTTGAATTCCATACATTCATCACATAGCTTTTATTAGGCCAAAAATTTGGTTCTGACTTGTGATACATTTTCTACCATATGTAAATGTTTGCATGATCATATATTGCATTACTATACAAATAAAAATTAAGCATATGTATTTCTCCAGTCTTCCTGCATCAGAAACAATGTCTTTCAAAATGAGTCTTTTAAAACATAAACTGTTTCAGAAATAAATACTGCATGATGTTTATAAAGTGCATTCCTCTGGCTGTGGCTGTTAAACATTCTGCTAGATGCAGGGACTTGTATTTTAAGTAATTCTGACTTACCCTAAGGCATCTAACTATATCAAGATCTACTGTAATGTCCTAAATCCAACCCTCTTATGTTATATATCCCAAATCTCCATTTTCTTTGAAGGAAAAGAGGGATATTCAAAAAAAAGTGCTAATGAGAAATCTGATAGGTAAGTGTTCATCAGAAAAACCTTTTTGGTAAAATAGAATTTACTGTAGAAGTTTCCATTTCACAACACATGGTAAGTAGTGTTTGTTGTTCAGTGCAAATTAATATAACTGAGTAATTAACCACAAATTGTCCCTTTTTTGTGTGTGTTGCAGAATATCTGCAGAACATTTTGAGATTTCATCAAGTGTATTTGTTATCGGATGTAGTTAATATTTCTACTTGTGAGGTAGAAATTTAAGGTTTTTCTTTTTGATCAATTAAGAAGGCTCTGTCCTTTTTGTTGCCAAATTCCCACAAATTTTATTTTGTTCATCCAGTATTGTGTCTCCTGCCTCACTGGATGATCTGACCTCATCCGTCAGGAGAACAGGCTGAAGAAACCACCAGAGTAGGAATTACTTGAGCAGAAGCAACAAATATATGATCAGAGCCTTCACAAAACATTACATTTTTGCTGCCTTCTCTGCATCCCACAAATTCCTCTCAAAGCATCACTCTAAGGCCAGGAAGTGATAAGACATACTGGCTGGGAGGAGAGTTAATTCGATCCTTACTCGTTGCATTCACACAGAATAACTGAACACACGTGCACAGTGTGGTTACTAGGGGTACAGCCAGGCCCTTATCTGACTCACCTAAAGGTCCCCTTGATAGGGAACTGGCAATAAATTTCAAAAGCCTCGTTACTGTGTTGTGTCAAACAGGGTTGTCTCGGGAATTAAGGTGGTTCATGAAATATGTGGTATGATATTTTTGATACACACATTTAAAAGATCCTGTGAAGTTCAGGCCGTTGTTTTTCCATAATTGTGAATATTTAAACTTGTGCTAGCCACAATACTCCTTCGGTATATGCGGGATTCTGTCATAGGTTTACTAGATATCATAGCACAGAGAACTGCTTTGTGTTTAATTTCCTTAGTTCTTGAAAATACAAGAACAACCAAAGTCTGCACCATCCCTTCGGCTGCGCGTGCGGCAGCAGCCCCGCGGGGTACAAACACGGGGTTTGACAGCCCAGTGGGGTACAACGAGCCCAGTCGGGTACAAACACGGGGTTTGACAGCCCAGTGGGATACAACGAGCCCAGTCGGGTACAAACACAGGGTTTGACAGCCCAGTGGGATACAACCAGCCCAGTCGGGTACAAACACGGGGTTTGACAGCCCGGCGGTGCTCCCGGCTCCACTCCGCAGCGCCCAGCTCATGGCTTGCACGCTCTCCTCCAGGACCGACTGGATAGACTCCACGTGCCCAGCGCTGTTACGCATCCTGGGATTTGCTTCCACAGGGGGTGTTTGCTGTAGCAACGTCGCGCTGCAGTAACTCCCTTCCGTCACTTCTGCCCGCTCGTTCGGCCTGGGCTTGCCAAGAGCCCTCCAGGGAAGGCAGCCCGCGCTGAGGGCCCCTCCTGGGCTCCCTGGGCCCCTTTGGCACTGCAGGACTGGGACAAGGAGTCCCTGCGAGGAGCGGGGCTGCTGTAGACGGGGCTGCTGAGGAGGGCAAGGAACTGTTCCTGAGGAACACCACTCTCCACGCGCGGTTACAAACCATTTGTAGGTGTCTCCTTCTACGAGAAGGGGGCTCATATGCAGGATACCAGGATATGGTCTTCTTTCCACTGAATATTATTTCAAAAGCATTAAAGGAAGAAAAGTGTTCTTTTAATGGACCCCTGGCTACAGGCTTTGCTATGGACCGGCTGATGAACCACTCTGGGTGTCTTTAATGGCCTATATTTCAAAATAGTCTGATCTATTTTCCTTACAGTAAAAAAAAAAAAAAAAAAGTTATCCTATCGACAAGTCAGGCTAAAATTTATTTTTTCAGTCTCTTGCTCTCTGCTGCACAAGGTCGGGTCCAGGCTGTGCTCAGAGCGGCGCTCAGGCCCGGGCTCCATCCACGGAGTTTGCTCCGTGCTCGCAGGGCCACCAAGTTGCTCCCGACCGGGCAGCGGAGCCGACACAGACACCAATGTGGGGGCTTGGCGACGTGGGAGGCCACGAGCACCCTCAGAGCCTCAGCGGCCCTCGGGGACCCCCGGGCACCCTTGGGGCCAGGGTTCCTCCAGGCCTTGGAGCCTCCACGACTGAATATTTCCATTACTGGGAAACCAGGGTTTTGGTTTCCGAATGCCTCGGTGCCTAGGGAGGAGTTTATCCATGCACACTTACTTAAAGCAACTCAGCGCCCAAAATTAAGAATAAAGCGCAGTAGTCTTGACTGCTCAGCTCCACATCTGGAAATGTTTACACACGCGCTCAGCCCTTTCCTGAGCGGGGGCCTTGCTCGTGGCGCGGAGCACGAGGTGACACCACCTCCCAGCCTCGCGCTAGAAGGAATTACTGTCCTCTGAGTAGGTTTCATTAACTCCGAACATACACTTCCATTTATTTAAACCATATGGCCACGTTTTACATTTTTATTGCAATTCATGTGGCTGAGGCCACCATAAAAGCTTGCTATGCGTCTTTGCATTTTTCAGGCTCCTGCAGCAGTTTTCTCTTATGTTTCCGTTAAGTACACGCTTCACAAAATGCCTTATTAATTACAGACGTGGGTTGCTTTATGCAGTGTGATGTGTTCTCCCTGCACATTCACTTCTTAAATGTCTGTTGTGAAACACTCATACATATAGCGGTATTTTATCTATAAACTCTCTGAAACAAAAGCATTTGTAATTAAACATTGTTTAAAGATCTGTTTTGCAAAGGGAATGCTTAGTTTTCAGAATGGGAGTTTCCATACATGGAAGGTGCTCCAGAATACCCAGAAGACCTGCTCATTTCCCTGGAACCATTCACATACTTGCAGTTTAGCTTGTGCTTAAGGAATTTGCTATATTAGGGTTTAAAAAAGACCATCTTTTTGTAGCATTGACAGTAGCATTGTAGCATTGTAGTAAAAAATGATGAGGGTCCAGTCAGTCTCCATGTCTATCAAGAAACTGCTGACTACGACCAGCTGCTGCGACAGCCGGGCTGACGCTGCCCTCCGGCTGGTGCAGGAGGCCCCCAGTCCCGAAGACGTCCCGGTCTGAGGCCAAGATCACCTTCACGTTGGGCTGAAACAAGACACTCGCAGATGCATTGCGTGTGCAGTTTATAACTAGTCCCTGATTATTAGAATTTTTTTCCTGTGATGGTTTTCAATAGTGGTCTGTGTTGCTTTCCAAACACCCAAAATGACAACAGGGAGAAAGTAGGAAAAAAAAAATCATGATAAGAAGAGCAGTAAACAAATTCACTCAGAGACATGAAATGAAATGAATGAAATTGTTATTTTCAGGGGTGCCTGAAACTTTTCCTTTTTCCAGTCATGAATAATATTTGTACTATATGTTTTTTGTTTTTTGTTTTCCCACTGCAAATATCCACTTATTAGTAAGATTGAGTGAGGATAGGAAAAAAGATAAAAGAAAAAAAAAGATAAAAGAAAATATGTAAGATGATGAAAAATTAAGTTGGGAAAGTACTAAAGGCAGTGCAGTGCAGCCTTTCGATGCTTCTCACCTTACCAAGTAATTTCCCACAGTGCAAAGTGCCTGCTCTGATTGGATTGATTTTACCTCTGGCAAAATTGATGATACGAGGTGCAAAGGAGTAAAGAATCTGGCCCAAGAGGTTTTTAAAAGCCTGCCAGTCTGAAGCAATATGAGAATCATTCTGTGCTGTGACTACGTCTTCACAGACCACTTAATTATATCCCTGACACGGAAAGAACTGCTGTCATAAACGCTGCCTATTGCAAAATAAATGTTTATCTCTGGCGCACATTTTGAAGCAATCTCAGGTTATTGTTCATTTATTCGCATTAGATTCTTGTCACCGGGTTATGGTGCTGTGAGTGGCAGTGATGCAGTAGCGCGAGTTAACTCTACGGATCTGCCTCCCGCACGTGCCTCGGATGAGCACTACGCGCAGAGCTTCCCGAGCCGCTCAGTGGCAGGAGAAGACAAACCCGGGCATCTAAGCCCGGTTCCTGCCCTTATCCACCTCGGCAGACCCTGTGCCTGCTGGTTGCATGATGGCAGTGGCCTTCCAGAGCCAGCCGTGCAGCGGGTGCCCCCTCACACGTCAGCTCTTCTCAGCCCCAAAGGGAGAGCGGACGCGGGCAGCAGGAGGCAGCTCGCACCGCCCTCCCTGCTGGGCCCTTTCGCCTCTGAAAAACACGTTCGGTCGCTCAGAAGCCCAGAAAGAGGCGGTTCAGGTGCCGGGTGTTACCTTGCACTTCTCATCTCTTATCGCAAACGGCTCGCGGCTTTGCCAACAAGCCGGTGCCCTTCAGGCCGTTCTGCGTGCTCGGGGAAGCTGAGGAACCAGCTTAGGGCGAAGCTCCGTGTGCGCCGCCCCCGTCCCCGCGGGCACCGGCGCTGGACGCAGTAACAGGCTCCAATGTTTCTGGTCTCTCCACCATGTGGGAAGCTTTGCATACCTTACCTCACCCGCGCGTTTCACGTTTATTTTTGTCCCCAAGGTTAGACCCTGGGGGAGGAAGCCTGGATTTCATATGCTCTGAAGCATGTGACAGTGCTCTGCTGCTTGATTAAAACCTGCAGCTACTTTACCAACACCAGCACCTAAATAATGCAACAACTGATGATTATTTTTTAATATGATATTTTCTTTTAAAAGTCATGATTTTCAGGAAAAAAGGAGTATACAGATAACTTTTAATGTGTTCAGGATGTATACCTGGCATATGGTATAAGTAGCAAAAGTCACAGGTTGGGTGGACTATTAGACTGATAACAGAAAAGGCAGAGAGAGAGATTCTTTTTTTTTTTTTTTTAACGGCGGAGGAAGGGAGGGAGAGGGCGTAATAAAAGAACAGAAAAGGGAACGATTTTTTTTTTTGCAAGTCACTTCTCTTAAGGTTTCCCCACCTGCTGTACAGTAAAGGAGCTGTCAGCATTTGAGATATTTATTTTTGGAGCAGGCACATTTTTCTGGGTTTTACTTGGTGCATTTCAGTTTCGCCACCTGAGCAACCCAAAGTGACCCACCAACTGGGAGCATAAAACCCTCTCGACACTGCACACAAAAGGGAGCACAATAATTCAGACGTGTCCATGCTGCAGTAAGAGTCTGACTACAGGTAAGACAGAGAAAGGTATATAAGCCAATGGCGTCACTGCGATATGTTACTTTCTCAGAAGTAAAAGATATTTCCTGTTTTTGCTTGCGGCTCATTTGCTTTTTTTTCTAGTCCATTGAAAGCAGTGGGGAGAAGTCCAGCCTGGCGGTGCCTGCTGTGGCACCAGTGTTTCTGAGTACACATCACACAACCAAACTGCACCCCGTTTGGACCGGCTTTGCTGCTAACACGATGTTCTTCTGTTCTGAACGGTAAACAATACTTGGAAATTATCTAAAACTTGGCTTCTTTCTCTCTTCATTTCAACCGTGCTTCCTTCCAACTTCATTTCTTGACTTCAGTCATCTGTGGCATGAAGAAACCACTCCTCTTGAAAAGGAAACGTGATCCTATTTCAGTGCCTGGTGTTTCACGTTCAGTGCTGTTCTTCAGGTATTTATAGCAAGAGTAAAAAGCACAGCAGGATCTCCGTATGAAAACAAGAGTTTTCTCAAAGATACACGGTTACCTAGAAAATTCAAGGGCACAGCCAAGATCTGCAATATATTGATTATAACAACTGAATATGTTATACGTCCAAAGATTTAAATTTTTTTTCAAACATTTTTCTTTCCTCTTAGGGATACCAGCATATCTATTTCCCTTCAATCCCTTGTGATTGTGTTGGCCACTCACGGCATTCTGCCCAGGCTTAGTCTGAACCTGCAATTAAGGCACTTATTCCAGGTTAGAAAAGAAAAATGAAACTTCCAACTGTACAGCCTCCATGAGAGTCTTTCAGTCTCTGTGATTAAGACTGCTTGGGTAGGTCAGATGTTAAGAGAAAGAAATTATTAGGTCCACATTTAATATCCAGCACTGTCGTTGGATCTGGAATTTCTGTGATGAGGTAAAAGATCTGTCCTGCATAGGGACTGCAATGTCTGAATGTGTAAAATGGGCTGGAAAGCTATAAATCTGGACTTCTACACAGTAGCCCAACAATATACAGATCACCATTCCTGCGTCTGAAAGAAATACAAATGAGCTACTGTAATTGCTGAGCTATCAGTGCTATTTCTTTTCAGACAAATATGTGGCTTTGCAGTTCTTTGATAAAAGATGATAAAAGGTGATTTTGCTAAAAACAAAGGAAAAGTTTGGGAAGTAGGAAAAACAAGAATGATATGTAGAGAGAAGTAAAATATGAGGCAAAAAAACACAGCAGCTTTAGCAAAATCATCTGAACAGCTAAACACAAAAGAGTAAGACAACCATAAGCTTTTCCTCCACCTTGCACCTATGTAAACATTTATAAGTGTACATACTGAGCACAAAAGAAACATAAAACATTCCCACTCTGAGCTGATACCATTTTACATTCATTTTGCCTGGGTCTGGATGACTCACAGGTTTAGGGGCAAAGGACAGACAGGAGAAGAATCTAAAAACATTTCAGCCATATGTGGCATGTGACATAGACCACTTGTTGTTAGGGCCCATAGGGGAGAAAGAAAAAGAATACAAAGAATAGGAAAAAGAGAGGTAGAAACCAGCAAAAAACACAAGGAGACCCAAGGAATAATTTCTAGTAGGACATGCTTTCTAGTAAGAAAACGGTGATCTCATTGTGGACAATTTGCAAACAAAGAGGTGAAAGACTGTGGATAAATTATTCATTATTCACCAAGTTCTAATTAGAGCACACCCACACATACATAAAAGGTTTTAGGGCAGCTTTTGTAGCTTCTTATTAACAACTTTGATCTGCCTCCGAAAATTCTGCAGTGGATTATGAGAGCAAAAACAGGGTGCCTCAAGACTAGACAGAAACTGGGGCTTTATTAGAATGTTTATCTCAGCAAACAGTTTCCAGGATATCCATGCAATTACAAAAAATATATATGTATATGTGATTTTTTTTCCTGTAACAATAGAGTATGCCATTCTATGTACTTGATTGCTAACTGCAGGTTATGTATTTCTTGATGACCCGATTATGGCATTAGAATAATTTTCTAGATACATATCTCAAGGCAAAAAAAAAAAGAAGTCATGCTTAATGACTGCTGTTCTTCAGAGCCTGCCAGAAGAACTGGATGGCTCAGGATGCATTGAAATAGCGCACAAAATCCATCTGTCCAGAGACTCCGCAAAATGAATTTATCATCCAAGTCCAGCTTTTTGAAGATCATACTCCTAAAAAGCTTGCTAGACTAGCATTTAACTGATAGTCTGATCTGGCAGCAGCATCCTAACAGACTCTCCAGGCAGAATTTGAGTCAGTTACCGTGAGATTTGGTCCCCTAGTCTGTTAGAGCCTGGGCGTTTTCTCTTTGCACGGAGGGGGCTTGGCTTTGAGACCATCGTTTTGATCCCTCCTGCTATTACACCTGCACGTGGAGAGCCACACACACAAAAGTTCCAGAAAGGAGTGTTAGGCATTTGCAATTACTTGATTAGTATATGCAAGTAAGGTAATTGCAATCAGACTTTTAATTACTCTCAAAAACATGTCCTAAATTCCTGGGGGGAAAAAAAACAAGGATAAAATAAGAGAGTTGTGGGTTTATGTGAAGAATAGGAGAGTGCTGGCAGCTGATAAAGAAGCAGGACATATGAGATCCTGTTGGCAGTCATGAATAACCACGGGTTAATCGAAACACAGGATGTGGCACAGCCTGATCAGGTAGAGCAGCTCGGGCCGTGACGGAGCAGGACAGGACATGCTGGAGGCTGTGCCTAGGACCCCTCCAGAAGGAGATGTTTGGTGTTAGAGCTCAGGATGTGAAGGTGCCTGGGGCCGAGGCCCTTGTGCTTTAACCATTTCAGCCGAGAGGCTCCAAAGAGCTTGACCAAAACTCTTTCGGGTCTGAAGGCCGACGGTGCAAAGAAGGGCTGGGGGCACTAGCAGGGAAAATGCCCCCAACACCTCCTGCCGGAGTGAGGGCCCTTTCAGAGCACACGCTCAGCAGTGCCGTCGGGTTTCACGTCACGCTGCAGTATGTGTAACGTTTCACGTAACACTCCAGTGAGCGCCGATATCGCAGCACAACGAGCCCAGCCACGAGAACGAGCCGCCCCTACAGAGCTGGGCCTGGCCGCAGTGTCAGGAGAGGTAGTGAGAGAAGTTCCTCATGCGAACAGGGGAGCGCAGCCCCGCTCTGCGTGTTCAGCCTTTGCGTTAGGAATAACCTGTGTTCCAGCTTACCTCGGAGAACGAACACTCTCCCCCAGGTTTGTGGCCTGTGGCTCAACCTTCTTTCTTTGCACTTGGCTGCCACCTTGATTTGTACCATATAAGCCATGAAAATTATTTTTTTTCCTTTCACTACATATTTATATGTTGCTTACCTTTGCAACTCACAGATGCACTAACTTTAAGCTTCTTAAAGAGAAAACAAAATCTTACGTTTGCATCTTTCTGATACAGATAGATCTGAAAGATTTTACTTCAGTTATTGAAGAACAAAGTCTTTCCTCTGCCTGTCTTTCACATTAACATATTTTGAATAATTGTGTCCCTTCTGGGGAAAAGAAGCAGAACATTTTCCTCCACATGTTGATCATTTCTGGAAGGAAGATGCAAGATTTGATGGACCAAAATTCCTTTTAGGCATGCATGACATGGGCTAATTTCCTAAATTAATTAATTCCTCGAAATAAATAGCAGCACCTAAGGCACAACATTTACTGGAATAAGGCAATATCTTATTAAGTTTTATGAAGAAAGTGCAGAAACCACCCAAGAAGAAGCACCTAGCACATTGCTAGAAGATTTTGAAAAGTATGCATAATTTAAGGATTGCTGTAATTGACTTGCCTCCTATTCTTAGATTTCTTTCAAGTCAGGGGTGTGTTTGGTAGATTTGGCTGTTAAATGTTAATAAATGTGGATTAGCTATTCATCCCTATATCTAGATCTTTTTAAATCATAACGCATTTATGGAAAGTAATCTCCCACTTTCTAATTGCTGAGATTAAAGATTATTTTGTTTGTTTTCTGGGGATTATACTGATAGATTTTAAATGGTAGTATCAATTTGCCTAAAGAACAGCAAATTTACAGCTGAAATTTCAGAACAGAACTTGAAAGCATTTTTCTCTTGGCCACTTATTCTACCACTGCTGCAGCACTGGGCATGAAAGCATCCCTTCAAACACACAGGTGTAGGAAGATCTCCACCCGCAAAGACACCACGGCTCAAAGGCAGAGGATGCAAACAAAAAGACCAAGTGGAAAGGCAGGTAGTGCCAGAGGGAACGCTGAGAGGAGTCTTGGGGCAAGGAAGACATTTGAAAGGGATCTGGAAAGCAGAGAAGGAATTAGCTTCATGAGAGGGTGGCTGATCCAAGTGCAAAATGTTGCTGGAGGACAGAGGGCGATCCAGGAGAGGAGGAGGGGAGAGGAGTGGTGATGGGTTTACGGTTGGACGTGATGATCTTGAAGCTCTTCTCCAACTATAATGATTCTATGATTCTGTTCTATGAGACAAAGGGAGCATTAGGCAGGAATTAGGTGACTGCTCTGCCCCGTCCCCCTTGAAAGACATTTGCGAATATACTTCATGCCAATAAAAGCATACGTTGGCCAAAGTTAGGTTTTCCTTATAAATGCATCAGTTCAGCAAGTGATGAACAGGAAGCTTTGTATAGGTATATTTGTTTATATATATATATATATATATATATATATATATATATGCACAACTATATCTACAAAAGCCCTTTGTCAAAACAGAACACAAAGCCGACAAACCTGCAGACCCAAGAAGCTTCTTGTGTGGACCTGGCCAAAGATGAAGATGATGGAGCAAGGACACCACATGCTAGCTGGAAGACTTCTCCTGCAGTGCAGAAACGTAAGCAGCCAGAGAATGGCACAGCCTGGAAAATCAGAGTATTTACTTGAACGCAACATGGGTAAAGAAACGGAACCAAGGATGAGGGAGAAGAGTATGATTGTCAGAGGGACAAAAGAGAGAAAGAAATAAGCTGTGAAAACTGAGATCCAAATTGCTGTTTAGATGATGCTCAAGATGTCATCACATGAATATTGACTCTGATGATGTAATTTATGCTGAAAAATCTCTGAATTTTCAGCTTCGCATAAGTTCAGGTAAAGAAAATACACATACATTGAAAGACAGACATTAGCTCTCACATTTGAAGAACGTCAGAGCATTTCAACCCACTTTTGTTTACAAAACTGGTGTGTTAACTTTCATATCAGATATGCTGCTTTGTTTAATATTTAGTGCTCTCCAATCACATTTATCCCTGCCCTTCCAAAGTCCATCCTTTTCAGATCTTCTGCTTCATCTACTTATCAGTAAAAATAATGTGACTTCAGTTAGCTTTTGCTAATGCTTAGAAGAATATAATCAGTATAAGAGCAACAGTAAGAATGTACTAATCTACTAATAAATAACTAATAATACTGGCTAATTAAGTATAGGAATTGTATGGTGGTTTCTGCACAAGTGTGACCGGTACTGCCTAGGAAGTGCCAGTTGGGAGTATTACAGAGTATTATAAGAACCAGGAGTATTGCATGCACTAGGAACCAGACCCATAGAACAAGGCACTGGAGTGAACTATTACTCAAATCCAGAAGCTACTACTTGTCTCGAGTAGTTTGTACTATAGATTATACCCCTGATAGTTGCAGTGGAGTTGGAGATGATGATTGATCTTCATGAAACCACTTCCACACTTTATAAATGAATCTTTCTCTAAAGCTATCATGAAATAAGAGCATTATTTATTTATACATCTCCCAAAAGTATGTTAAGTATTTAAGCACAGAAGCACAGTACCAACGCTTTTCAAATCATTGTTAATTTTCCTTTTTTGGCAGATGACATGGCTCAATACACTGTTCTTTATCTCCTGGAGGTGAAAATTGGCAGCTATTGCTAGATACTGTTTTAAAGGTACAGGACATGATACAACATGCAGATTCAAAAGTATTAACTTCCAGAGGGGATTTTCCAATGCTTTATTTGAGAGAAACTCGAGTCACCTATTTAATGCAAGGAAAAAACAACAGCAGAAAGAAAAACTCAGAAATCATCATATTCATAGATCTTCTGTAAACTTGTCTACCAATGCTGCTTTTTGCTGGCAGATCAATGCATTGCATTGCAATGAGATTGTTTATTTATTTATTTGCAAATCAGAATCGAACAACAGAAACATTTCATTTCAAAATTGTACCACATGGTCCTGTAATTAATCAGGGTTTCATTTGTTACTGCTAATGTGAAACATGTCAGAGGTTACAAAAAGATAATCACTGATGCTAAGACATACAAAGTATATTATACAGTACAATGCATCATTTCCCTATTTGTGCCATATGAATTATTGTTCATGAGAAACTTGAACAAGGTCCCAGATCCTTCAAGCACAGATGTGCCTCGGTCTGAATTGAAATGTAATGTGTTATATTTTCTATATGTGCTCTTGATGGAGTTAAACTAGGGATGAATGTGACCCATTCACCCTTCATACGCAGCAGAGACTTGAAATCAGGAGGGCCAGGGGTGCTGGAAGTGAAGGGGAGGCTGGATGGATCTCACCACCCCAGAGCCTCCTTCTGGCTGATGCCTGTTCGTGGCTGTTGCAGGGCTCAGATTTTCAATTTCCCCTCTGATTTCAGATGTCTCTCCTTCGGGGCGCTTACCCAAGCTGCAGGAACCAGATCCAGAGAAGGCTTAGGTGAGTGGTAGGTACCAAGGGCCAAAACCTGGATCCAAAGAATCACACTAGAGCTGCTGACCTGTGGGCCACCTACACTCCCAATGTCCATCTCGGGGGCACCCCTGTGCCGGCAGCTCGGCCCCAGGCTGTCCAAGCTGCTCCTCGAGTTGCAGCCACGCTGCTCACAGAACAACTGACAAAGCTCCCGCACTGCTGTGGATTTTGCATTAAATACAAATGTAAATGATACTAGCAGCTAAGCTTGGAAAACAAAACTCTTCTCCTCTGTTGAGCGCCCCCAGTACCAGGAGACAGCACCTGGTTCCCCTCTAAAATACAGCACTTCTTTCTGTCCATGAGGCCCTGGAGATACTCTCCAAGAGACGGAAGATACAGGCTTGAAAGACTCAAAGCGGAAAATTCATGACTGCTCAGCGGGAATGTTCTGGCCAACCAGACCTTTAAATAGGAGGTGAACGCTGGCACCCTTCTTTATTAAAAAAAGAAAAAATATATATTCTTGTGGTTACTTGTAGAACAGTAATTACAGGCACCTACTCTATGGAGAAGATTTCAGGTTGAGGGTCCCGTGGGTGGCAGTTCATGAGCACAGCCCTGGCACAGGCGTGAGGGTCTCACACCCGGCAGGACCACGTGGGGCAGGGCACCATCCCTTGCTTGAAGTGGGCCCTATTCCTGAGATGATGGATGGAAAGAGTAGGAAGGGAAACGAGCCAGGAGGAGCTGTGCATGTAGAGAGCTCTGTACCCTTCCGGTAGGGACTTCTGCCAGGATCCTCTCCTGGAGGCTGGGGCAACCCAGGACTGCAACTCCCGGCAGCCTTGGCTGCTTTTTGCCTCCAGCATCCGGGAGACATTAACCCGCTCCACATCCTGAGCTCCCAACAGCTCCCTGAAACGCCCCCGTCACTGCAAACAGGGAGTTTTTTTCCAGAGGTTTCTCAGCTGCCCGGCTGCTTCTCCCATGCTTATTCCCCAAAACCTCCCCTCTTCTCAGTCTGAATCACTATGAAAACGTTACTACTGAAACAGAGGATACGTGTTTGCAGGAATTCCCTTCATCCTTAAAGGGCCAGACCAGCTTGGGATAGGCTCAGTTTGATGCGTTTTGTGTTAAAACTTACCTGCTTAGAGAAACGGGTCAACATTTGCATAGGTTAACATTTGCGTACAGATGTGTAAGCGCTAAGCACTCAGGCTGAGAGAGCAGGCCGGTGAGAACCAGCAGGAGCGCTCTGGGATGAGGACCACTTCGAGATCCCTCACACTGAAAGGCAGCCGGGCAAAAGTGCCTTATTTATTTTTGACAGCTGTTAGCGTTTTCAAAGGTACAGAGAATATCACTGTCATAGCAGACATAATGAAAACGGTACGGAAAACATTTTTCTTCAAGGTTGTAATGAATTGCTTATAAAGGCAGTACTGTCCCATCAGATATAGGGTAGCAGCTGTTTACTGTATCTCTTGTACACCCAGATGTGGCACATTTGAAATCTAGAAGGACCTGGTGCTCTCCACAGGGAGTCAGCATCAAGTGTCTCCAAGTCCTTCATCTCTGATTTGTGGAAATATATTTATAGCATAACAAAATACAGTTTTAATAACATGGCTAAAAGAGATGAAATTATGGCAAATATTTAATTCAATATTACGGCATAGAATTACCAAACATCTTGATTTGCCTCATTGAAAAGTTTCTGTTTCGTGCTTACTGCAAGTTGTCCTGCCCTTGCTAGATAAAATTCTCACTAATCCAAGCTCCAAGAGGTTGCATCTGCAGTCATCTTCACTAGAAGAGAGCAGACTACCTATCTTATGGTAAAGATGTATGAACTGGGACAGCATAAAGCCTCATATTTCTAACAATTAATTACTTACAATACTATAAGGTATCACAGCCCACAGTGGTCAACATGGAAATATCCATATTTATTGTTTGAGCCCAACTGGGGTTCTGCAGCATTTCAAGAGTTCCCTGTGCTGCTAAATGCTGTCACCTATGAAAATGCTGTAGCGAGAGGAGTCTCAGACCCCTCCAGGTTACAGCCTCAATGAAAACAGAATTTAATAAGTGGCTATAGCAAAAAAATGGAGAAGTGTTTGCAGCGTTGCAAACATTTGCAAATAAATGCTAGTTTGTTAGAAGCAGATACTGTTGCTTGGAAAACACCAAATACATTACAAAGCCAAATACACCAAATACATTACAAAGAGGGCAATCGTAGGATGATGCCTTTTGAGAGTGATGTGGACACAGTACATTAGTCATTACTATCGGGGACTTTCTTGTGTTCTGAGTTAGGGAAAAGGCTGATTCTCAGTTTCTCCACTTTCCTCAGCCCATCCTTTACACCTGGCTATAGAGGAACTGCAAGGCAGTCACGTAAAAATCCTTCAAGTCTTTATAGTCAGTTCTTCTGTTACAGCTGAAATCTAACCCGATCTAACCACAGACACGTGGAAAGCTGCACCATCTACTAGTGGAGAGCATAGATTTGTGTCCTCACATGCTTTTCTGTCCCTCCCCCAGCTACCTGATTTCAGCTTGCAGTCTGCTAGTTGGTCTCTCCTGCCGTTCCTGGTATCCCGTGTCCATCAGGCCCTCCGTGGGGAACAGTCTGCCACGTATTTTTATATGCCTGCTCAGAGCCCAGCACTGCCAAGCCTGCGGGGTGGCAACCTTTTATCATCTCAGTACTCAACAGTGAACAGTAAATAAAATATTGAGGTGTCTTGTAAATCAAGTGAGGAGCAAAGCATGGTTGTGCCGTTGCAGAGACCTCGGATGCTGCGTGCAGGAGCGTGTGCAAACTGACATGGACGAGCTCCATAAGGAAATTCAGCAAGTTTGTCTTTGAAACTTGGGGGGCTGCAGAAGGATGGCCAGCATGTCAAAAGCAAACAAGGGACGATGTTTCAATCTCACACAGATCATGTGATCTGAGGGGAAATTAATAAAACCATCACACAGCAGAATGTCCCAAACAGCACGTGATTACACGTGGAGATCAAAAGTCCAAGTAAGTTCAAAAGGGAATTTGAATAATTCATAGCACACAGAGCCATGGAGAGCTGCTGAACATGATGGCCCAGATACAACCTCTGGCAAGGGAAGACCCTACATTGTGCATTGCCAGAAGCTGGAAGGGCTCAGGAGAGGGATGATGCCTTACATTTTCCATCAGTGCTGGAAATAAGCAGATGTACTGAAAAATGTGCTTCCGAATTCCAGGCTGACAGAGCTCTCTGCAGAACCCGCTGCAGGAAATTTCATACAGAAGCAAGTGTTAAAAACCCTAGGTAAATGCTATAAGCAAGGCCTCTGAGGCTCCTCCTGCTTGGGAGAAATGCTGCGTGTTTCAGAATACTCCTCTGTGACACAGAACTGCACCACCAACATGATCTTACACTTTCTTTCGTGTCTGAATTCTTACACAAATTGTTCATAACTTTTTTGAACAATCTGCCTGAGTCATTCTTTCTGATCTATGTTTTTAACAGTAAAGTGTGATTTGTTTGGTTTTGCAAGAGAAGAAAGGGGGAATAATTTTGATAACTCTTTCATGAGCCCTCCTATATTGCTGATTAAAAGATCAGAATTCCAAGAAGGATATTTCTGTCTCTAGCTGTTAGGACAGTTGTTTAGAATTTAGTCATTGCATTAAAAAAAATCTATATAAGGCCATGTACAAATGCAGTTTATAAATAGATGCATTTGAGGAAGTGTCTTTATTCCTCATTTATCTAGGCCATATGGACCACTGTGATGATAAACCCAGTACATGCACATTCAGGATCTCTGGTTAGGCCAAATGTTTTCCTGATTCAGCATAGCATGCCTTAATAATGTAATTCAATTCTTCCTCATTTTTAATGTTATTTCAGTCCTTTAATATAATTTTGTGAGCTATTATAGTTGTTACAGCTGCTAGTTTTGCCCTTAATACTGATTTCACTTATGACCTCAGTCAGAAATAGATTTAAAGTTTGAGATGATGTAAGTGAATAAGGATTATTAGATTTATTCATATGGCAATTTAAATAAGAAACCGCCTGGCTTAGAATAAACGGTAAATGAAAAATGCATGTGATTTATAGACCTGTCCGTTTTAAAGATTTATACATGGAGTAGGATGATTAAGTAAGAGACAGACCTGATTATATGAAATATGTAATTTTTGTAATGCAATATTGGAAGCAAGCTGCTAAACAGCACCAGCATAACAATGATTGCCCCAGCAGCGTTTATTACCGTGTTGCTGTACAGCTGGCACACGGTCATGTAAACACACGCAGCAGGCCTCCGACCATTTCTTTTCCTTGACAATCAGCGGATGGTGCTATGTCCCATGGAAGGCATCTTCCTCTCTTCGTCACTGCAATGCAATGGTTTTTTTAAGCAAGCTGGAGTGGCCTCCAGGCTTGGTCTTCCCCCTGCAATTTAAGAGCACCGGCGCTCCTTCTGTAGCTCTGCTTTCACACACACGGGCACTCGGGCGTTCTCAGGGCCCCACGCCAGGATCGATAACCTTCCTTCCTCGAGCTCACCTGAATCAGGGGTACACGGGGATTTCTGGAGGTCCGGGGAACTGTCCCACCTCTCTCTTGGTCCTGTGCCAATGCCGGTGCTCGGGCACAGAGACAATGGGAACAGCGACAGTAGTTCTGCTCTTCCACAAGGTGCCACGAAGTCTCGTTTGGTTCCGTGGCCTTCAAGGCTACAAGAAGCTGCTCTCATTACTTACTCTGCCTCCCTGCACAGCCCAGGGTACAGCCCTCGGGTCAGGAATTCCCACCTGCTCTCAGGTTAGGACTGGATAAAGTCCTAAAACTCCACTTCAATGCAATAAAAGGCCTTCGTACAGCACCGGTGGATAAGGCTCTGACACCTCTCACGTTAGAACATGGCTACAACCTATTGTGTTTAAGGCACAATCTTAAGACACAAGAATAAAACACAATCGAGGTTATTGTGGTATTTTTATACATGCTACAGACACACATGGAGGTTGGAAGACCTGTGCAACATACCCCCCTATGTCATTCCACATGAATTAATACACTTTTTATGAGAGAGCTTAATAAATGTATTCCAAACCAGGGGGTCTTCCATAACATAATTTGCATGAAACAGAATTGACCCAGAAAATTTTAATCTAAATCCCAATCTGATTTGTATATAGTAATTTAATTTCCTCCCTAGTAGTTATATGGATTTTATCAATTATACCAATTAAATTGTCAAGCAGATTTATTGACCAGTCATCTATGAGACATGTTCTTTGATGTACTATTGTGGTCTCATCATCTGGTCATGCATGTCTAGCCTCAGTTTTTAGTGTCATTTTGTGCAGACGAATATTCAGAAGAGAAGGTTCCAATAAATGAGTGGAGTGAACCAGATTTTGAAATTGGAGTGAGGATGGAAAGCTCCTTATTTTTCAATGTAGACACAAAATTACAGGTAATGGCACATACAATCCATTTAGATGCCTAGCCATCCACAGTGGTAAACACTGACCTCAGATTTGGACTTTGGCTAGAGATCTATGCTAATAGCTATTATCTAAATGTAATCATTTTTGCAAGAATGCACATTCAGTTAATGTTAAATGTAAAAACTAAGGCATAAAATTGAAGGTTGATTTTGAGCTTGGCAACCTATGCTTTTCAGTACATTGGATTTTCTATGTTGCTTGGGTTCTAGACAAGTGGCAATTATTTTTGAAAGAACTTTAGTATCCAATTTGAATTATCTGATTATTAAAATAAATTTTAATTTGTCAGAACAAATTACTGGAATTGGACATCTTGCATCCATCGAATGAGTCACAGTACAACTTTTGATTTCTTCTCAACCTTGTTCTGGTTTCTTTCTACAAGTTTTCCTAGAGAATGAGAATAATACCGGAAGGAGATTCAACAAGTCTTTACAGTCAAGGTCCTTTACAGACAAGGGAAAAATAGAAGTATGTAGTTACTAAATAAAGGCGATTGCTAGGGAGCAGATTATTCACAATTCTAAATTAAAACTCAAATGGCAGTGATGGCGCTGTAGTGTTTTGTCCCCCACCAGTGGCTGCAGATAGATGAGACACAACAGCATGTGGCCTCCTTCCCCAACACGAGTTGCAGAGAATACGCCCCCTAATCAGCAGCATGAGGGTTTCCTAGAATATTCCTCTAGAAATATGTATTATATACATATATTTTATATATTTTAGAAATACTAAGTACCAAGCCTAAGTAAGAGAAGGTGTTGTTGCCCATCATTTCTAAAAATAACCCCGATGGTGTCAGTTGCTGGGAATCTAGAATCTGCCGGCTTGTATTATTTCCTGCTCCAGGAGAGCCTGGGATTTTGCTTTTTGCTGTTGACATGGAAACTCTGGATTTTTCATTCATGTCACTGAAACGTAAAAACTCTGTTCCTAAAATATTCTGAGATATTTGTCAAAAGCTATAAATGGCATAATAAGGAAAACAGAGCTGGTCAATAGCATTATGTAGATTTTTTTTCCACCTTTTCCACCTTTCCACCTTTTCCACCACTGGTAATTTAAAGGATTTCTTAGAAGGCAACGATGAATTGAGCAAAAGTTAGTGACAAAATCAAAAGAAGATTATTCTAAACACATAAATAAAACATAAGTCCTGAGATCATAAAAATGGGAGAAAGCTTCATGAATTATTTGCAAACTGACATTTTGAGAATGGGAAAAATGAATTGCTTAGCTTTGTCAGTGAGTACGTGGATCATAACTAATCAGTACCTTGTGATAATTACTGAATAAGTTATAATGTTTTAAATTTCAAGGACTAAATTCTGTTCTCTGGCATAAATTGATGGCAATGGAACAGCAGACTGATGCTGGATTTATGCTAATGTAACCACAATGGAATAAGGTAAAGTGGAATTAGACACAAGTACTAAATGAAATAATAGCATGCTAAAGATAAAGACTTATTAGAAAGAAAATAACTTTTTAAAGCATTGAAGAGTTGCTTGGAATATTTCAGAAATATTTGGCTACGTGCATAATCTCAGGAATTTTGGTAGGCTGACTGCAAACGTACCTTTTAGCTAGCAGCTCTGTACCACTTCAGTGCATGATGTAATGAAAGATATTTCATGATGAACACGAGACATAAATAACAGCTGACTATGTCAATGCTGTGACCCAGCTGATATCAAATACAGGCCAAATACTTCTACTTAACCTCTTGATGGTGCAGGATGGCCTCTGTGTCATGCTTTCCTCTTGGGTCCGTCATCTGCATTCCCTTCTTTCCCTCTTCTACACTCAGAACATTTCTCTGGACTTTATGCAATGTTAAAGAATTAAATAAGGCTAATGCACAAGTTACCTCTAGCAAACAGACCTACAGGTCATCTGCACCTGCCTGCTTGCCACTGCTGGAGTGGATGGTCTACTGAGCCCCTACAGCAAATATTGAATAGCCCAAAGGCAGTAGCCCAGAGCTGGGGCTCCATCAAAGCCTCACTGTGCAAGTGAGGAAAAAGAAGGAAAAGGTGATGTTAGACCTTCCTTGTGTCTTTCACAGAACTACAGCCGCCAGGCTGGTGTCCAGTACAGAGCAGCTGTTTTATTTGTGGAGTTCCTGAAGGCCACTTGGACAGGTGGAAATTTTCAGGGTTATGGGAAGTCACACATGTGCTTAAGCAGAAAAGAGCCAATATAACATATTCCATTCCTCCAGTTTTCCATCTGTCTGGCATAGCTGGAGCAGCATAGAGCTGGAGAAATAAAAGGGTATATTTGGGCCTGCACTAAAGCACAACACAGACATGGTATCGTGGAGCTACTGATAATTGTCCTCTGGCCTAGGAATATCATGTATTTTTTTCAGGCCGCAGAAACTTGAAGTAAATTGCAAACACCCAGTGGCAACAATTCACTTGTATCTGACTTAGCCATCTCACCTGGAGTAAGGTAGAAATATTTTCACTCATTTATTTTATGATATTTTCCTAGTAAATTTGAAGGGCAGAGCACTACATTATGCACTTTAAAATGCAGGCAGTGACCAAGCTCTTGCCATCCTAAAACCCAGCCATCAAGAAACAAAAATGCTATTCACCTAGCTGGGAGCTGCCCCGTCAGGAAAAACAATATTTTGCGTGATGAATGTGACACTGAAACATTGAATCCTAAAGAATATTCTTTTTTTTATTGGTAGCGGTTGAATACTCTAGGCCTGACTTCAGGGGTGCTGAAGGAGAATATGGTCTTTGTGCTTAAGCCAGCTGTGATTACAGGGAGCTGTGAGTTAAGGAGATGGTATTGCCTTCCTTTCTTCTCACCTAAGAGTAGCTTTCACAAATATCTATTATTTAAAGTGAAGTCAGCAACATCCTGGCATGACCCAAGGAGCTGAGAGGGCAGATGAGGAAGAACCGCAGTGAAAAGCCCGCGTTTTCCAGGTGGGTCCATGTGCCATAGCGGCTGCACGGGGCGGACGGGAGGCAACGCAGGGAACAAACCGTGTGCTGTGGCCACGAGATACTGCTCTAGAAAAAGACTGACACGTCTCACAGCCTCCAGCAAAACACAAGGTGGTGCGAGTGATATTCACTGACAGCAGCTCATGTGTTATGCTCTGCCAGCTCCTTCCTATAGCGGTTGTAGATGGTTTTGTATCAGGAAAAAAATATATATATTCAATGCATTTCTAGATTTACTGGTGTAATACAGACGCAGGAAGCCATAGCAGTAACTCTGCAAGTTATCCAGCAGATGTCCCTATTTTGAGCATGCAAAGAATTTTATTTATTTATTTATGTATTCTCTGAAGACA
Organism: Crypturellus undulatus; assembly: GCA_013389825.1. Lineage (NCBI taxonomy): Eukaryota > Metazoa > Chordata > Aves > Tinamiformes > Tinamidae > Crypturellus > Crypturellus undulatus. The sequence goes on from VWPW01020841.1 coordinate 231,056, forward strand.
GTGCAGACATTTATAAGCACGCTAGAGGAGGTGATCAGACAAATCAAAACAAATTGAAAATGGCATGGAGTTTTTAGGAACATTTTCTTTCTCTGATGCCTTTACAGAACGGAAAAATTTCAGGAAGCTCTTAGGAAAGTGTTGATCCCAATGTACATTCATACAACTGTATTAACCTGAAATTTCAAGCTAATTAAGATCTTGAGGACATTGACTGACTCAGAAAGCCAGATCTTTCACCTCATTCACCTTGTTTCACCTCCTACGATCCCAAAGATGCCCCTACCATGTGTAACAACTTCAATAGAAAAAGAAATGGAAACATATTTATTTATACTGATAAGTGCGTGATAAGCCATAGCTCTTGTCCTCTTACCCTCCCAGCTCCCAAGCAAAACCCAAGCAATTTGTTCCTGCCGCTGCTGTCAAATGATTTTTCCTTCTGCGTTTCAGTGTATTTTATTCTAGTTGAGGATAGGATTTCCTCCTTGGATATTTTTTTATGCATCTTCTTTTTTTCCTGGGATTTCAGCTAGTGCCCCTGATATTTTTTATTGTTGCTGGTGGGTTTTTTGGTAGGATCAAACATTTGCCATTTATCCTCTTGCCCAGGAGGAAGGCAAGTGTCCTCTGGTCACAGCTATTATTTCTCCCAGCCCTGTACTCGGACAGGTCTCCACATGTGTGCGCAGCCTGAGGCTCTGGCACATGCCTTTGTGGCCGTGCTTGAGGGAGGAATTTCGACCGTGCTCCAGCATCCACTGGCCCCTCTCTCTGCCAGGAGAAGGAAGAAAGCCGGAGAAAGCCCTAAGGCACAGAGTAAGGGAGAGCATTTGGGTGTCTTACACGCCTCCCCCCCNTAAAGAGCTTTTGCCAACTGTCTTTGTGCCAAAATTGATGGACAAAGAGAAAAGGTACCTAATGAGGAGCAAGGAGTGCCCTCCTCCCTCCTCCCAGTGCCAAGGTGGATGAATATGGAGCGGGATCCGACCTCGGCACACCTCCAAGGAGGCAAAGTTGGACCTTGGGAGTCTGCTAGTGCTTTGAACTGCAAGTGAAGAAGGCAGCACGATGCCTGCCTGATTCTGAAAGGAACTGACATCTGCCTTGTTTTCTCCACCTGGTAGAGAGAAATACAGCAAGCAGGTGGCCAAAGGGATCTGTCAAAAGAGAAAATCTGGGCACATCCTTTTTGTGGGAGCCTGGTGGGCTCACACAGAGTGCCAGCAAAAGGCATGAGTTTGGATAGGGACCTGAAGAAAGAGAGTTGGCAGCTTGTTTAAGGTGACAGAATGGATCCGGGGTAAGTTGCAAAAAGCAGGTGACTCGGCTTCACTGTCTCATTGCATGCTGAGCCAGAGGAACCAGCGGACGGTTGTCTCAGGGACCTGGAGACGAAGCTTTTCGTTTTTATTTCATTATGCATGAGAAATAATTGACTCTCACTCCCGAGTATGAGTATCTGTGTATATCCCAGCCAACGATCAGGCTGTTTACATGTTTCCCCCCTTAAGTTTACTCCGCAGAGGTGGCAAGGGAGACGAGGCACACGATGTATGCATCACACGACCTGCCTGTGTGAACCTATGGAGCCACTTTCTCCTGATCTGTACCCAGGTCTATAAACATGGGCCTCAGCAGCACTATGCAGCTATTTCAGGCTCCTGCCAAAGGATTTATATCAAGAGCTTAATAAGGAGTTGTTCCACCCAAGTATTTGTATGAGGATTTCACTAGTGTAGTATCTGATGTAAAGGTTAAAGTCATGTGATAAAAGTGCAGTGTGTAGGAAAGTGCAATGTGTAGGAAAGTGAGTTCCTGTGGCATTTGCTTTAGGTCAAAATATGCCAGATCCAGCAACTGCAAAACCTCCGTTCTCTATCCTTTCTCCCCACACAGACACCTTTAATAAATCAGGTTTATTCAAAGCACAGAGCAAAAAAAAAAAGACTAAAATTAACTGAAGATTTTTATTATTATTTGTTTTAACAACTGACGCTGGTAATATTGGTAAGGGAAACTCTTCATACATTCACAAGAGAATGGCTAAAACCATTCTCTAAAACTGTAGGATCTCTTATGCTAAAAGAAGGATAAAAATACAAAGAGCAATTAGCAGAGTGGGCCCTGTAAAGAAAATAATATGGTGCTACTTAGCCACAGTTAGAATGATGAATTAATTGAATGGTGAGAAATCAATCAGATAATAAAGTAGGAAAAATATAATAATCTAAAACTAGGAGACAAATTCTTAGTATTCATTTATTTGTGACTGGCAATATCAGCCTGTCTTCTGCCATTATAAATCTGCTACATTATAAAACTACTGCAAGAGTTTGTACCTATCTTTGGCCTACAGCATGTGTTCTTCTTTAAAGTGCCCATTCCTCCCTTTTAATATGGGCATGAAGCAAAAAAGTTGTTCTGATGAGCATCACCCCTCTAACACAAGGTAATCAGTACCTTGCATTAACAAGCATCAAGATGCTTGTTAATGCTAATGTTAGTGCTTCCCTGAAAGAAGATTATCTATAAATCACTTTTCTTGATTAAAAAGTACATTTCAAAAGAAGTGTGTTTATGAACTGGAATAATTGTGCCATTAGAAATGAGGCATAAAATGCTACATGGAAGAAATTTTGATGAGTTACTGAACAAAATAATTTATGATCAGAATTTAGCAGTAAGGAAAAAAAAAAGAATAGATACTAGATTCCCTGGATATAAGAGGGCAGAACACTTGAAATGATCAGTGGACTTCTTTGAAATAAATGACTACAAATGACAGTGCTCCTTTCCATTGGAGTAACTCAGGAGAAATCCTGTGAAGTTGTTTTCCTTTCAACTGAGGAAAGAAAAAAGAAAAGAGTCTTCCTTTTTACTTCACATTTGCACAGACTCAGATCAAGGCTTTAGTCACAATGTGAAAGCCGGTTGTTTCTTTTCCCTGGTGACCAGGCAGAGCAGAGCAAACTGATACCGACTATTGCTTGTGCTTCACTTGATTAAAAGGTTTGGAAAGATCTCTCGACTAAGAGCCTTGTGCTGCTTGTGCTGGAATAGCTTTATGAGAAGGGATCTTTGCAGATCAGAGGAGGGGATGACCACCTTTGCAGTAGGATCCAACACACACAACAGCCACAGAGCTGACTCCAGGCAGGGCACACGAGCTCTTTATCCTCAGAGCTTTCTTGGTGGGACCCTCCTAACTGAGCCCACCCTTCCCTGGCAATGTTTGACAGGGTTTTAAAGCCCTGAGTTCTGAGAGACAAAGATTTGCCAATAGCTTTTCTAAATGTACCACAGCAAAATCTCCTTTAAGTGGAGTTTTTTTCTGATTTAAGGCAACAGAGGTCTTCAGTCACTCTCCTTCAGCTTATTCGTGCTACTGAGGGTCTTAAGGAGCAGGGCTCAAAACTCAGCTTAAATAAAAAAATTAATAGCCCAAAGCAACCATGCTGTAAAGAGCTCTATTAATCATAAAAAAAAAAAAAATAAATAAAAAGGGCTGCTATTTTAAAGTGCTTGTCTGCTCTCTCCCACAGTGNAATAAAAAACTAATAGCCCAAAGCAACCATGCTGGAAAGAGCTCTATTAATCATAAAAAAAATAAATAAATAAAAAGGGCTGCTATTTTAAAGTGCTTGTCTGCTCTCTCCCACAGTGGCCACCAAGAGATGCTTGTCTCCCTTGAGGTGTGACCTGATCAAATAAGCATGTTAAACCACACACAAAATACTGTTTCAGGCAGGAGAGTGTCATGAACTTTAGTGCAGGCACCGTGTTTCAGCTAATACTGGTGATGCACTGGGTATTACCAACAAAAAGTCACACAAATCATAGCTCTGGTCTGTAGCCCGAGCACCCTCCAGGATCTTTTCCAAGAAGAAGGCCCTCCAAGGCCTTCTAAATATGTTCCTCTCCATCTCCTGAAAGACAGGAGTGGTGGGGAGTGACAATGGAGGGCCTGGCAAGTCACCTAAGGTTCAGAAGAGGCTTCCCTAGGCTCCCGAGTGGAGGTGAAAAAATAGCCATGATAACAGAAAAATAAGAAACAGCCCCCATGAAACATACAGATTTTTCCTGAGGAAAGGACACTCAGTCCAAAACCTCATGCCTTGTAAATGCCAAAAGAGCTGTTGGCAAAACACGGATAAGCTGAAGGAATGAGGAGTGATAAAAAGCCTCTCTGGAACCAAGAAGTTCAGTACAGTTGGGAAAAGATATCTCTAAGATATCAAGTTAAAATAGATGTGAAAACGCAGTCTGTGGAGAAATGCCAGCTTGATTGTTTTAATTCAAAACCTGAACATTTGCANTGTTTTTTAAAAAAAAAAAAAAAAAAGGGAAAAAAAAAATTTTTCCAACTTTTTCAAAAACAAAGAGAATTCCTTTTTCCTTCGTTCCTTTTTTTTTTTTTTTTTTTTTTTTTTTTTTTCTCCGCGCTTTCTAAGTCACTCCCGCAATTTACCTGTTGCTCAAACACCACAACGCGCCGGTCGAGTCGGTGGGTGGTGACGAGAGGAGCGGGGAGGCGACACTGCGGACACGCCCCCGAGCGGCCGTTGGCGCGGCCGTTGGCGCGGCCGTTGCGGCGCCGTTGGAGTCCGCGCGCGGCGCGCTGAGGCGGCCGCCCCGCGGCGCAGGTAGGGAGGAGTGCGGCGGGCTGCTCCCCGGCAGGGGTGGCCGTTGCCCCGTTGCAGTTACTGCGTTTCTGCCTAAACCCAGTGGGATCCCTAATCCTGCAAGAGGTAGGCGGGCCTGTTATTTAAAGGATATTAGCAGCACCAGCCAGCCGCATGGGGCTGCTTTCCTGAGTCAAGTCGCTCGTGTGTGCAGTTTATTTCTGCCTGTGTAATATCGGCTCTGATCTCCTATGGTATGCAGACATCAAGATGAATAATAATTTCAAGATGATGTTTTCTTCTGGCTTAAAGAGGTATTCAGTAAATTTTGATCTAAAGTAGAACTACCCACATTTTTGTTTTTGTGTCATGAATTGCTGGCTCTAAATAATAATGAAAGGACCAGCATCTACTGGTGCTTATTAAATTTACCTTGCTCTATAGATTCTCATTCTCTCTATATAGTCCCCCATGCCTTTTTTTTTTCTTTCTTTTTTTTNGAATAATAATTTCAAGATGATGTTTTCTTCTGGCTTAAAGAGGTATTCAGTAAATTTTGATCTAAAGTAGAACTACCCACATTTTTGTTTTTGTGTCATGAATTGCTGGCTCTAAATAATAATGAAAGGACCAGCATCTACTGGTGCTTATTAAATTTACCTTGCTCTATAGATTCTCATTCTCTCTATATAGTCCCCCATGCCTTTTTTTTTTCTTTCTTTTTTTTTAATGTGTTAGCTTGGCTGTCTTTGAAAAGTAGTTGCAGAACTAGTTCCTATGGCCTTTGGCTAAGAGGTCACTTGTTTCTGTGGAGAGAATATAACTAATTTCTTTGCTAAAGGGGGGTCTGTGTCTCTCTTAAACATGTCTCACGTAAGTGAAAGAATGATTTTAGCCAAGTAAGGCAGTGTTATAGTTCCCAACCTAGAAAACAAATGCACTTCTGAGTGAAAAGCACTGTGTATGTTCTATCAAACTTCTTTTGATGTCCGTGATGGGTGCAAAAAATTAAATAGAGGGGAAAAATTAGCCTTACTTTTAAAGGTGACCTCTTTAGGTTTAAAAAAATCTGCTTGTTATTGCAAAAAATAGTGTATTTCAAGGTAGTGGAATTTCTTTGGAATTTCTGTGAAACAAATTGAAAGAACTATTTTGTTTTGTTTGATATTGTGCAATTGTGCAAATTTCTGAAAAGATAGCAGTTGCATTAATCCATTCCTGGATTAATTTTATTCACCAGGCTCCAATCCCCACTGAGAGTGCTGTTAGAAACACAATACAACTTGATTCCCATCCTTAGGGAACTGGTATTTATGGTTTCAGAGGACAACTGCCTATGGGAAAGAATGTGAGTTCAATGGCTGAAGGGTATGGGATCGCTTGACCTATTTTTCTGTTCTACACTAAGAAAAGCTTTAGCACAGTATTAGAAAGCCCAGTCAATTATTCTCTGACAATGACTAAAGCAAACTGGTGTTCTTCTACATTTAGCTTGCTACCCAGCAACCTAACTTCAGCCCTAACCTTTGTGTTCACTGTGTTGCAATCGAACTATTTCATTCAGTGGATTTCTGTAATAAAGCATGAGGTTTATAGTAACTTGCAAACTTCACAATATTTGGTTGCCTTGAGCTATAAGGCCACATGCAAAATGGGTGAGATCTGTTTTACAAAGCAGATTATAAAGTGTTCACTTGGAAATTGAAAGTCTTGGCAGGAAGTTCATTTTATGTATATGGTGATAGTATTCATGAATACATAGGAAGTCTCAAGAAGNGGGTCTTAAGGAGCAGGGCTCAAAACTCAGCTTAAATAAAAAACTAATAGCCCAAAGCAACCATGCTGGAAAGAGCTCTATTAATCATAAAAAAAATAAATAAATAAAAAGGGCTGCTATTTTAAAGTGCTTGTCTGCTCTCTCCCACAGTGGCCACCAAGAGATGCTTGTCTCCCTTGAGGTGTGACCTGATCAAATAAGCATGTTAAACCACACACAAAATACTGTTTCAGGCAGGAGAGTGTCATGAACTTTAGTGCAGGCACCGTGTTTCAGCTAATACTGGTGATGCACTGGGTATTACCAACAAAAAGTCACACAAATCATAGCTCTGGTCTGTAGCCCGAGCACCCTCCAGGATCTTTTCCAAGAAGAAGGCCCTCCAAGGCCTTCTAAATATGTTCCTCTCCATCTCCTGAAAGACAGGAGTGGTGGGGAGTGACAATGGAGGGCCTGGCAAGTCACCTAAGGTTCAGAAGAGGCTTCCCTAGGCTCCCGAGTGGAGGTGAAAAAATAGCCATGATAACAGAAAAATAAGAAACAGCCCCCATGAAACATACAGATTTTTCCTGAGGAAAGGACACTCAGTCCAAAACCTCATGCCTTGTAAATGCCAAAAGAGCTGTTGGCAAAACACGGATAAGCTGAAGGAATGAGGAGTGATAAAAAGCCTCTCTGGAACCAAGGAGTTCAGTACAGTTGGGAAAAGATATCTCTAAGATATCAAGTTAAAATAGATGTGAAAACGCAGTCTGTGGAGAAATGCCAGCTTGATTGTTTTAATTCAAAACCTGAACATTTGCATGGATTTTTTTAAATTAGGGTTCTGTTGTTTCTAAAAAAAAGAAAAAAAAAAGGGAAAAAAAAAGTTTGTCCTTCTTTTTCGCCACCGAAGAGAATCGCTTTATCCTTCGTGCCTTTTTTTCTTTTTTTCTTTTTTTTTTTTTTTCTCCGCGCTTTCTAAGTCACTCCCGCAATTTACCTGTTGCTCAAACACCGCAACGCGCCGGTCGAGTCGGTGGGTGGTGACGAGAGGAGCGGGGAGGCGACACTGCGGACACGCCCCCGAGCGGCCGTTGGCGCGGCCGTTGGCGCGGCCGTTGCGGCGCCGTTGGAGTCCGCGCGCGGCGCGCTGAGGCGGCCGCCCCGCGGCGCAGGCAGGGAGGAGTGCGGCGGGCTGCTCCCCGGCAGGGGTGGCCGTTGCCCCGTTTCAGTTACTGCGTTTCTGCCTAAACCCAGTGGGATCCCTAATCCTGCAAGAGGTAGGCGGGCCTGTTATTTAAAGGATATTAGCAGCACCAGCCAGCCGCATGGGGCTGCTTTCCTGAGTCAAGTCGCTCGTGTGTGCAGTTTATTTCTGCCTGTGTAATATCGGCTCTGATCTCCTATGGTATGCAGACATCAAGATGAATAATAATTTCAAGATGATGTTTTCTTCTGGCTTAAAGAGGTATTCAGTAAATTTTGATCTAAAGTAGAACTACCCACATTTTTGTTTTTGTGTCATGAATTGCTGGCTCTAAATAATAATGAAAGGACCAGCATCTACTGGTGCTTATTAAATTTACCTTGCTCTATAGATTCTCATTCTCTCTATATAGTCCCCCATGCCTTTTTTTTTTCTTTCTTTTTTTTTAATGTGTTAGCTTGGCTGTCTTTGAAAAGTAGTTGCAGAACTAGTTCCTATGGCCTTTGGCTAAGAGGTCACTTGTTTCTGTGGAGAGAATATAACTAATTTCTTTGCTAAATGGGGGTCTGTGTCTCTCTTAAACATGTCTCACGTAAGTGAAAGAATGATTTTAGCCAAGTAAGGCAGTGTTATAGTTCCCAACCTAGAAAACAAATGCACTTCTGAGTGAAAAGCACTGTGTATGTTCTATCAAACTTCTTTTGATGTCCGTGATGGGTGCAAAAAATTAAATAGAGGGGAAAAATTAGCCTTACTTTTAAAGGTGACCTCTTTAGGTTTAAAAAAATCTGCTTGTTATTGCAAAAAATAGTGTATTTCAAGGTAGTGGAATTTCTTTGGAATTTCTGTGAAACAAATTGAAAGAACTATTTTGTTTTGTTTGATATTGTGCAATTGTGCAAATTTCTGAAAAGATAGCAGTTGCATTAATCCATTCCTGGATTAATTTTATTCACCAGGCTCCAATCCCCACTGAGAGTGCTGTTAGAAACACAATACAACTTGATTCCCATCCTTAGGGAACTGGTATTTATGGTTTCAGAGGACAACTGCCTATGGGAAAGAATGTGAGTTCAATGGCTGAAGGGTATGGGATCGCTTGACCTATTTTTCTGTTCTACACTAAGAAAAGCTTTAGCACAGTATTAGAAAGCCCAGTCAATTATTCTCTGACAATGACTACAGCAAACTGGTGTTCTTCTACATTTAGCTTGCTACCCAGCAACCTAACTTCAGCCCTAACCTTTGTGTTCACTGTGTTGCAATCAAACTATTTCATTCAGTGGATTTCTGTAATAAAGCATGAGGTTTATAGTAACTTGCAAACTTCACAATATTTGGTTGCCTTGAGCTATAAGGCCACATGCAAAATGGGTGAGATCTGTTTTACAAAGCAGATTATAAAGTGTTCACTTGGAAATTGAAAGTCTTGGCAGGAAGTTCATTTTATGTATATGGTGATAGTATTCATGAATACATAGGAAGTCTCAAGAAGTTTGTAGTACAAAAAGGAAGTTCTCTCTCTTTAAGATCTTGCAGAGTTAAGAGCTGCCCCACTTGTGCTGGCAGTTTCCTCTTCTTGTCAGTGTCAAGATACATTTGTGTGTGCATATGTGCACACAGGTATTTGAAAGATGGGAGCATAGACATTGGAAGAGATTTTTTTATTATTTCAGAAGAACAGCTTAGATAACCAGAAATGGAACCAGTGGCTCTTGAGCAGCTGTTTTATCTATGGCCTGTATCCCACAGTGAAACAATTCTTCCTTTCCAAGTTCCATGAGCCCACAAGCCCTGGTATAGCTGCTGCACTAGGTTGTCATGCCAGGCAAGGGACACACCCCAGCTCAGAATGCGACACAGAAAAAATCTGTATCCTAAATCAAACTGAATATGTTCTTTACATGTGGATGTATTATATTCTCCACATAACCAACCCCAAAATGCCCTTCCCAAACATAAAGAGAGACAAAGTTTACTCACTTTGCATTTCCTTCCCTAACTTTAAGTTCTAAATAGCATCAATGTTATGCTATGAATTATTAATTAGCAAGCAAATGCAGTTAAAAACAAACCTCAAAGATACCAAATTGGTGGATAATTCACTAAAGGAGACAACCTCAGCCTGCATTCTCTAGTCCAAGTAAAACTAAATGGTAAGAGGAAGATCAGAATTTGAGATATTTGGATTTTGTGCATGTGTGTATGTTCTGGTGTAAATCTCTGGCCTTATGTTTGTGCCAAAATCCTTTCGAATATAAATCGAAGGTTGTCTTTAAGTACCACTGTAGTTTACTATTTGCAAACAGCCTGCTTAGAGAGGTGTGAACTTCCGCCCCCTCCAGTGGCAGAAGTGGAAAGGCTGCTGCAATGAACGTATTTGACAGTAATATCTAGTCTTTTACAATGACGAAGAAAAGAATCAGTCTCAGTCCTATACTCAGCTAGGAATGTTTACAGAAATCCCTTCTTCATAAACAAGTCATAGCTTTTTTAGAGGAAACATCCCTCCCATTTTCAGTGGCAGTCTGTCAATCAATCCCAAAAGATGCATAGGCATGGCAAGAAGTATTCAGTTGTAGGCAGTATTCTCCAGCTATTTTTCATCATTGGGAAGGATCAATGAGTTGAAGGCAAGTGTCACTAACATTGGAGGGTAAATCTTCACCATCATTACAAAATCACAGAATAGTTGGTGTTGGAAGGGACCTCTAGAGATCATGGTCCAACCCTCCTGCTCCAGCAGGGACACCTAGAGCAAGCGGCACAAGGTTGCATCCAGGTGGGTTTTGGAGATCGCCAGAGAAGGAAACTCCACAACCTCTCTGGGCAGCCTGTTCCAGGGCTCTGTCACCCCAACAGTAAAGAAGTTCTTCCTCATATGGAGATGGAACTTCCTGTGTTTCAATTTGTACCCATTACCCCTTGTCTTTTCACTGGCAACCACTGAGAAGAAACTAGCCCTATCCTCCCTACATTCTTCCCTCAGGTACTTCTACATATTGATCAGATCCCCTCTCAATCTTCTCTTCTCTAGGCTAAATAGGCCCAGCTCGCTTAGTCTTTCCTCATAAGATAGATGCTCCAGTCCCTTAATCATCTTTGTCGATCAAAGGTTTCAGAGGTTCCTGTTCTGTCATGATCTCCATACATAGCGTGTCACAGGAATGAGCTCATATTTTGAAATGGATTCTGTGAAATTTTACGTGCACTGTTGCTTCCGTACTACTGCTGCTGTGATCGCTAGTCACAAGGCCATGTTCCTCCAGCAGTTGCTTTGTCCGTGATGGAAACAAGATGTTTAAAAGGATGGATAAATTATTGTATTAGTAATAAGTATGGGCAGGGAGATGTATACATCTGTTGAAGAAACAATGGGAGCCACATAGTGCAGGTAAATGACAGTGAGAAGCCTCAAGCACAGGTGTGAGAGCCCGTGTGCTCCTGCCCTGCCAGGACATTCATTCCCAGCTCCAGAGTGGGAGATCAGAGAGACTGTCCTCTCTGCTACTATTAAACCAAAGGGTCCTTAGGACAAAATGGTGTAGGATTCTGTAGGTCAATTGCTGATGCTGTTGCAGACAGAAAACATAGTAAGGTAAGTGTCAAACATGTATTGCTTGGAGACTGGTGTACAGCCAGTTGTTATTGCATGATGACTAAAAAAAGTAATAGAGTAGCAGGTCAGTGTCGTTAAACTCAGTTAAACTTTCCTTAAAAAGTTTAGATTCAGATAGTGGGGATTTCAAAAACAAGCTGGTTATAATTGTGTAGATGAAGGATTTTACCAGAGATTCCATTTTTTCCCCATCATTTTTAGGGAAGGTTACTGGAAGATGTGCAGGTCACTACTTCTAGTAGAGCAGAGTAGCAAATGCGACCCAGGCAGTTAGCCTCTGTTTCAGTCTTCATGATGCCATGCTGCAACGATCAGACCATCCTGCTCAGGCAGATTCAGAAACAAGACATTCACAAAGACATTCTTTTGCAGTCAAGCTCTAGTCTCACAAATCCAGAATCACTTATTTTGTGGGGGAAATAAAATAACAAGGCTGCTTTCAGCAACTGACATTAGAAATGTAACATCCTTAAGTCTTCTTCCAAACCTTGAAGAGAAGATATTTGATGAAATTAATCCCATCGTAATAGCTTTGGAGGAAAGATTCAATGCTATAGAAGTTTCACAGCATTGAGGAGCCTGACTCAGATTCTGGACTGTCTTTAAACTGAAGCCATAGCACCACCTCTTCTGAGTTGTTATATTAGTCTGCAGTGAAGGTGGTGTCAGATACAGACACGATGCTAAATCTGTTTCTCCATATGGCTTAGAAACGGTTGATGATTGTTGCCCAACCATACTAAATATGGCCATGTGGAATATCAAGGTGATTCAGAGCATTCCAGAGAAGCAACACTTCAGCAGCTGCTTCATAAATACACTTGCAGTCAATCAGTGCCACTCCAGACCCTCACCAGCCCATGCAGATGCAGAAATCAAGAGATAGGTGACATAATTCTGACGTAGCAGTGACGAAGGCTGAGCAAATGCCCTGAAAATTTCATCTTTGTGCAACTAAACTGTGAACATGCAAGTTGAGGGAGAGAGGGTCTGAGACACTCAGGTGTCACTTATTCTAGTTATTCACAACATAAGATAGAGGAGAAAGAACAAAATTGCTGCCCAAAATTGTCACAAAAAGAAGCAGGATGTGATTCTTGGAAGAAGATAATGTCAAATACAAAAGGAAAGCCTTGAGAAAAAGCACTCTTTAGTGTAGCAGATCAATTAGCCTGATGAAAGAAAAGTTAAAAGAAAAGTTATTTTTTCTCAAGAAATGAGGAATATATTGGTGTGAAGACTTTTAGGTCAATTCCTACAGCAGCGCAAACAGAAAAGAGCAAATAAACTTGGAACAGGAAAGCTACATGTTTAAATGTTTGCCAAATACAGCAGATTGTCACCTGTTAGAAACTAGCAGCTGAGACTTCTGAATGAGACTGCCTGTTTAGCTTTAAAGAAACTTTCTTTAAGAAGCCAGGCCATCACTGTAAGCATAGTTGCAAATGGTGAGTTTACAAGCCTACAAAGACAAAATAAAAATAAACAAACAAAACACTTCTACAAATGGTCGCCATTGCAGGAAGACATTGCAGCCTTGTAGATGAGAAACTAGGGAGATCCTCAGCTAATTCCATTTTTTTAATTAACAACTGTATTTCTTCTTCCAATAATTTTTATATTAATTTCTATTTCTGATAAATCAATTAGCAATATTACTCCTGCAAAAATATTTCAGGCAAGTTAACGAATTGCAGGGGGCTGGGAGTTCAAAGTCTACCACATAGCCCTTCTGATTAACAACTTAGAATATGCCTTCCTGCTCACGGAGAAGCAAGATGGTCTAGGTAGAATTTGGAACAGTTTCCTATTGGTTTAAATTTTAGTGGATTGCTATTAGTTTTGCCTAAGAGCTAGTTGCTACTTTGATGGTTACTTAGATGGCTACTTGCCATCTAGGCTTGCTACTTAGATGGCTAGTTGCTACTTTTCTGGGCTGGGAATAGCCTATATAAATATGCCTAAAAAAAAAAAAAAAAAGCCATTGCCTGGTCTTAGTTTCTTACTATGATTTCACCTCCTTAAATTATTTGTGAAAGTTAGGGTAGGTAGATAAGCAATAAGCAGGTTTACTTTTAACAAGCTTTCTTCTAAAGACAAATATTTACTGTATACATCCACTAAAATGGTCTTATTCTCAGCCTATACACTAAAAGACACTGCACAACAGGAGATACTCAGGCAAAAACAGCATTGCTGAAGAAAATCTGCAACTGAAATAAATTGTCAGAAGGCGACAAATGCCCCACAAAGTCTATTTTGGAAAAACTACACAGCAGTCCTTAAAATTCAAATGGCACCTTTCATTTTTGTCAAATTAAAAATCACCCCACTAGACAGCAAGGGTAAAAAGAGTCAGAAACTGAATAAGCATGGCGGGGGGTGGGGGGGGGGGGGGGGGCAGGAGAGTGGAAAACACAAAATAGATAATTTTTCCAATTACTGCTAACAAAAAGAGGAATAGGCATTGCACAAGAGCTGTGAAAGTGCTAGGTTTCTTAGATTTATACCTTTTATTGGTAAGTATCCACCAGGAACAAATACATTTAATATTTTATTAAAATGAAATACCCTAAGCATTATTTATAAAAAATGACACTAAATACTATGTACAATATTATAAATAAACCATCACAGAGACACAGCATGCTGCTTCAACACAATGCACAAGTTCTAATGAGGATCAATACCATGGAGTTTAAGTGCAGTTTAATTTAACATTTTGGTGTTACGCAAGACCTTTTTACAGCTTATAATGTTTTTGCACATGAGCTTATTTTCTGATGCAGTAAACAGCAATAATGAACTTCAAAGAGACAAAAAAAAAAAAAAAAAAAAAAAAACTTTGTTATTATCAGTTTGCCAAGAGTCTTGACAGCTCAGCCACTGCCCCTAGAACACACCCCAGCATGTTTCTCTCAGGGAAATCAGAAGTAAGGTCCTGTCAAAGACCCTGGGGAGAGGGGGTGGGAAGATGCCTCTTACTGAGGCCATATAATGCTTAAAAGCTCTGAGTTCTAGTGCGAAACTGTTTATTACAAAGTAACTAGAGGACACAGTCCAATCCTGCAAACTTGTCAGCCACAGATTTTTACACAATACTAAAAAAAATGAGTGAGGAAACCAGGGGAGCAACTACGCAGCTGGAACTGAAGGGTTTTTAGAAGATCATGCACGTTACTTTTTTCACACAATGCAACAGTCTGGGAGGTTGAAGCAGCTAGTTTGTAACCTTCACAGTCCCCAACCTTGGCCTACGAGGACTGTGGCAACCTGTCAAGTCACACAGCTATTCACAGTTGAGCATGGGTTACTTTAACTACTGATAAACTGACTCTTGCTTAGATTAACCTCAGTCCCCATAACCCCGAATTTTAGCTGTGATGCAAATGAACACCACCTGCAAAGCAACGTGACAGCCAGTGGACAATACATGACTCCAGGCCAAAGAGATTGACATTGCCCAAGAAAACCCTCCCCAGGTTATGCTTCCATGCATTTTAATATTAGTGTGAAAACATAAGAGAAGGCTGGTATCGCCCTAAATCACACTGTGACAGTGACCCTTCTGTTAAGTATTCTGCTTCAGAAAATCAACTAGAACACTGAAGCTAGAGGGGATGTTCTGCTTCACTATGTTTGCAGCAACCTATCCCCTTTCCCAGGTGTGGTCAAGTTGCTAATACATCATCTGAAGAGAATTAAAGAGAATTTCTTTAAAGTTATAATTTACGCACAATGAACCTGAAATTACCCCAATAAAGTGCCAGATTATGAAAAATTTTTGAGCACTACTTCCACCATTGCACGCCTTTACTTACTGTCCAGCGCTTTTGGAAAAACTAAGTACAAAGAGCAGGTTCCACTGCACGGCCCAAAAAGCAGTATTTCTCTCTTCGTGGACACTTTATATTATAAAAATTCCCCCATACTTGTCATGCACTAGCTGTGCTTTAGTTTCTGTTTTTTCCCCGCCACACACACACTGTTTACCAACAAGCTATGTTGTCCTTCACCAACTTCCTCCAACTTTGCAGCATGGAAGTGTTGGCTAGGGCAAGCTGGCTGAGCGTTGGCAACCAACTCCTCAGCTTTCTTCACATACTTCAGACTGCACAGTACACATGCTTAATCCACAATCCATCTTTATTACTACTCTTCATGCTTCTGGAAGCAGGAAGGTAACGGTTGCCAGTCACTGCCGGGGGGATGGAGTGACAGGCATTTTTAAGCATCACAGCTAATACACTTACCAGCAATGCGGCTGTTTTCAAAAGAACTCTGGAGAGTGATATAACACCAACTTGACTGTGAAACAATAACCAACTGCACACTGCAAGTTTTTATTCAAAACTGCTAGCTTTTGGTGCTAGGTTGACTTAAAATTAATGACTTCTCTTTGAATTCATCACTAATCCCTGATCATCACTTGTTTAACTTCTTAAAAAAAAGAGACGACAACTCAGAAATGCAACTATGGGACAACTTAAAACACTCCCAAGCTTTCCAGGTCTTTGAACATCCAGTAACTTAGTTTTTGCACACCACTGTCCCTTATGAACCCTCTTTCCCCATCCACAGTAGATATTATAACACCTTCATTATGGAAACCATAACACACCTTATTCAAAGAAATATGGAACCTTATTGTAGAACTACTTAAGTGTGTGTAAAGATCTCAGAAAGAGAAGAAATGTTCCCCCTTGGAAGTGTTATTTCACTTGAATTATGGGATGTAGACGTGGACTGGGCAACTGTAAAGCAAAAATTTAATTAACTAAACTGAATCCAGGCAAGAAGCTCCTATATAACCAGTAAATTAATTCTGTTGGAAAAAGTGAAGTAAAGCATGTTTTGTGTCATTTTCTGCTTCCATTGCAGCCCTGTTGTCACCCACGCGATTCAACTTGGAAATATACAAGATGACCATACACAGCACCCTTACATGTTTTAGAATTATGTGAAGATAGTTAATGACATTATTCTATCAAAACTAGGCACAGAAATTGGAAGCTTAAACCATGCAAACAAGTTAAAACAGCACAAAGACTGAATACACCTTTCTCCCAAATACATTCCCAGCTGAAGCTTTCCGAAGACCACAGCTTTTTTTTTTTTTTTTTTTTCCTCTTCCAGAAGACACAGCCATTAAAACAGTGCTGGTACAGCTGGGACTTCACCTTCCATTCCACCTTTCCCTCTCAGTTCTAGAAGTTCTTTACTGGTGAGAAGGATAAAGCTGTTGCCCTAACATGTTTTGATAAATTTTCTAGAGTGATTCATTTCATTAACAAGAAAGGAGATACTATTTTAAAACAGTGATATAAAACATAGCCAAAAGCTTTTTTAAAGCAATTGTGTCCAACAGCAAAATCAGCATTTTAATTTGTAGCACTGTTTCTCCTGAAAGGGAACAGATGCCTATGTTTTATCAGAGAGACAAGCTCTGTGCATACACTTAACAAGTTAACTGGATTTTAAATCCACCTCAAAAAATGGAATGTTTCAGATCATGGAAGTGTCTAAAAGCTGCACATCAATATTATTTTAATGTTAGACACAGACTAGGTTTTATTAAGCATTACACTAGAACTACTTTGGTATAAAAATACTTTATTTTAAAGCTATGAAAGTTATAAAAATATGTAGTTATACCTTCTACTCACAGTGTCTGCTATTTTAACATTAGTGATTTGTTTCACCTAACCAATCTGAATTTTATTCGAAAAGTTTACAAGACAATTATTAATTTAAAAAAAAAAATGAACAGCATTACAGGGAACTGGACTAATTGAGATGTTTTATCAGGATTCATTTAACCTCTAGATTTTTAATGAAGCCAGCAAAAACAACTATTTTCTGATGAAACAGAATTTCTTATTTCTTGAAGCGTTTCTGTGGTTGACCACTTCTTCATTAGTTACCTGCAGCATGGCACCTTCCTGCCAAAGAAAAAAAAAGTGTATCTGAAGATGTTTATCACATATGTCTAAACCAAATTACCAATAGGGGAACTTCAGCCATTTAAAAAAAAAAAAGTATAAGCAGTTCACTGTTGTGTCTAACACAAACGGCACAGGACCTTCCATTATTTGAGTCCATGTCCTCTAGTGTGAAGCCTTTCAAAGGCACCACAGCTTAGAAATCGTTTTGTGAGTTTTGTTAATTTTTAATTAAAAAAAAAAAAAAAAAAATCAGCGAATTACCCCATCCTTTCTCCGAGTAACTCATTACTTCGTGAATTTTCTTTAATTTGAGGAATACACATTCAAAGTAATGAGTAAGGCTGATTAAATTTGGCACTAAGGTTTATTAGCTGCAAGAACTATAAAAAATGGTGGAAACCTCATCATTCTAGCCAAATTCCAATTTCAATAATTACATTATACACTCATAAAAATACCACCTGCAGTTTCATTTGTAGCGTTCACTTTCCCTCCTAAAGAACTGCTTATGCAGTTGTTAAAGAATAGCCGACACATTCCTTCACAGAGGCAGATGTATTCAGTGGTGCAATTTTTTTTCCTTATATGAAAAGGGTCTAAAGTTACTTGGGAACCTTCAGGATGAAACATGTTATATAAAGTAGATTACTGCAGACAAGACACACAGCATTGTTCATTTTCAACAGCACAGAACTACCTTCATTGCATTACCTTGCAACCACCATAACTCATAGACTCCCAAGAAAAAATAAAATGTTGCAGGATGCAAAAATAAAGTGGTATGATTTAATTAACTTGTGACCTACCATTTTAACTACCAACACCAGGGATGGAACCCTTGCAAAGCTTTACTAATGGACACTTGCAGGTCTCATTTGTTCAACTGTAGCAGTGTACAGTGGCAGCAGTCTATGCTTGTCCAGGGTTCATATCATAGCTAGATTCCAGTAGGAAAAAAATATGTTAAGTAGCTGAAATTAATAAGAATTTGTTTGTAAAAAGTTTAATAATACAAGAAAACAGGATTCACAAAGTTCTCTTCAGTTGGTAATTGTTAATTCATTGCTATGTTAAACTACATACAATAATCACTATACTCAAAAAAACACTTTCATATAGTATAGTATTAGTTTCTCAATTTTGGAACAATTAAGAAAGGAAAAGTAAATAAGATCTTACCTAAAGAAGTTTAACTGAAGCTTAGAACTATTTTGCTCTACACCCCATAGCCTTCGTTGACATCCTTATACAACTACCGTAGTTAAAGCTTTGCAGAAATACAGCGCAGCTTTTTAAGACTGGCTGAACTTAGTGACGTTTTCAAGAGTTCTCTCGTACTAGACCTGTGTCCCTGGAAGAGTACCTCGCTGGGGATATTTCCTTTCCTTGCCATTGAAGAAGCAGCATCTAAAAGATCTAAAAAGGTGTTTCTCCTTGCAGAGATAACCCTTAAGTTATCTAGATACTTTAAATCTGATCATTTACAGACAACATACTTTTTTTTCTGACCAGCATTTAACATGTACAACAATAGCTTTATATTATTTGTGGGACCTTATACTACCCACTCCTTGCCTTATTTTACAATATTAAAAAAAAAATCTATAATTACACAATATTTCCTTTAGAATTATTTTATTAAATCATAAATGTACAACAGCTTCTTAACTCTACACACGCACTTAAATTTTAAAAGGAAAACGTTATGTCTTATTACACCATGATCCTGGCTAATAGCTTTTCAAAACTTTGAGAAAAATCTTAAAAAAGGTTTCACATGTCACCTGAAACTTACAAATTTAACATTATCAAAGGAATGCTTCTACACTTACAAAGACCACTAGAAAGAAACAACAATTAAAAAGCTAAGAAACTGTCTCAAAGGCATTTTTACAATCCTTCCTCCACAGTAAGGTAATGTTATTAAATAATCCAAATCCATTCACAAAATGGCTCTCTGCATCTGCTCTGGTGTCTTCTGCCATATCACTGCATATTTATGCATGACTGAGATAAGTGTTTCCTTAACATTGTTATTTCGATAACCTGAAGCTGTTCTGTTACCTCTGGGCTCTCATCCTCTCCTATTTATACAGTGAAGCCTGTTTCAACAGAAGTAAAGAGTAAAAAAATAGGTTATGAAATTATTCATCTAACCATTTTTTAAAGGAAAGATAATATGATCCTAAAAAGCTTTTAACTCCTGCAGCTACTCTCAAGAATCACTGCAATTTTAGGACTTAAAAACATACTTACCCATGGCAGGCTTGCAAAATCAGTAACGGCTCCTTCCTCCATAACCACCACTTCCTCCACTGCCCCCTGGACCATAATTTCCTGCAATTGCAGAACAGTAGGAAACCAAGTGGGTTATCCCCATCAGTGTATTTTTTTTGTGAAACAAAGCAAGAGGGGAAAGGGGGGAAAAAAAAAGACTAATTCAGTGGACCTTAACTAGATTTCCCTCCCTCACCCTTCTATAAACAAGGTGAACCAACAGCAGACAACAAGAACCTGCAGGCAGGGGAAGAGTGCCCAGACAAGCTTTACACAAAGAGCAAGAGCATTATTAGCCTGTCTGCTGTGGGAGAGGTTCTCACCTCCCAGCCTTCCCTCCCACCTCCCCATGGGAGGGAATGACAGAAGTTCACCCACTGCTTGGTTCCAGGACAGCTCAGATGTATACAATACCTCCACCATATGGTCCCCCCATGTTCCTGCTGCCACCAAAATTTCCACTCTTCATTGGACCATAATTTGAGGGTTGTTGGTTGTAGTTTCCAAAGTCATTGTAGTTTCCACTTCCGTAATTGCCTGCATTATCAATACACAAAGGATAAATTCCTGGATGAACTAAAACACAGAACTCACGAAGTTATCTCACTACTGCAAATTTTAATAAAGGCAAAATGTGTAGGTACTCCAACAGTGTAAGAAATGAGCTGCTTTTCCACATTGTACGAAAAGGAAAAGCACTGCTCAGACAACTTCCCCCCCCGCCCAATAAAACATTCTCAAATGACTTCCACTGATTTACAACTGATATACTTGAACATTTCAAGCCAGTAGGTTACCTCCTCCATAGTTGTCATAACCACCTCCATAGCCCCCACCCTGGTTGCCATATCCAGGTCCTCCTCCACCATATCCTCCTCTTCCTCCTCCATAACCAGGACTACCTCCAAAGTTGCCACCTGTTACAAAACAATCCTTTAAGATAAACTTTTCAAGGTAGAACGCGACTAAACTCTACGGAGAAACATGTCCTTAGAAGCATGCAAAGGAAAATAAAAGAGCAAGAGTTTTCATAAAGAAATTTCTACAGTATTTTTAAAGGCACATTCCCAACCTCCATTCTAAATGAACTGTTACCAAAATCCACTGAAATGTCTAAATGTAGCAGTGAAGAGACTTAACCCCCCTCCCTTTTTTCCAGGGAATGTTGAGAAATTCTTTTCTACAGAAAAGGGTGTGGCCATCCAAGATGTAACTATGAGAAACTGTATAGTTGTAACATGAGTCAACAGCTACATCCTTTTTCCTATAACGAGCAAAAGGCTATACCCCTTGAATGTATTTTATGTTAAGGGGTAAGTGAACGTAAAAGCCTTCCTGAACAAGAGGAAATGATAAAAACAGCAACAACAACAAACCCACAAGCACAGAAGTAAACTAACCTCCAGGTCCTCCACCATATCCATTATACCCATCACCGAATCCACGGCCACTTCCATATCCGTCTGTTGGAAGAAATAAACAACCTCAATTCACCAGCAGCAAATTAACTGAAAGATTTTTCTGCAGCCCCTACCATCCTGAGTTGAGAGACTGCCGATTAAGTCACATGCTCTCACATTTGGGGGTGGTAGTGGGGGAGGAGTATTATCATTACTCTGGATTTTGTACTTCCTTGCCTTTGTGAATCAGCAAGTTTTAATTCTGGACTCAGGAAGCCTCAACTGACATTCAGAATTTTCCTTCTTAGCTTACATGTAATTTAAGTAGCCAAGAGTCCCTTCCATTTTAAAAGCTACACAGAACTCCATATAACTAAAAGAGAGAAATCTCTGAATTCCTTACTAAACTTCTTAGTTATTAATATCCTTAAAAAAAAAACCCTTCAGTTTACTAAGTGTTCACATTGTGAATCTGTACACTAAGAGGCTGCTATGCATTTTTTCTAATAGTAAAAAAAAACCACCTACTCCAATCTACCACACTTTATAAGCTACTGCTGTACTGCTGCTTAGTTTGAAGTTACCCAAAATCAAAACACTAGTATAAATAAGAAAAAAAAAAAAAAAGTTACAAACATGCCTGTCTTACCGGCTCCCCCTCTGAAATTGCTGCCGGGTCCAGGACCGAAGTTGCCACCACCTCCACGTGCATCACCAAAACCGAAGTTCCCTATAACCATTTAAAATTTCAAGTCGATGGAAAACTCATCAGGCAAAACCCACAGACACAAAGTTTTAACCAGCACTTGCACATACCTCCTCTCCCACTCCTAGAATTCTGAACTTCCTGCATTTCCTGCCTAGAGAGAGCTTTCCGTACTTCTGCGTTATGGCCATTGATGGTGTGATACTTCTGCACTGTAACCAGAGAATGAAGTATGACCATTTAACACTCTTGTTTGCTCCTAGATAAGTGTTATGCTTCCAAAAATACAGTAACATCCAAATTAAACCACATAGTACTTAATAGTAATGAAAAAGAAGAGGTCTTAAGGACAGCAGTCACTTAAATAGTGCTGCATGCTCTCATACAGTTTGCTAGTACTACAATTCTGAAATTACTCATGCAGAAGAGTAGTTGGAATTTACTTTAAACAATTACCATGGCAATAAGCATTAACACTATCAGATGAGAGTGAAACAAAGCCTACTTACATACGATTTTATCCACAGGATCATGGTCATCAAATGTAACAAAGCCAAACCCTCTCTTTTTACCAGACTGTCTGTCAGTAATGATTTCGATAGTGTCAATTTTCCCATATTCCTCAAAGTAGTCACGAAGGTGGTGCTCTTCAGTATCCTCTTTAATACCACCAACAAATAATTTCTTCACAGTAACATGAGCACCAGGTTTTCCAGATTCCTGTTAAAAAAAAAAAAAAAAAAAAACCCTAATAACTACAAAGATAAACAATTTCATAATTAGTATTTTCCCAAGATTTCAGGGGCATAATACTGATACTTGGAAAGATTTTGAGACATTGAGGTAACTGGCTTATGATGTATATCCTGGAAACACCTCTTCTGAGTGTGAAGAGGGTAGGGCAGGAAGGACTGCTGTCCCACCTCCCCTTTATATAATGTTTTAAATACACTGAAAAAAATAGTACTTAAAATGATGTGAAACACTTGCAAGTAAACCAAAGTTCCTTAAACAGATTTAGATAAAAATGTACCATCAACTGTTTGGAAGGAACTCCAACTATTCAGTACCATCAAGCAGGCATGATCTTTATAATTAATGCATAAAGATGGCACTACCCTCTGTTCGTTTCCCCGACAGCCATGAAGTACACACTGTACTTACAGCGACAGTAAAACTCCTTCAAACACAGCGAATCCACAGCTACACATTTTAATCTCTGTTCAGTATAGGAACTCACTCACTTTCTATTTTTATCTTATGGGAGAACACATTACCTTCACATTGAACTGGAATGCAGTGAATTTTATTGAAAACATATTTAAAAAAACCCTGTCTAACCTTATGTAACCAGTAAATTCTCCAGAGTTCCAACGATGTGGCAAACTGAAAACTGCTTGAATCTGCACTCGTCCCTGCAGTTATCTGCCCCTCAGTAACCTGGCTGGGAAGTTTACTGCAGGATGAACTGCTTCTCTGCGCACCCACACTATTTCTATTCTGGAAATCTAAATATCAAGTATGTTTACACAAGAATAGTCCTATGCTGACTTTGTATGTCACTACTACATACATTTTATAAATACTCAGAAGACCCTGAACAGTTTGAGAAGCCATTAGCAGGAGTTTATTAATTTGAGGTCTATTAACAGCAATGGTTCTCCTTCCATAGCAGAGCTGTTTTAGAATTAACATAATTGCATGCATTCAGCATGTTTTAGCTAACAATACTTCTAAAGCCGCTGCATCCCTCGGAGAGATGATTCACAACCAGAATATGAATTCACTGTAACAAACAGAAGTTTATTTAAGTGCCAATTAATAGAATTTTCAGAAACAGTGTCCCACTACAATGCTAGTGAGAGAATTTAAGTGCCCCCGCCCCCCCAAAAAAAAGGAACAAATTAAGAATGCCTGACCAAAAGAGATATCCCTTAAAAAAAAAAAAAGTTTCTTCTTGGCAGTTTAAACTTAACCTACCTCTCTAGCCACAGCTCGCTTTGGTTCAACCACCCTTCCATCAATCGTGTGAGGCCTTGCAGCCATAGCTGCATCAACTTCAGCCATGGAGGAGAACGTAACAAACCCAAACCCTCTTGATCTTTTGCTTGCAGGATCCCTCATTACCTAGAAACAACAAATGTATTTAAACGACTTCTGCACGTATTACTTTAAGCCTAATACAAGAATACTTGAAGACAGCACATAAAACTTCATTTATATTTTCCTCAATTTTCACCACTTTTAAATATGAGTTATGAAATAGGTATCCCAGTTATCACCTTTTGACCAAAGGTCAAATCACAGCAGACAGAAGAGCAGTCTATATATATATAAGCCCCCCGGCCTCCGTTCACTATCAGGCAAAGACATCAAAGTTACTTTTGAACTGCCAAAATAGGCAGTTGAATAGATTATACATGAAACAGATTGCATCTCTAACTCCATCAGCAGAGTCCAGAAGGGAAGGTATGCTCAGAGTCTTAATGAACTGACTAATGTTAGAACACCTGTAAACTGAAGGAAATTTGGCATTCCTTCACCCCTACCTTTCAAAACTGTTAAGGAAATGAAAACCTACTTTTATCTTTACTAAACATTTAAATCTTCATTATGAATCAGTATACCCAACTTACCACGCAATCTGTAAGCTTTCCCCATTGTTCATAGTAGTTTCTTAAGCTTTCTTCTGTTGTTTCAAAGCTTAAACCACCAATGAACAGTTTGCGGAACTGCTCCTTTTCCCTCTGTCACAGAAAAGAAGTTTGAGTTAGTACAGCTTACAGTATTTCCCCACAGTATGCTTAGACACTAAGTAACATTTTTCTTAACAATCAAAATCTTTCAGTGAGAATTACTTTTCAAACTGAGATAAGGTTCTTTCACACACACACACACACACACTTCCTACAAATATTTAGGAGATGCAACTCCTTTAAATGCCCTCATAAGAAGAATCTTCCCAAGGTCCTTATAAGCTTTTTAAAGCTGCACCAAAAAATGCACAAGAGAAACAAAATGTTCTCATTACAGATAACAGGAATCTATTCATACTATCCGATTCTATCCCAATTAGCATATATTTTAAAAAAAAACTTCTGGATAAAGTTGCTGTACACAAGTACAATCATGCTATTTACCCAAGACATTAAAAAAAAACAAGAGATAGCTTTAAACTTTTTAAAACAGGTCACTGATTCATTAATTAATTCTACACTAATTAATTCATTAAGCTTTGTGAAGCCAGAGCATTTGTAAGATTAATCTAGTTCTGCCATTGTGCATTGTTGCAACAGGAACAGACTTTGAATTTACTATTTTCCATATAGTTTAAGTATATACAAAGCAAAAAAAAACCCCACACACCTTCCACACCCTATCATTTGGGGAAAAAAATGAAAATATAGTAAGGCATAACAAGAGTTATTTTCTGTATGGGACAGTGACACTAGATTAGGCACTTTGCTATTTTCTGTATCAAAGAGTAATGATTAAAAACACACAAATTGTGGTCCAATTTCATAATCTTTGAAAGGCTTCAGAATCCTGCTCAACTGTCCTGTAAGGTGTGCAGCCAAATAGAGCTCAAATACAGTGACTACTTCAGCATTATAATGATAACATTTTAAAAGCAGGAACACCTGCTTGCCTTTTTTTTTTTTTTTTTTGAACATTCACTGCATCATTAACTATAACAGACACAATATTAACTGCCTATGCACTGTACAACACCACAAATATAAAGGGAAAAATAATTCAATTTAGAAAGCAAACAAAAAAGTAACAAGGCAGTAATGGTAGATGCCAACATAGGCTTTCTAGGTTTGTCCAAGGAAACATTACCCTGAACCATGTTAACCAGACAGACTATTATTAGCAGCCAAATAGAACAGAATCCATTCTACCACTGCTGTCTGAAAAACAGGTCCACAATTAGAAAAACTATTTTTTTTTTCACCTGCACACAAAAAAATGTATTTGCAATCAATTTTATCACTGTCACTTAGAAAAAAAATACATGGAATCTGTTGTTGGATCTAGCATCTCTATGAAGCACAAAGGAAACTACTTTTTCTTGTGTAGACGGACAAAACTTCACACAGAAGAATTTGGAAGGGGTAAACTTCCATTTTCTTTCATACAATCTCTTAAATGGAATAAGGGGTGGTACATGAACTTGGATTACTATGTCACATGTGGCAAGTCACTGTTTAGAAAGAAAGTTAAGCTAGATGAGAAATATTTTTAAGTAAAGATGCTGGCAAAGCAAACAAAAAAAGCCCCACACCTATCCACACTATGTCAGCTCTGCTGTTGGAAAATTAGGAACCACTAGTTACAGTTTCACAGGACCACACACACATTTCTCTGCATAATCCATCACCACGTATCTAATAACGCAGCTAGGCTAGAAATAACAGAATCATGGAGAAATTTACCAGGCATAGTCCTAAGTTTTACATTTACCTATGGAAACAGTAATAGAAGTATTAAAGTCAAGCCACACAAGGATACCATGAGCTGCAAAACCAGGTTTGATTACTGAAGAACAAACATGTACCCTTCATTACTGAAAAACATGAAACAAGAAAGATACTCTTCAGCTCTCAAGAATTCTCACGTGTCTCATCTCCTGTGCACTAGTGTCATACAACATAAGCCCTACCCAAAGCAACATCCAGGCACCATATACATGTCAGGACATGGCAAAGAAAAAAAGTTATCACTTCTTGAATCAAAACTAATGTGTGAAAACATCATAAACATGCTGTTCCATTAATAGAGGCAGACTCTTTGAACATAATCTACTTTCATTAAAGGTTATTTCACTTTGAAGAGGCTCAAATTCCAGTCTAGAATTAACCTACCACCAAGACCCAGACAGCTCTGAAAACCTTCAACAACCCTCATCCGTTGAAACTGTAGAACATATCAACCTTGACGGAAAAACTTATCTTGCAGAAAGCCCATATAAGAGGTAGGAATAAAAAGTAAAATAAATACATAAAGCTTTAAAGGTTTCCAGAATACATTCTACTGTAGTAACAAACTGCAAGAGCAAATCTTTATGAAATTCATAAATATAAAATTTAAAATAATTTAAACCTTCCTTCACAGACTAAAGGCAACACTTTACAAAAAAAAATGGAAAACATGAAGCCTATACTGGAAAATTTATCAGGTCAAGGAAAAGTGTTTCAAGTCGTAGTAATACACGCACAAATGCTCCAATCTGACTGCAGACTTTGCAGAATCGGCCTAACAAAAATGGTAAATGAAGACCAGCGAGTGGGACCTCTGAGTTGGCACTGCCCGCCAACTGCTAAGTGATCACATTTCATGAGGTTTACTGGCCAGAAAACTAGGTAGACGCAGTTCTTCCCTCTCCACCACTTGTCATGGCCTCGCTAGCCCCTACTGCCTCCTACGCCGCTTTTCCTTCCCTCCCTCCCCCCCACCAGCGCAGCACGAGCCAGAGCGACGCGGCTGCCAAGGCGGCTCCGCCATGTGGCGGACACCAGGAAAACAGCGGCCCCCGCAGAGCGGCGAGCGAGGAAAATGGCGTCCGGGAGCAGACGCGCCTCCAGGGAGAGCGATGCGGCAGGAAGGAAAGAACTTCGCAAAGAGCAGAGCCCACATAAAAAAAAAAAAAACAACATGCGGGTCCTGAGGATAAACAGGAATCAGCCGCTGCAAACCGCTTCCACCGTCCACCTACATGCGTTAGCAAGCAGAGTTTGCGAGCGATACTTCCCCTTCCCTTACGGACCCCCGGCCCCTAGTGCCCTCCCGGCCGTCCCCCTTCCCGTCCTAGCTCTAGTCTCGTCCTCGTTCTGATCCCGCACGAGCGAGTCTCGGTGCCGCCATTTTACCCCCTCCCCCTCGCTACCGCCATTACCGGCAGCGCCACCCCGGTCGGTCGGCGCCTCACAGGAGGCGCCGCAGAATCGCGGCTCGTCCATTAACCGACCTCCGTAATCGTGTGCGCCCCCGCTCTCATCCCCGGAGCGCAACCTTAACGGCGGCTCGGCCTAAGGCTGAGCCAAGAGACTCTTCTAAAAATCCACACCTGCGCTGGCGGCTTCCGCCTCTCGCCGGGCTGCGCACCAGCCGCAGCTTCCAGAACCTTCCTCTCCGCCATCGCTTTTTCTCCGGAAGGGCGCCGTGCTGCAACCCGCGCCACCTCCAGCAGGGCTCGGCAGCAGCACCACCCAGAGCTGAGCTACCTGGGGACGGCTCTGCTCCTGACCCGCCGGTCTTGGGAAAGCACTCCGCCTGCGTAGCCAAGCACACCACCCTCCCTAAAAGCAGCCCGTATGCTTTTTTTTTTTTTTTCCCTTTTCACGTACCATATTCTTCATGGTTAACGTATCCCCGCTCGAGAATACCGCACAACTGCTCAGTAATGGCTGCCTGAACTGTTACGTAATTTGAAATTCAGCTCCACGTAGTGCTAGCGCCCTCCTTCTCCAGCCCAGACTCGCCTCCGATGTTTTAGTCAAAAAAGCTCGAATCGGGAGGTTAGATATCTCCGAAGGGGCCGCAGTTCAGTACAATGCCCCAATGTGCTTTAATCACGTAATAAAAAGTAATCAACTCCGTTAGTAATGGCTGTCTACGGAATGAGCCGAAGGTGCCGTCGTCGTCGAGCTTATCCACTTCGGCAACCGCCGGAAAAAGCCGAAATAAGAATGGCAGCACATTCGCCTCCCTTCGGCTGCTTCCGGAACTTGCCGAAGCGCCACGAAGCAGCGCCCGAGCCCGCTCGGCTATTTCCGGAAAGAGAAATACGCCGCAGTCTCCGACTCCCCCGGTGCGCTCGGCCATTTCCGACGACGGAAGAGGCTTCACGCACGCGCCCGAGCAGCGCCGAAACAGCCCGAACGCAGTTGGCACCGTTTCCACCCCCCTCCCCCCCCCCGCCGCCTTTCTCCTCCGGAAACTGCCGAACCGCCCCACAGCCTCAAATCCAGGGGTTATAATTAGGCAACCGCCTCGGGTGTCCCCCCCGCCCCGGCCACCCTCCCCCCGCTCCGCGGCCACCTGCGGTGGCGGCAGGCCCTGGGCGGCAGCGCGGCGCAGTCCCTACCGTCCCCCCCTCATCGTCGGGGTGGCCCCTTCTCCCCCCTCCGCCCGCCCGGGCGGGAGGAAGTCGCGACTGCCCAGATTTTGGCGCCGAGACCTCGCCGCGGCCCCACCGCCGGCGACGGATCGCGTCGCGGGAGCCCATCGTGAAAGCCACCCGCTCCAGACTTCTTAATTTTTATTTTCCCCTCTCCTTCTCCTTCATTTCCATCCCCTCGTCAGCGGCCGCGCACACACCGCGACAAAGGGTGAGTGCCGCCGCCCGCGCAGCAGGGAAATGGCGCTGGGGCTGCTCCTTTCTTCCCGCCCCCTCTTCCCCCTCCCCCCCCCGCAGACCGGCCCGCATTTCCCCGCGGCTCCGCGCGCAGAGCGCAGCGAGCCCGCCCGCAACCCGCTTCCCGCACGAATAAAACGCTTTTAACCATCCCCTCAAACGCTTCCCAACGCCCGCTTCCCTCCCGCCCTGCTGCTCGCTCAGCGCCAGGCCGCCCGCCGCAACGCGGGAAATGGCCGCGCTCCAAGGGGCCGCGCAGCAACCGCCGCCCAAGGGGCTCGGGTACCCCCCCCCCCCCG
>VWPW01020841.1:261764-286884 GCA_013389825.1 Crypturellus undulatus
GGGATGGAGCGCGGCCCGCGCCGCCTCCGCGCGCGGCCGGGTCGGGGGCGCCCGCGGCCCGAGCCGCAACTCGGCAAACTTGAGCATCGGGAGGCAACGTTAGAGTTGCGCCAGGGTCATATCTGGGTGTTATCAGCGTTGGCTGCCGCGTGAGAGTGATGGGCGACTCCTTATTGCACTGCAGATGTGTAGCCGACCCCGCCAGGTTCGCAGTTAATGCTCCTAGGTGTACCTCGGGTAACTGCTGGCATCTCAGCCCTCCTGGGTCTAGGGCACTGTGCATCCCTGATGGTCCTCCCCCTTTTCCCTAGGAACATCTCTGAGCCTTATGAGGCCTTGGGAAAACCTTTTTTTCAACACCACTCTATCGGTATCATGTGTCCTGGCCAGCATAACGGTGTGTTACTGGGTTACGCTGAACAAAGTAGTAACCTACTTTTTGTTCTGGATTTAATCCCTCCTAGAAATGTTACCTGCAGCGAGTACATGGGGGTTGGAACAAGGACCATGCTTGTATTGGGATGCCTTTCTTTGAGTAATGTAAACTTCCTTTTAATTGTCATGCATTTTTCTAGTAAAAGCTCTGCAAGTCTGCAATAAAAATGGCCTCCAATAAAACTACATTGGTAAGTTCATGCGCACCTAAAGTATGTAAGGATTTAATCAACATTTTTTTTTCAAACTTATAACTTGGCATCTTCATTTAAAAGATACATCCACATCTCCCCTCCCCAGCATTATTCTGACCAAAATTTCAGATCCAGAAAGTAAGGCTACCAGAAAGGACATTATCTTTGGCTTTAATAAATCTATCATTTCTACTGAGACTTTGCGGGGGTGGAATCAAGGACTGTGCACCATTTTTATGTGCACTATTGTAGAAAGCACTAAGGGTTTTTTTAGCCTCCTTCAGCACGCTGTGTAGTTCATCATATATGTAAAGGTAAAGTCAGATTCATATATTCATTTATTTTACCCAGTCTCTTCAGGGAGGACTGATTGCCTGAGAAAAGAGAATCCTCTAACTGATGAAAAATTTCAACAGTGGGAAATGATGTGGCCTAATTAAGATGCCTTTTGAAATGTTTTTTTTTTTTTAACAAATAGTAGTTTCTTTGAATTTCATAGGAGCAGACATTATCAGATGTCAACCCCTTCTGGACCATTTTAATGATGCATTTGTGGATCTTACGTCCCTGTAAAGCTTTGCTTGACATTAAATTACAAACAAGGGCAGTTGCTTGCTGGAGAGGTTGCTCTAATTGCCATTCAGCTACCTCTAATACATGTATTTGTAGAGATAGATCTGAAAAGATACGGTATGAGATGCCTTTGAGGTGGAGGCGGGGAATAAGCAAAAATATATACAGTGTAACATTCAGAGAACAGAAGATTTGCTTTATAATGTCCTAAAAGGTCTATTAAGTATACTAAAATTATTATCAGTTGATCCAGATTAAGGTATCTTATATATACATATTAACTCCCGGCTTATAAGCACTATGGAGTACTTTGCATTTTGCTATAACAGAATACTGTAAAGCTTTCGCCAAGGTGAATATCTGAAGTTTCTTTTAGTAAGTGATTGTCGTCTTCTCCCTAATTTGAGGATGGAAGGACTTAACCAGTTTGGGAAGGGGGGGAGGCTGCAGGGAGAGGAAAGACCCCATGAACGCAGTATTTTTAATCTTTTCACATCGTTGAGAATATTGCTGCACAGGTCAGGAAAATCAGTTATGGTTCCCATGGGAACCGTCACTAATTCTACTTCGTTGTGTATTTGCATGCAAAACCTGAGTGTGTTAAGGAGTAGTGTAGCTCTGGAACTGTAACTCTGGTTTTCCTGCCTCTCGTGTGTTAGACACCTTTACCACAACGTTACATCAGCGCTAAAATCTTACCCTTCGAAAAAGGTGTGATTATTCACTGAAGAACATCCGTATCTCACATGTGACCCCTGAATATAGGGAGAGAGATGAGGCAGAGATGAGTGTTCAGATGTCCAAGTGATGCCTTAGAACATGTAACCCTAAAGAAGGGACTTGCAGGGGTCTGGTAAAGTTTCTACCCTTCAATTTAAGTCAGAAGTAACATTAATTTGTAGGTTGAGACCTACATTGACTAGTATGATCTCAAAACATGCCTATTTTTAACAGTTACTCTGTACTTCTGCGGGCTGTGAAATCATGCATTATTTTAACAGTTTAGAGAGACTTAAGAAGGCTTAGAAAAGCAATGCTGCTGCACAAGAGACCTAATTAAATCTTTAATATAAAAAAAACTCTCAAATTTGTTATTTCTTACTGCACTTTTTTTTTTCCTTTTTTGGAAAATACTTAACCTTAGAAAGCAAAAAAAAAAAAATCTAGAAGTCCAAAGCGTTTATCTTAAGTGACAAGAATGAGTGAAGCTGAAAACAGTTCGTGGAAACAATTCATCTTGCACTGAAAGAAAGCAAGTGAGGAAAGCATCCATAGGAAGCTTTGCATCTGTGGCATTCTTGCCTCATCACAGAATTATAGTCTTATTACTATGGTATACTGAGTCTGTGTCATTCATTTTTTTCTCGTCTTCTTTTTCCTCATCCCTACCCATTCCTCATCTTTCATGCTTCCTTTCTTGAAAGAAGTTGTTTTCATAGAGTGGTTGGCCATCTTCATATTTTTATTTTGCTTTAATTTCAGTGTTTTGTTCATCTTTCTTCGGAGGCAAAAAAAGCCGGTGTGATCAAGCAGACGCTCTTCCGACTTCAATACTGTGCTTAGAATGCTCCTGGAATAGGCAGGCAGCTAAAATCTGATTGGAAATATATTCTCTGCTCTAAATAATCTGTCTGTCATACTCTCAAATCAAAACAAATGCCACCCGAGATATAATCATATGCAGACACTTGCTGTCTGAAAGGGAAATGTGGAACCTTTCTTTGTTTGCACCTTCCACTTAGAAGTTGCTAACTAGTGTAAAGCTACATCTGGAAAGGAGAGAAAAAGTTAATTGCGAAAAGAAAAGGGCACAAAGATTGGCGCAAGTGATCAAGAATCACTTTTTATGACCCTTTTAGGAAAAGATGATTGCTGACTTTGTGTCTAACAGATATGTTTTTAACCTTTACTGCACCAAGACAAAATTCTGCAAAGTCTAGAAATTCGATATTTTTTTCAAATGGCTTTGCTGCATTGCAAACTAATGCGCATTAATTCTAGGTAGGCCTAGAAAAAACACATAAAGCAAATGGAGGTGTTTTGTGATTTTTGCTTGTCTCATTTGGCTCTGCAGGAAATGTTAGAAAGAGAAGAGTTCTGTCTGCTTCAATTTAGGGTGCTGCAGGACTGTACATTTTACGAGTTTAATGCTGCTCCCATTAGTTTATGGCTGCCATTTTAAACAATTTCCCTATAAGGAGCAGTCCAAGATGGCAACCAAACTGCTTCTGGTCTTTTAGTGCTCCAGAAATGTGGTATGGCAACATCATAGACTTGTTTCAATCTTTTTAAGATTACAAACAGAGAAATTTTGAAATGTGTCCTTCTTTTACATTTAATTTTGCCTTATTAAACTGGGAATGCCTTGAGGATGATGTGGATGTAATATTTTAAGAACTTTAAGAATGTTATTCAAAGTATCAAATGTAAACTTAAACCACTCTTAAGGTGTGTATATATATATTTTAAGTTAGCAAGTCTTCATTTACATGTTAAGTGCTTTACTTTAAGCATAGCTGTCTTAATTTTATGCACCTTTGTGGCATCTCTTTCAACGTAAGTTACATTGGTGCATAGCTCAGGATGAGGGGACTGCAGTAATGGAGTGCTCTGTAGCATGTATCCTGTTGACAACACTTAACCAGTTATTGTTGAGTATTTTGCCTGTTATAGCAATATACCCTAAACTTTTCTCCCATCAGCTTCTCCTTTATTTTTTTTTTTTTTTTTTGAAAGGAAAAGGTAGTAACCACCTCCTTTTGAGTAGCATCCTTTTGAGTAGCATCCCTTTCTGTTTTATGCGTTCTCACAGTTCCCTTATCACTTTTCTTTACTTCTGCCCTGTGCTGTTCCTTGCCCTCTGCCTTTTCACAGGCATAGAGCTTTTGGAAATTTTGTATGTTTTGAGCATGTAGCACTCCGAGCACTGAATTTATGAGGGAATGGAGGCACTGATTGTATGGACAAAAATAGTTCGCCTTTTTAAAAACTGGTATTAAGTGTTGGGTATCTCATTAAGCACCTGATAAAAAAAGGAACAATCAAAAAAAAAAAAAAACTTTAAAGTATCTGGCTCAGGTTACCTGACCTCATGCGCTAACCTAGGAGTCTGAGTTTCT
Source organism: Crypturellus undulatus (assembly GCA_013389825.1). NCBI lineage: Eukaryota > Metazoa > Chordata > Aves > Tinamiformes > Tinamidae > Crypturellus > Crypturellus undulatus. Next base: position 266,086 of record VWPW01020841.1, read on the forward strand.
GGCTATAGTGGGAATAAAGACATGAATCTTTGCTGTTTACTGAGCAAAGTTGGATTTGGCCCATAGGTAAAGCGAAAAAAAGACTGAATAATGTCATTTTTATTTCTTTTTTTTTTCCTTCTTTTTTTTTGTAGCACAAAATGGGAAAGAAGCAGAATGGCAAAGGTAAAAAAGTTGAAGAGGCTGAGCCTGAAGAATTTGTTGTAGAGAAAGTCCTGGACAGACGTGTTGTGAATGGAAAGGTGGAATACTACTTGAAGTGGAAAGGATTTACAGAGTAAGTTGTTACCCATTATTTTTTTCTGATAGAATGCTAAATGCTTCCTACTATAATGTGTAAAATTATGTAAATAATCATGCAGAGAGGAGTGTTGTATGATGGAGGTATATTTTACAGAATGCAGGAGAAGGAAATCCACAGTGTATATTTAGGTGGGGCAATCAAAAATGAAAACGAAATAAAAAATGAAATAGGAAATGTGTAGCCTTAGACTTTGTCCTTCATAAAATGTTCCAAGACTTTTAATAAGGCCTTGGTGATAGTTCTGTTGTCTCTGTTCCTTGATTTAGCTTGTGTTAGTATCTATCAAAGAAAGCTGGACTTGCAGTTGTCATAGTTTATGTGTGTGTATTAAGTGTCATGGAATTGATGTTATTTCTGAATAAGAAAGTTTGTCGGATTTTTAAATTATAGACAGGTCTGGAAAGGTGGGTTTGGGGCAGATAATACTCTTTTCTGCATTGCTCTCAAAATTAGCTACATTTTTGTAAGGGATTTCATGGCATGGTTGGTTTCATTAGACACAAACCAAGAGGCATCTTACCCAAGGCTTAAATAAGCACACTGTGTTCAAGAACATCTTCAAGTGGGCTTAAGTCATTAATCAAAGAAGGCTTATGGTTGTGCCTTCTCCCACCAGTTTTCTGGCAGACTGTCCTTTATCAATTGAGAGAAGATGATGCATTAAATGTTTATATGATGACCTAGTGTTTGAATGTAACTTGCCAGGTGGACAGTCACGTTATTACCTTCCATGGTGACTGCAGTGCAACTTTCTGAAATTCTAGCCTCAAACCCGTGTAGTTATAACGATATAAACAGCAGTGGGTTTAACATAGTTCTTGATGGTCTGATTTGAAGGTATAAAAATGTTGCAGTAACTAATCTGTGGGCCTCCCTCTGCTTGTGCAGTAATGTTGTGATAGTATTTGTGCATGCGGACTGCTGATGAAGTACATAATTAGCGGGGAGGAGAGCTCGTGGACCTCCTCAGTTTTCAATTAGCAAAAGGCACGTGCAGCAGAGCATTTGCACTGCTCAACTCTGCCACGGAGTCTCCTGGCGAGCTCTGGGCGGGCCATGACGCTGCGTACGATACAGTTGAGCTCAGTGCTTGGGGTCAACCCCTGAGAGCCCTTCTGATGTGCAGGGGTTTGGTATACCTAGACTGTTGGGAGTCAGTGTTATGAGTGTTGTGTTCTCCTGGCTTCAGTCTTAAAAGAGTGCTTTTACCATATAATTTGTTTGTATGATCAGTCTTTTGAGGGGTTTATTGTTGTTGTTTGTTTACCTGCCTTTTTTTTTTTTTTAACCACAAAGAGAGTAAATTTAAAGAAACAGGTAGGTTCTGGTGGAGTGAAGGTTGTTTATTTTAGCTGCCACCAACATCACAGGAGTTAATTAGGCTGTTATTTTGTATCTCCAGTTTAAGAAAATTGGTCCCCAACAATAGCAGAGCTTGTTTCTACATGTATTGCATTTGATGACTGAAAGGTTAATAAAGATGTTAAGATAAGTATTCTTATTGTTAACGAAGCCTGTCTTATATAATGGGGAAAGGTGATTTGCCTAAGGGAAGCCATGTGGCTGTGTTTACGTTTTTCTTCTTTGCTTGGTTTTGCATAAATGTTTGTGTGTTTCAGTGCTGACAACACGTGGGAACCTGAAGAGAACTTAGATTGTCCAGAGCTAATCGAAGCTTTTCTGAACTCGCAGAAGGCTGGTAAAGAAAAAACAGATGGTTCCAAAAGAAAATCTTTGTCAGATAGCGAATCTGATGATAGTAAATCAAAGAAAAAACGTGATTCTGTAAGTATATGTTAATTGCTAGGTGCTTGTTTCTCCTTCCCCCCTCCTTCTTTTCCCCCACCCAGAAGTCTACTGGAACTCTTAGAATTGGACCAAACACGAGTTTAAAACTACCAGAATAACGCAACACCTAGAACTGTGGTTTGAAAAGGGAATGTTGATGGGGTTAAGAAAACTGCCAAGGTGGTGGATAAAGGTAGCGTATTGTCCTTATTTTAGATGAGGCTTTTAAACTGTTCCACAATACTTTCTGAATGATTAAACGTAAGACTGGCTAAGAGTTTAATAAATTAGTGAACAGTATTAAGTAGAAAGTTAGGATTAGAGTAAAAGATTAATGAGTGGAATAAGCCAAAATTCAGTACTGGGTTTCACATTTAATATATGTCTGATGTGAGGTGAAAGACAAGATGGCAAAATGCCAGGAGCAGACAGTTACTTAGACTAGGAGAGGAGATGGTGACAGAAAGGGAGTAGAAAGGATGAGATGACAAAAACAGTGCCTTTTCTTAAAGGTCTAGGGTACTCCTACAATTTAAATGAGTGAACAATATGATAAATTTAGTCCCGGTAAGGGCAAAATAATGCACCTTATATGTTCAGTAGTTTGTTTTGCTCCATACACTTTAATCTAGTGATTTGGAAGGGATCTACTTGGCAATGTCAATGGTTTGCCAAGACCACTGTCTTACTGAAGACAGCTATTCAGTATGTGTTTACTGTCAAAAAATAGAATGTTGGAAAGCATCAGAAGAAATAGTTGGTGAGTAATGTATGCAATACTTGAGTCTCTGCATAAAGTCAGTTGTGTGGCCTCTTCTGGTACAATAGTGGTTACTGTCCCAAAAAGAATATTGCAGAACTGGAGGAAATAATTCATGAAATAGTCACTATATTTCTTAATACTATCTCATCTTAGTGAGCCAAGAAGAGCTGAGATGCTCCTTATGGATTCCGTTTAAGAATCAGTTTAAGCCAGCCCTGGAGTTTTCTTTTGGTGAAAAGGATGTTTATCCCACTTTCAGGAGTTTTTGCTTTGTCCCCTCCTGTTGTTTTTAATAGCCATGCTAGTTTATTGCTGTAAGGATTTTAGACCATTTGTTTCTTCTACTGAGTTTTCAGAAATAAATGCTGGGAACATTTTTGTAAAATAGCTTTATTATTACTGTTCATCTAAATGACTTGGGCTGAAGATCAGTTACAAAAAAGAATAAATTGATAATTTTCTGAAATGGCATATCTAGTTACTGCATCCTTTATAATTATGTAGAGCTGTATTTCATTTTATTGCAATACATATGTGTGTGTGTGAATGTACATATCAAATGCCAACACAGATTTTTCTGCTAAGTTAGATATGTTCTTTTAACTTATTCAACAGGTTGATAAACCAAGAGGGTTTGCAAGGGGGCTTGACCCTGAGCGGATAATTGGGGCTACAGATAGCAGTGGAGAGCTTATGTTCCTCATGAAATGGTAAGTTTTATGTTGATGGCTGTGGTCTCCAGTAAGGGAGGATGGGCAGCTGCACTTAGACTGCTGAGGCAGCTTTGTTTCAGTAGCAAGAGAGAAGCTGTTGGTCAGATTCTTAACCTTGTGTTCTTAGAAAAGCAAAGTGTATATAGCCACTCAGTACTTACTCCTTTCTTCCAGAAACTAAGCAACCTTAGGTCCTATTAAACTTTTAATACAAATGTAAGAGTAGGTTACGTTTTGCAGACATAGAAATTTAAAAAGTAAATTCTAATAAGATATGGAAAAAGAGGCAGGTGTGTGGAAAAGATGGGCTCTCACTAGTGCCTTTGCTAGGGGAATGACAGGTAGGGCTCCCACTTTACATGTCTCAGGAAGCAGAAGCTACCTAGAGAGTTAGAGTTTTAGTGCCTGCTGTTTTGCACACAGCCATATGGATAGGGAGTTGGAAGGGATCAGTGGAAGAAGGTGAGGTTGTGCTGAAGAACAGGCAATAGGGAGGAGAGGTTTATCATTATGGACCTGTTAGAAAGGAAAGTGATGGGGAGTTTGCAGTGTTGGGAGCGTAGGAGGAGAGTGGTTTCTTCATCTGTGGTGCTTAGAGAAGACTTCTTGTCTATACCCAGTGAACAAGCAGGATAAAATTTAAGATTTTTTTTTTTTTTTCCTCCAGTGTCCAGAATACAAGGGAGGCTGAATTAATGTTTGCTGGGGGTCAGGTTTCTTAGGGTGGCAGGATGATAAGGAAGAATGATGGCCTTTGACTTCAAATGGAGTCAAGTTGAGTAGTCTTCACAGATTTGGTTCATCATGTAACCTGCTGGGGCTGCTAGGATTAGCTATTTGGAAGATGCTGCCTTCTTTCTGTGTTTTGGAAACCTCTGTAATACTTTGCTGAACTTGGCTGGAAAATGTAGATTGTGACTAATCAAAATTTCTGTTGTGATAGCAGGAAGAATATGACACTGAAGAAAACATGCAAAGGGAACGTTTATGTTTTGTTCAGTTTAGCAATTGATTTGTCTTTTCATCACTGACTGCAGGCTACAGAAACACTCAGTCCACGTGTAGTCACAAAGCTGACATATAAAATCAGTCATAGGCTTTGAAATGGAGTCTGAAGCATATCGGGTCAGAAATTTTTTGTTACCTGAAGATGGCATCAGGAATAGCAGTATGTAATACAGCAAGTTACTTGCGCAAACAGGAAATAATCACCCCTAAAGTCGGATACTATTAATTTTAAAAGACTTCCTTCAAAGTTTTAATGATGCTTTGAGGGATAAAATTCTTTCATTACATACTGCAGTTGGCAACTATCTAAAATTCCTCTGAATAGCATTTTCCTCTGAAACAGAAAAGAAATAGGAAGGGAAGGAAGATGCAACTATGAAACCTTTCTGTTTGCTTGGAAATCCTTGGTAGATGTGATGAAAGGTGTACTGAAAACTGATTTCTAACTGACATTCTTTTCAGAATTTATAGCCTATGAAGAGCTGCTAAATTTATACCAATATTTATGCTTCCTGAAACCCACTGTCAGTTAAAAAAAAAATTAAAGAACCACAGTGTAAAAATTAGATACTGGATTAGTGACTGTGCATTTATTTATTTTTTAATCCTGCTCTCTTCTACATCAGGAAAGACTCTGATGAGGCAGATCTGGTGCTGGCCAAAGAAGCCAACGTGAAGTGTCCTCAGATCGTAATCGCTTTTTATGAAGAGCGACTAACTTGGCATTCATGCCCAGAAGATGAAGCACAATAATTGTTTGCATTGCTTTTTTATATATATGAATATTAAAACCCCAAATTTGATTTATTAGCAATGTGAGAAGCATACATTCTAACAAGAATCAAATTTGATATTTTTTTGAAGTAGTGTGTTTTGCATCAACAGCCAGTAAATAAAAGCTTTCTGCAACTTGTTTCATTTATCACAAGAGAGCATTTGATACTACTACTTCCTCCATATTAGGTAAAAGCTTTTATAAAACATTCATAAACTTCTGTAGTTATGACTGAATCATAATGAATGTCTAAACAACCTCACAGATGTTTTGTAGTCTTCTATACTATTGATGTGCATGTATCTTCTTTACCCCAACCTAGCCCTTTAAACCTGTAGAATTATTCTTTTTAGTATTTGGTATCACTTGGTTCCAGGAAGACCAAGTGGAAACTAACTTTGTAGTAATTTGAATGTTATCAGACTGTATATTGTTTACTTTATTGTAAATACTGGTGAACAGTGGTCAATAAAATAGTTTTATATTCTTCCTTTATACTGATAGGCTGTGACTCTTTTGAAGCGGTATGATACTTCTGAACTTTTTATATATTATCTCTCAATTTGTAATATATTAACTGTAAGTTGTTCCTTTGGGGTGGAGTAAACGATACTCCCCCATTACTACTCTGTAGTCATAATACAGAGTAATAGTGGACTTTGCTTCCTTGTATTTTTGGTGAACACTGCTTCAAGGATAGTTATTTCAGTCTGGAAGGGCCACCTCCCGGGCCCTGTGAAGTGGATGTTTTGGGTAGTGTCTAAGTCACAGGTAGCGCCCTGTGGCCCCGAGCCGACAGCTGGTCTCAAGGCCGAGTGTCTCTGCAGCCTTCCTGGGAAGTTTCCCACGGAGCAGCCCTCGGCCTTCCCTTCAGGTCATAGCACAAGGCAGCGCCATAACCGGTGCTGCTCCAGGTCCCGCAGGCCATGCCTTTCGTTCAAGCTCTTGTCTTGAAAGCATCATGTTTTAATGAACCTACTGTCATATACTTTAAACAAAGACTGTTTCTATTTCAGATTGCATTTAAAAAATGAGTTTTTATAATGGGCTGCTTGGACAAGGCCCTCAGGCAGGCAGAAGAAAGGCATGGGAGAAGCTCAGAAGAGGGAGAAAAGTTCTGTTTTCCCATTCTTTCTCCAGTTGCCATTCCTCTTTATGTTCCTCTTGCTTTCATCTGCACACTTTCTTTTATCTGTGTTATTATGAAGGGATAATTTGCCTTGAGCTTTACCTCTTCAGGTGTGAAAGGTCAAGCTTGCTTCAGACCTCCTCTTAATTTAGGATTTCAGAATTCCTCTGAATTCAGAATTTTGACTAACAAATTCTGAAATATACAACAGTATAGTCAGAGTCCTGGGTGAGACCGAGTTGAAATTGCCCAACTACTGTATTTTCTTAGGAAAAAAAGATGGGCATCCCAGGAAGCCCTCACCTCTTGTTCTGATGAACGAAGGAGGGAATTAAATCTACACTTGATGTTTTTTCAGTGTGGATTCATGAATCATGACTATTCCCATTTGCCTGCAGTTAGATTGTTTTATAACCCACTCGTTCATGAATCCAAACTTGTCCATTGCAAGCATTTAAGTGTAGTTAAACATGGGGGTGGACAAAATGATGCTAAATTACATTCTTAGGTTTAACTGCTTCGTCTTCTCAAGACTTTTTCTTGAGTCTGTGCAGAATCCAGTCACAGTCTATTCCTGGCTCCAGTATCCCCATTCATGTGGGCTTCCCTTGCTCCCGTTGATCTCAATTACATAGTTGAGCTGACTTCTCTTGCTTGTTCCTTAGGCAAAATCCTTTCAATTAAATACAAGTCGTAAAGCTCACAGCTTAATTCTTCAGGGCCCATAATAGACATAATAATACACCTACCAAAAAGGATTCTGAAATGGTTGATTTTTTCACCCAGTAGCTTGAAAAATACCCAGACTAAACAAGGATTCTACAGGAGCGTGCATTTTACTGCCTGTTTCTTAGAGCTATTCTACAGTTGTGTTTTGTTGTCTGAAACTTTGCAGCTTTATGTTGTTTCAAGTGTGGATATTAAGTTCTTCACTACATTGCTGATTTGAATCATGACACAGGTTTAAAAGTTATGTAAATTATCAGTTACAGTAAGTGGTAGATGAGATAAAAGATTTTTATTAAGAGGTTGATTCTCAATGATCTGTAACCCTCAAAATGTAGATTTGCAACTAGATACATCTTTTATATTACATTTGATTCTTCTGACTATCCATAAAGATGCACTGTATTCACATTTAATCAACTATATAGCTTGTTATACCATTTTAGTTTTCTAATTTTTTACATTATGACAATAGAAATATTTACTGATACATTTCGTTGTTTTTTTTCCCCTCAATTTGTGTCAAACCACATTGATAGGAATGAAATGCAACACTTTAAAGTTACGAGTTTTGTGTAGTTACGCTGAATGTGCTGCGTACATATGCCAAAAAACGAGTCATCAAATGTTCTTAATTTAAAACTGATTAAATAAATACGTTCTGCAGCTAGCAAGTTGTGCAGAGGTCTCTGGTTATTTTGTCCTTCATGATACCCAAACAAGTAGATTGGGGGCTGTGGTTTCTTGAGCGCCTTGTGTTGATGTTGCTGTCAAAAAGCAAGCAAAAAATTGGACTTGCTCCTGTGCTACTGCTTTCCATCTACAAATAAAATATTCCAAGTTGAAAGTCAACAGATTTTTTGCTGTTGACAAATGTTAACCTCAATAAGTTTTCCAGTTTGGTTCGCTCTACTAGCTGCATGGAAGGTTTCACCAGCACTTTGGGGTTTTTCTTGTTTGTTTATTTGTTTGTTTTTTGGGGGGGGAGAGTGATGCTAGTTAATCCCGAATTCAAATCAGTCAGTTATGACAGCAGCCTCTCTTGCCTGGTGCTTGTTTATTTGCTGGGAAAGAACAACCCACTTCGCTTTTTTTATAAACTCCTGATTCGTTCCTAATGTCCAGTCACTCATTGTAAATAGAATGAACAGAAATGATTTTTTTTTATGTATGCAAGAGAAGCTAGCAGCACTGCAAGGTAATTTTCAGTTTGGTACAAAATTACCTCATATGGCGATTCTTTCACATTTGTGATTCACCTTTATTTAAAACTGCTTCAAGTTTTTTTTTTTTTTTTTAACAATAGCTTGTAATACATTTAGGACTTAACATAGATTGCCATGATTTTGAATGTAGTTAGATATATATATTTTTTTTCAACCTGAAATTATTATTTGTCTAATTTACTCACCTGGATGTCTCTGTATTGCCCTTGCACGACAGACGATAGTCCCCCCTCTCGTGGCCTGAGATGTTTCTGTAACGTCCTCGGCACGTTCCGGATCCTTGATGATGTCCTCTGTGCTGTTTGTATTCCTTCTCAAAACACCATCTCTGTGATTAAACTTTTGAGTTTAACTGGCTCGTTTGGGACACGTTTATTGTGCTGGCAGAGGCAGCTCTGCCCTCTAACCCCCTCCAAACTCCTTGGGCTAACAGGCTGGTTGTGCAGTGCCTCCCCCCGAATAAAAGGTCCTTCTGCACGAGTTAGGCACCGTGGGGAGCTGGGACGCAGGGCGGCGCGAGCGCGGCTGCTTCCTGCACCAGGGCTTACAGGCTCCGAAGGAGCCGCGTTGCTCCGTGCAGGTTTAGGAAGCCGCGTGGCCGCGAGCGCGGGGAGCTGGGCTCTGTAGAGCTGCGCGCGGCGACCTGCTGTCAGATGCATTTGGTGCAGCGGCGTTTGGCCGCTCTCCCGGCCTCAGCTTGTGCCACAATTCCCAAAGTGCGCAGCGGTGAAGGAAGAGCTCGGTGGTTCCTGCATCCCGGGCGGAACGGGGAAGGCTGCAGGTGCTCCGAGTTGTTCTCACAGAATGAGCAGGAGGAAAGAACGCAGCTCGGTGGCACTGAGTCCCTTGGAAGTTGGAATGGAGAAGCCCGTCTCCTAAAATCCCTTCAGTCAAAGTATTCTGGGCTATATCATATCAAAGCAGTGATACGTGTTACACAGGTTAAGCTAAAAAAAAATTATGCCAAGCAAAATGGAGGCATTTATCCCATAGAAACAGAGCCCGTGATGGATGTATGCCCATACAAACAGGAATGGTGCTTTTCTCGCTTGTGAAGTGCCGTGGGACTTGTTAACGCTTTCTGAGAGGTGGATGTTATTTCCTGTGCTCCAGATGGCACCGTCCAGATGGGAGTCCAGAGATGCCGGTGTTGCCGGCGGGGTGTTCGGGAGCGGGATAATCTCCTAGGACAGACTCTCTTGCTCGGTGGTGGTTTCCGGTCAGTACCTCCGTCCGTTACAGTGTCTGCAAAATGATTTTTATCTGGCGGAAAGGTGTCATTCTGGTTTTGGGAGTAGGATCGGCTTGGGTTGGGTTGAGTTTTATTTGCTGCAGCTTTTTGGATGCAGTTGGATGATGGGGTTGGGTTTTACTTGCTGGGGTTTTTTGTTTGTTTTCTTTGTTGAATATATAAGGTAGCCAGGTTAGACCAAGGGAGGCATCAGCAGTTTTTCTGACTCATCCTTTCCACTAGTGACTTCTTTTTTCTTGAGGTGCTATATTTTATACAATGTTCTCATCCGATATTTATAGGAATTTTGGCACTTAAAAATCTTTGTCGACCGCTACGGAGCTCGACTTAAAAGCAAGATCAACAGTCAAAAAATTCTGCATGTAGAAATATATGTTAAGAAAACGTGGAGGAAAAAGATTGCATCTTCCTTCTTTCCCCGCCTTGTCTGAAGCACAGAGATCGCCTTCACTTCTTCCCCCTGCCTTTTAAAATAGCAGTCAGAGGATGGCGACCGACGGCGACTTGGTTTTGCTGGAACTGCAAGACGCTGTTAGAACTAAACGCACTAAAAGCCGAAACCTTTTGCTTTTTCCATCGTGAGGCAGAACGAATAAGTCAGGCAAGATTCACCGCTTCTGCGGAACAAATGCCGGCCCTTTCAGAATGATGCATTTCACCAGAGAAATGCTTGTGTTGCTGTCTCAGTATTAATAATCGCAGCATTACAGGAGCTCAGGTGGAGGTGTTTAGTGGTTTTGCTTTAACAGAATAGTACATTGTAGCCCTTAAACAGAAATTATCTGACAGATGGCCTATCTACAGAATTCACGGGTTTCCCTTTGAAATTATGTTCATTTCTGTGGTTTCCCCTGTCGCAGACCTCAACATAACATTTGTCGGTAGTCTGCACATCGCTGCTTAGAAAATGTGTACTACCAGCTCAGCGTAGAGAGAAGCAGTCCAACACACACCACACATACACATATTTATTTTTTGAGTGAAAGGTTGACTTGCAGCTGGAGACGCTTCTCCTTTTCCTCCACAACCAAGTGGTCCCTTGGGGGTAGTTCGTGACACAGTTCCTAGGTTTACGCACTTCAGCGTTATCCTTAACGCAATGAAAGCACCTCCCGTGGAGCTGCCCTTGTCTGCAGCGTGGCTAAACCCCGAAGCCGCGCAGCGGCCGCGGGGAGCGGAGCAGAGCGGGGCGGCGCGGGGCGGCGGGCGCCTCAGCAGGTGGCACTCGCGGCTGCCGTCCCGTCCCGTCCTGTCCCGTCCTGTCCCGCCGCGGCCGTCCTGGCCTCGTTTCCAGCAGGTGGAGCGTCTGCGCGGCCGAGGGGCGCCCAGGAGAAGGCCGCCCGCCCCGCGCCCGGCTCCCGCCTCAGCCCTGTGTCCGCCCTGCGCCCCGGCTCCCGCCTCAGCCCTGTGTCCGTCTCGCTCCAGGGCCCAGCATCAAACAGCGTCTCACCAGACACTCTTCCAGGGTCCCTGGGCTACAGGGTGCCTGGCGGTTGCAGCGTCTTCCTCCCGTCTCGTGGGAGCTCGTGGGGAGCGTTTCCCTCACGTAACTGCCAGGAATTGGCAGCCTGTGGCCTTTGCTGCAAAGATGAACCCATCCGCTGCCCGGTGGGACGCGTTTGGAAGCCACTGGAATGCCAAGGATTGGGGACAGGACTGACGGAAGCGCCACTTCTTCCACGCTCGGTGCTCCACGGGGAATTTGCTGCTAGTGCCGTTTTCCAAGCGCTGGGCACCCTCTTACCTGAAAATCACGGGGGTTGAATACATTCTGCCAGTGTATGAGCGCTCGTGTGGGTGACTGTGGAAGTCGGTAGGTGCCACTAACCTGACTGCCCTTTTGTCATACGGGTAGTACCAGAGAAGAGGGATCCTGAAAGCAGCTGGTTTTATATGGCCTTTCCCTTCTCATGCTCCACTTGGGACAAGAGAGTACCAAGAATGGAGCGACAAACAGCGGCCAACAAATTTTCAGGACCAGTGGGTACTTTCCTCAGCATGGTGCCAAGCTTTGATACCTCCATCGGGAAGCAAATTCCCTTGTTGCTTTCCAGTAACTAATTTATCTATTTGTTGCCAGTAGATTAGCAGTTGGAGCTGCTGTCATGAAGATTTGTGTCTCCATTAAGAGGATGATGTGTTCATTTAGAGGGAAATAAATGGGCCTGGGGAATAAAGGTAGTAAAATCAGAGTTCAGTAACAACTGGTTAAATATAGTTCAAGGTTTGAATAAAAAGTCTTTAATTTTCTTTACCTATGGCAGACACACGAGAACCATGGTGACGTCTGCGAATGTGCTATTAGGAAGAGTGATGTTTAAATAATCAAAATACTGTTGTATTTTGAATTTTAAATTGAATCATTACATAAAATGATCTTAAGAATATTGACATCCCTTTGTAGAGAAAGATACTGTAACGGCATCTCTTGTCTTGCCAGTGTTTCATAAGAAAAAGATGAGCTCTTCAAGCTGACTTTCGTTAGCACCTGAGGTCGAGGGAAACATTCCTCATCTTTCTGCAATGCCGTCAGTAAATGCTGCTCTGGAGTCACAGCACTACCTGCTGATACAGGCAGATGTGGCATAAAAATGATGCAAGCAGAAGAGAGAGTTTTAGCCATGGGGACAGAATGATTATGCAGTGATCATAGCATGACCTGGGGATGCTATGGGAAGAGCAGCATTTATTTTTTTGCACGCTCCTTTCCAAAGAAACCTGCAACACTGATACCATTGCCAGCTTGATTGCTAGTCCCTCCTCCTTCCCCATGATGGAGATTAACTGCTGCCAGAATAAGAGATGTGGTCTTTTGAAGAAGAGGTAATTTGATTTGATAGGCAGTGCTTTGTGAAGAGAAGCTGACGTTAAATGCAGTACTACTGCCTGGATTTGAGAAGGACCATGTATGTGCATAAAGTCATCAAACTGGAGTAATTCTCAAAATACACAATTACAAACTTGAGGGATGCTTTATGTTAGCAGAGAACTCGTGTTCACACAACTAAAAGCCTTCTGCTCTTCCCTGTTATCCTCCATGTTACTCACTGTCTGACGCTGCTAAATTAGAGCTGCTACAGACTGCTCACTCACTGCTGCTCCTGTTTTCAAAAAGCACAGAAATGGAACCAGCCTCATCGCCCCGTGCCTGCCCCAGTCGTATCTCACTACGTAGACACCTCACGAATTTGCATGCCTTTTGGTTTCCCGTTCTTAGTGAGAAACGAATTTTGTAGTTGCCGGGACTGCCCTGCATGGAGGTTGGTGCGTCAAAACCCGGGCTATTCCACGTGTGGGAGACGAGCTCCGGAGAGGCGGCCGAGAGCTGCAGCCAGGGAAGAGCTGTCTGCACGTCGCCCTGTGCAAACCTCCCTTGCAAACCGTTCTGCGTGTCCTCAGGTGCTGCACGACCTCTTACCTGTGAGCAGGGGGCCAGCACACCTACAGCAGCAGGCCAACCAGCGCTACACTGGCAAAATGCTTTTTTATTTAAAGTAATATAACAACTTTCTGACAAATACATCCTTGCAAAAAGGCTTTTTTTTTTTTGCTTGTTTGTTTGTATTTTGCTTAACTGTGCTAATGAAGTCAGGGAGTACAGCACAGAAGAACGTGGAAATACTTTAGATTGCAGCAAGTGCATGGTAAAATCCTGTATTACGAGCCGATCTGAGAGAGACATTGCAAACCTCCAAGGCAGTATTACTGCACCAGCAAGTGCTGGTACCACCCAAGAATAGACCCATGAGTTTTGTGACAAGTTAACTGTGAGATTCTCACTCATCTTGCCAGGACACCAGTTACACTAATAGCTACACTGGTGATGATAACATCGTTAAAAAACAAACAAACCAAAACACACAAAAAAGCCCCCAAAAGCCCCAAACAAATAAAAAAGATTGAAACAGTTGCAGTCATGAACTGAAATCAAAGGATCTGTGAAATGGCTCAAAACCTGACTAATCAAGGGATGCTTCAGACAGTTCTTGGCCTGAGCTTTTTTGGCCACCTAATATAATGGTGAATAAGCCTGCGGTGAAGTCATTAGGTGCAGAGAAAGCAACGGTCTTCACTACAGGAGCTGTCTACACAGGAAGAGCTTAGAAGAGCTATTGCAGAATATCCGCCTGCAGGAGCTCCCTGAGGGACACTTTTTTGCAGTAAGCATGCATTTGGGGGCTTTAGCTTAATGCACACGAGAAGTGAAATATGTTAAAAGCACACAAAGGGGTTCATCGTGTAAAATAAGAGCATCTACCTGAGAAGCATCTACCTGAGTAGTTGCTGGGCCTTAAATCGCCCTCTTTACATGGTTTCATGGTAACTATCTCAGAGAGATTAATCCAGAGCAGTGCAGCGTGCACTACTACTCCGTCATCAATTTGGAAGCTCAGGGAGATCAAACAAGCGACCACGTGGCCCTATGGGATGGCAACGCTCAGGCAGAACGGCCTATGGGGCTGAGGCTGCTGCAACTCGAACATCTTCGGCTCAAAAAGTTTGGCGTGCAGAGCAAAAACAGCGGTTCAGCAGTGCTCACCCCCCAGAACCTGTTTCTGCGGCTATAAATAGTCATGCAAACACTTATGCCAGAACCCAACCCCCTTTTTTTTAATATACAATAGTGCATACCACTATGTCATAAGCATAACTATTTTGTTGCACACAGACTTCAGCACGAGCCTGTAGAAAGAGACACGGGAGCTTCACAGTAATGCCTTTCCTAATGAACACGCTCTTCTAAAATGTGCTTAATACCAGGGTAACAGCGAAGGCGAATCCTGTCTGATGTAGCTGTATGGAGCAGCAGGAGGCATCTGCTACTCTTGACTTGCTACTGAAAGACTGACAAGACCCCCCGAGAGGAACCTCAAACGCGGTGTCGAGAGGGGAGTCTGAGCCCCGGGCGCTTTGGTTTGCCTGTCTCCTGGCTAACAAGCCAGCTGGTTCAGTAGATTTTGTCCAGTGCACTTGAGAATGCATTTGCCTCAGTGAGGTGTGGATATAACTGAAGGTGACAGCCACTGACGTGTTAAATGCAAACATATATACATGTTGGTCTATATATGAGGATATTACCATTTTAACTATGTAGGTATGTCTAAAACAGTACAATCTTGTCGAAGAGTCCATTAAACCAGCATTAGAGACGTTAACTGCGTAGAGCTTATGTCTGCAATAAGGGAAACAGTAAGTTATACCAATGCATAGCATCTTTACCACAGATAGTGTACAGTATTACACAGAGTTGTACCAGTACATTTATTCTGGTAAATGACTGTCCTAAAAGACCCCCTAAATGACATCATATATATATATACATATATGTATATATATATATGTATGTTTAAAATTATGACTTTTATATATATATGACATTATATATATATAAAAATACACCCATTTCTGCTGTTCTTGCTCTTCTAACACCATTTGTGTATGCCTTGTGATCACTTCCCTTGGAACTGTTGACCCTTTCACCTTTTGTGCTGTCTTTAGATAAGAAGTATCAGCCCAGATGGCTCTCAAAATGACTCATTTCTCCTGTCCTCTTTACAGGCTCCCCTGTCCTAGTCCTCTAGCTTTCCTCCGCTCATGGGAAACAAAATGGTCTTGGCCAGGAATTGCATGGACTCGGTCTAGAGGTCTATTGTAGTGATCATCACAGCGGTTCAGATTCAGCTGGGAGAAGGAACAAGTTCCTGAGGCTTCAGAGCTGTGCTGAAAGCTGTACGTTAACCAGCCAAGGGAAACGGGTCCTCGTTTAGAAATATTCACACTTAGGTCTCACTCTAAAGTTTATAAAGCATGGTTAATCTCTGCATGTTTTTTTACAGATTTGGAACAAATGGCTCATGGGCATTCGCCATAGGTTTCTTTGCATCAAAAAGAATTTTTAACAAAATGAAGAGAAATACAGGAAGTGTTAATTATTAACTCAGAGTATTGGGAGTGAGAATATTGCAAGTTTCTTATTCCGCTAATTTTTATGTAAACGTGGATGAGGCAGAGGGGGAAGCCATGAGCAGCCCGCACGGGCGCTGCCTTCCCTGGCGTGCCCAGTTCCAGCGCCAGCCCACGGCCAGGCCTCGGGGGGCCAAGCCCAGAGCGCCGCTGAGCCAACCCAGGGCCTCTCACCTGCAACGTGGAACTGTCCTCAGCTCCCTGCGAGGACAGCGCAGGCATGAGCGCTTTGAGAGGACAAATAAAATCGCAGTGAGTCTCAGTTCTCCGGAGACATTTAGATCTGCTCAAAAGCAGAGCGCCAAGGGACTGAGTCCCCGGTGCAGGGAGGGAGCTGCACGACCTCGCTGGCAGAGAGCCCCGGCGGGAGAGGAGGAAGTAAACCTTTCCGTCGTCAGAAAACAACCAGCCTCGCGCTCCCGCATTGTGCAAGAAACCAGCACTGGAGAAACTGCTGACGGGAAAAGACCATCTGAGGCTCTTCCAGCCAACCACCGCTTTACACTATTGATATTATCTGCCCTGAAATTGTCATAAAGCAGAATTTGAGGGCTGTATATTTGCCCCACATGCTGCTTTTAATTTGTCAGCCTGGTGGATCTGGAAAATTAAACACAGTGACTCTTGGGCTATTTTGTTAAAATTGACCTATAAATCAAAACCAAACAAAACCAAAGTTGCCAAGGAACTAAAAAAATAAAAAAAGGCAGCAAGAAATAAAGGCAGTAAGAAATAAAAGTAGAGGGGAAAATGGAAAAGAAAGTCTATATTTCTTTGCTTCTATCAAGTGAGTAAAGGAGGAGTGACTTTAAAAGTGCTCCTGTTTGTTCCATGCTTGCTTATTTTTGTTTCAGAACATCATGCAATTCTTTTGCAGGTCATCTGGTCAGCTCTGTGTGACACCAGGGTTTGTGATGGATCAGAGCTCTCTTTCTGGTGGTGTTCAGTTTTTAATAAGACATTTGACTTCAGCTATATTGAAAGGATGGCATATGGATTTCATTAATTGATCTTTTCTCCTCAAGTGAGGATTTTTCCTCCTCTTCCCAGTGGAAACACACAGTTCTTCCATTTTAACTTGGCTTCAGAAAGCGTATGGTATATAAACCTGGAATTATCCAATGGATAATTAGATAGAAATTAAATCAGGAATTAAGGAACTAAAACACACTAAACAGGAACTGAAGCAAACTAAACAACTCCTTTTCATACTGCATGCAAATACTCGTACCCCCCTACCTACCCACCAAATCTGACTCACTTTTGCTTGGTCAGACTCCATTTTTCTAAGGCAGGCACTTCTGAGACCGCAGACTTAAGAGATTTTACTGAATATATAAGATTAGTGGACACGGGAAATCACGTTTGAGACAGCTGCATTCACAGGATTAGAACCTCCAGTGCCCTAAGACTTTGCTCCTTCTCATCCAAATCCAGAGCCCTCCTTGAGCTATACCCACATACAAGGGCAAACCAACTGCAACCCAAACAGTCCTATAGCATTTGCTGTGTGCTTTATTTCAGTCTAATGAAACAGTGGAAGGAGTAAAAACGTGATGCTAAAACCACGATGGCATTTTAATCACTGTGAGACATAAGACTATGTCTGCACTAACAAGCAGTGGGATGCACCAGGAATAGCCCTGCGGAGCAGTCCGGTCTGTGCCGAGGACCTAATCTTTATGCTGTGCATGTTCTGGGATGTGCGTGTGTATTTTAGACTGACTTTAGTACGGTCAGTTTAGTCATTTAGGATGAATGAATGTCCATTAATTGTTGCACAGCAGCTTTTGGTTTAGTTTCAGGTGGAAAAACTCCTGCTGATGTATTCTGGGGCTGCCCCACAAAACAAACGGGGGAACAGAGGTCAAAAGATTTGCTTCAAAGGCACATCGCTGATCTGAACTAACCTGCTAGTGGAGATGCACTCTTAGAGATTGTCTCTCTGAGTAAACATGCTGCCAGAGGGTTGGACGGGCCTCTTGATGGCAGGATAGTTATTTATTTCTGTAGTTTTTTTTCCGTGACTTTATTTATTTGCTTGCTTGCTTGCCTGAAACAGGGACAACACAAGTGCTAGGCCAAAAAAAAAAATATTCTTAAATACTTCCTCTGAGCAGAGCAGTGACTCCACTACAGCAATGTGAGGCAACGTCTAGGTATAGACAGAGAAATCCCCTCAGATGGGGGGTTAGATAATGCCAGCACTGGCTTTGACCACTCAGACCACTGCTGCCACTGCACCCTGAGAAAGTGTCACAAAAAGCTCCGTTTCTTGACATTATGAGAATACCCCTGGGGCGGAAGAGGTTGGACAAAAAGAGGATCAACTTTACAGAAAATGTGCAGGTAAATCCTCCATGCAATTTCTACACCAGCAACTGAACTAGGCTAATTCATCACCTTCCTTTGCTTACGCTAGTTCCCCATCTCTCACTTCTATCCTTTTCCTTAGTATATTAGTCCTTGCTTTTTCCAGTCCTTTGGTCTTATGCCTTCCTTTTTTTCCTCTCCTTCTTTCTCAATCCTAACTACTGTTTTCCCAGGTATGCTACTAAATCCCAAAGTTCTTTTTATTTAGTAGCTACAGTAATTCTGAATTTTGCTGTTGAGTTGATTGCAATTCTCCTACAGCAGCTCAATGCTCAGTGCTCTGAGCGAGTCCTACAGTTTCTTCTGGATCAGCACTGGAGAGCACTAGGCAGCTCCAGGCAAACAGCACCTGTTTTGCTGGCAAAGGCTTCTCCTTGGAAAAGGGAAGCAAATGAGTTGGAGCACACAGACCCAGCTATCTACAAGTGCATTGAGAATAGATCATAAAATAGGAACCACCTAAGAAAAAGCTGGCATTTTGGAAAATTCTGACAGTGCATTCACAAAATTTGGTTGTGGTACAAGCTGTCGTGTTGCCTAGCCTATTCTTCTCCCTTTTGGGGAAATGTATCATGGAGGTATGGGACAAATCTTCTATTTCAAAATCGTGTTTTGATGATAAACATCCAGGTCCTTTTATAGAAAGATTTCCTAGTGATTTTTTCTTCCTTTATACCCATATTTGAGCAAAAGCTCTGAAGGAAAACTTGCATCATTTGTATGTACATTCTGCTGCTCACTGCATGCAGTTGTCTTAGAAAGTCCTGAGGCTTTCCAGTCTTTCCGGAAAATATCTGCATGCCATGTTCTTGTGGCAAGAGGTAATTCAGCATCACATTGGAGTGGGACAGGGCACAAAAGCTTCAAAGAGGAACTAAAGGTTCAAATCCTGTAAATAAGAAGTTAGAAAAGTGGGATAAATTTTCTGCAAATGAAAAATATGTTCCATAACACATATGTTCTTTCCTTTTCCACCAAGAACATTTGTCTGCACACCTGTTTGCTAGATTTAGCTGCATCCAATTTTGATTTTTGGGCTGGCAAGTGTGATTTAGAGTTAACACTGTTTCACATTTACACGGAGAAAACTAAGAGAAAAATATAGAGCTCATTGTTAATCATTTATTAAGCCATAGTAAAAAAAAAAAACAAAAAAACAAAAAAGCAACAAAAGATTCCTGAAAAACTAGTTTACACTGGCCATACTGCAAATAGATATTTAACCATTAGCATCATTTTATTTTTTCACTTGTTTTTTCTATGCTAGCTTTGTCTACTACACTCATAGGATTACACACTGCCATCAATACTGAAATATTACCAAAAGAGGAAAATGTTTTGGAAAACTAGACTGATTTGTTACCTTTCTGTAACACTCCCTGGCTTCTCTGGTCGTTGTTACTATGAATTCACTGTTGTTCATATCAGTACCTATGTGTTTCTGTAGTGTTTTCTGCATAAGGGATCTTATCCAGTGAAAACTCTGGGACATGCATATAATAATTTGTTAGACAAATTATTAACAGTTGCTTTCTTTTTGCTGTATGAAGTCAACATTTTTTATCCCCAAACTTGCTCCAAATATTAATATATTGTGGGAAAAGTCAACCCTTAGTTTTTATAAAGTTTATATTAAAAAAAAAATACATAGGCTCCTAGGCCTTTCAGTGTTTAGCAGTGAAGTAAATATATAAAATATTCGAAGTATTCATCCCTTTTTTTTAAATAGAAGTTGCTCAGATTTTTTGGTGATGCTTCATCAGTACATAGATAAGAGTATTCAAATACTTCAGAAGCTGAAACACTTACTACTTCTCATTTTATCCGAAAATTAGTACCTTTCCTTTCACAATCTAATTAGTATATATTTCCTAAGATGCTTTTATTTGGCCATCTTAAAACACTTTCAGCACACACAGCCTTTGTTTTGCCTTCCTAGGCCACTCAGGGAGAGAAATCCTGACCAGCTTCTGCTGTTCAGAGTAAATCAGTTCACTTACAACCAAGACAAAAACAACTGCCATATATCTGCATACGCTCCGAACAGATGTCAGCAAAAAGATTAAGAGAACATCCTTATCAGAAGCGTGTTGTTTCACTGCAGTCACCTCCGAGTCAACACAGTCTCCTAGGTGCCTGCACGAGAAGCGGGACTGCAGGTCAGGTCTGCAGGAACACGGGCTCAGAGGCTCTCTCTGAATTTCCCTTCCTCTCCTCTTCGTGATTACTTCTTCAACAGCAAACAGTACAGGGCCAGGGCTGCCCTCTGGTACTGGGGCCAGTTGCTCCTGCCCTTCTTGCTTCTCTTCCAAAACAGAGAGGCCCAACAGTCTGTTGGGGCTGGTTCCTTGCTAAATGCTCTAATGACCCTGGAAATTGTTGGGCAAGTGCAGTTGGCACAGACACAGATGTGTCCCGATACCCGGGAACAATTATCTAGGACTGTTAAATCACAGGACGTAGCTGACAAATCCTTCCTCCCCGATCCTGACCCTGTCGATGACAGCGGTGGTGACCGGGCACCCACCTGGGGTGACGCAGGGGCCCCAGCGCGCTCTGCACTTCCATGCGGTAGCAGGTGAACGAGCTGGAGGAAGATTTTTTTGAAGAGCTTATCAATCATAATTTCTGCTTTCTTTCCTTCCCTTAACTCAAAGGCTCCTACCCGCTTCTTTATTTTTAGTGACAAGTCCTTGATTCTACCTCTGACTTTCCAGAGCGCACAGTGGGGACGGAGCGCTCCTCGAATCCGGCGCCTCCATCTTCCCGCTTCCCCGG
>VWPW01020841.1:290901-324678 GCA_013389825.1 Crypturellus undulatus
AAAAAAAAAAAAAGAGGAAAACACTGCTGTGTGTCCTGCAGGAATTTCCTGACATCTTGCAGATTAGTTCTTGGGATAGAAAATAAAATAACACTATGTTTACTTTTTAATTAAGATTTTTTTTATAAAATAATGTCCACATGCACAAATGTGGTGCATGGTATTTGGCCCTGGATTTGTGTATGTGTAGCATTCCTTTGTAAGTGCAGTATTTTAAAATATAATAAATGTTTAATAAACACTCTTCTCCCTCAACCTAAAAAAAAGATCAATCCATATGCTTTTGAAATATTTGTTTTGCATTTGCACAGAGACAGAAGTACAGAGATGCCAAAAAATAAGCTTGTCATTGCACTTTGCTGGTGGCTGGGTGAGAGGTCTTCACTCTCAGAAGTCTCTTGTCAGGATTTCTCTTTTTAGCAGGAGCTCTAGCCTATTCACACCTTTGATCAACTTTTTTTTTTTTTAATCGAGTGTTTGTGGATGGGAAAGGTAGAGAAGGGGCACTGCGAAGGGCTCCTGGAGCCCACAGCCTTGCGGGAGCGCCAGCGCGGAGGCCTGTCCCCGTGTGCGTGCCGCCGCGGCTGGAGCGGGGTCTCGGCTCTCCTCCTGCTGCCTGTGGCGCTGCGGTGCTGCCTGGGCAGCGTTGCTCAGCTCAGGCACGAGCCACGGGTGGCTGGCACCGTTCCGGAGGGATATCCGAGGGCATCCATGTGGTGCTGGCACCATGACCATGTGGCACGGCAGCTGAAGTTAAACAGCCTGTGAGCAGCCACGAGGACACCGAACACAGATGTTCAGGTAGCTGAGTTCTACTGGTCTGGATTTTGTAGGATGGAGGAATCCTTAGGAGATGTAAGTCAGCATGATCCGAAAAGGTGATCCAAGATGGGTCCCAGTCCTGCATTTTCTGCTGTGTTCTTCCAGCAGTTCTCTTTCCATTTAGGGAACTTCACCGTGATAGCTCTTGAGTTCTGACTAGCGGTAAGTACTTTCAGACTCCCCAAGAACTGTCTGGCCCCAGCTCTCCTCCTCTCTGACTTCTGCGGTCTGGCGCGTTCTCTGCAGAGAAACAATGGTTTTAGCCCGCGCTCGTGTGCCAGCCTCTCTGCTGCCTCCCGACTCACTTCCTCAGTCACCTAAATAGCAAACACCCTACATTCCTGTTTGTGTTCTTCTAATCCACGGAAAGCCCATCTCTGAAGAGGCCATGTCCCTGGATTGATGTTGTGCAGCTGTTTCTCTGGGTGTTTGTATCCTGTGATCGTGAATTGTCTCACAGCGTCTTGCAGTACTTCAGAGGAATTCAGCAACAGAACTTAACCTTGCAAAAGCTTTTGGGACTCAGCCCAACCACGTGCATCTGATCCAAAAAGAAGGATTTAATCAATTTGACAGGACTTTCTCTTTGCCGCAGCATTTAGTGATATTATGGATTGCCACAAAATATTTCGGTAGATGTGTACCACTGAGTTGCATTTATATAAGAGCAAATAAACCAGCAATGATTTTGCTGTTGATCGTCTTTGCAGTAACTGTGTGCATAAAGAGAGGATGTAATTTATTTCCTACGTTGGCTTTTTGTGCCAGGTGGCATGAAGAAATTCTTATTTCCTGGTGTTAACGGATTGTGGTTTAAGAAAATTGTCTTCTCCGTTTTTTCTCTACGAAGTTGTCTGGGAACATGCAGTCACTCATAGGTGTTCTGCACTTGAACACAGAAGAGATGTTTTATAACAAAGCATCAATTTGAGTGCAATATGGGCAGTGAGTAATGCTGTGACCTGTGTATATGCGTGTACAGCCAACACGTTCTTTGAGTCCAACCTCTTCCATGTCCTTTCCCTCAGGGCCTTAACTGTTAGGCTGCTTTAGTGCAGTTGTGCAATAACATTGGGGAGGTTTTAACTGCCTGCCTTCTAATAATCTTGGTATTTCAATTGTGTAATGGGAGTAATGTGGTTTTAGATTAGTCATAACTTTGGTACCTGTTTTAATGAGACCTTTGTCTGTTTCCTTGTGGGAAAGGTTTTGTTTTCCTGAGTCGTGTGTGTCTTCCCAGAAGAGATGAAATTCTACTAACGAGGCAATAGAAGGTAAACTGGGAGGTCAGGATTGAGGCTGAATGTTGGGAAGAGTTTACAGGGAGAAGGGAAGCGGCTAAGGAAGATGGAGTCGTGAGTCCTGGAGTCATGAGTCCTGTGTGCCGTAGAGCATTTTGATAACAGCAGTGCCCGTGACACAGCAGGCATTCGCATCTGAATAGTTGCTGTCATTGTGGTCATACTTGCTTTGAGGACAGCTAAGGGGACTGGCTTTCTGTGACAAAGTGCGGAGGAGCACAACCCAGAAGGTAAATCCTGCTATTGAATGTCATTAGACATGTAAAATTTTGATGTGAGACTTCAATGACCATCACAAAAGCTAGTCTACTCCCAAAGAATTTATGACTATGATGCGTTCAGTATATCTGACTGCTTATTGTGAAAATTGGTTACTGTTTAACTATTTAAAGCTGAATCAACACGGTCGTTGGGGAAACAAGAAGGCAGATTGGTCCTTCAAGATAAGATAAAGACCCTCGTATGCCCCCAGTCTGGACAAATAAGGGTGAAGGCTGCTCTAGAGACGGTGCGAAGGCAGTCGGGTGGCTGGCTGGCTTAAACAGGGCCTCAGACTTCCAGAATATTGGAGTGGAAACTGGTTTGAGCTTCAAGATCCAAGAATCAGAGATGATTTATAGCTGAAATAGGTCTTTGGGGGGAGTTTTATTGAGAACTGTTTGACACACAGATACTTTTGCTGAAGTGAAGCCTTCCTGGGTTGCAGCTTATCTGTGAGGAAACTTTCTGGCTGCTGCTTCTCCAGTAATCGTAAACAGATTGGGAAGGAAGATTGGGAGGGCCTGCTGGTGAGGAAGGGGATATATACGCACAGTGAATAGTCCAAGGCTAAGTCTTAAAGCAGCGAGTTTTTTCACAGCTAAATCTCAGGGATTTCATGTGAACCCTGGTAAGTGGGAAGTTTCTTCTCATTTGCTTTCTTGCTCAGTAGAACTACCCGTGAATACCTGCACAAAGGCTTGTAAGTGATGTGAGGTAACTGTGAGGAGTTTTTGCAGTGCTGCTGACTGTCGCAGTCCTCGCACTTCAGGCAGACTTAACTCAGCCTGATCTCAGTTCAGAAGGACTTCTCCTTTTTGCCTTCACATATTTGAATTTAAATCCAATATTTGTAAAATAGCATTAATATCCTATGTCAATATTGATAAGATTAATGCTTATATTAATTCTTATAACCATATTCTGTACAGCAACATATAAGTATAAACAGTTGATTTTGTTTCAAAACCGATTTTTCTGATGTTTTCCAAGGCCTTCAGAGCAGTCCTTATCCAAGACAAGGTTTTTGGGTTAAGTAATATGCTTAATGAGTCTCCTTGGCAACAGGCTTTGGGATATAAAGCCCCTGTGATTCAGCTGTAGAAGGGCTTGTGAACCTGGGAGTTTATTTCTCTTTTTTGAGTACGTTTGTTGACCTCTCGTAGGAGACACTGTCTCTGCTTCTAGCACTGCTTTGCCTGGTATCTTAGCCCATGGCAGCTGTGGCCACCAGTGTGTTCCTCAGTGCTGTAGAATTATTTTGGCCAGCTGAGGATCACTGGAGTTTTCATCATCGTAACCTTTGGTGATTAATTGCCTGCTCCTAATCATCTGAAACACCAGACCATGGCCAGTGAGGAAAAATGATACAGACATTGGATTCGGTTTATATGAAAATCTACTCAATGAATTTCTAGCAATGTCTGTTTCTAAGGAGCACTGTTTTTTTTTCTTTTCTTTTTTTCTTCTTTGTAAGTTCAGTTAAACTGTGTAATTTTTAAGCTACTTACTACCTCATTCTATGTTTGAGATATATATAAAAAACAACCAACCAAGCAAAAAAGCCCACTTGTCTAACTGATAAGGGCTACTTATTAGCTAGTGGTTGAAAATTAGAATTTTAAGCTAGATGACAACTGCTCCCCTTCTTATTTCCTTTATATGTATCTGTAAAACAGACAATATTCAGCATAGGGTTATCCTTATGGAGAGCCTTCAAGGTGTGTTATGTGCTCATCTGGGTATAAAATGGCGGAGGATCTGAAAGTCTCCTATAAAGTGGAATTTGTGGTCGGAAGTGCTTACTTGTCTCTGTTGGCCATAGCAGGCCAGAGGCATCTGTTCTTCACAGAAGTGGCTGTGAGTGTCCAGCTGGGAAGGGTATCTGCAGGGGAGCTTTACTCTCCGTGTTTGCAGCTTTAGAGGATGTGCAGCAGCTGCTTCGTTCTGTTCCTGCCAGTTTTGGGGCCCTTTGAGCTGAGTTTTTCTGGCTGCTGTTTCATTCTGCAATGTGAAGCGCTGAGCGGAGTCCTCCCAGCATCGTTGCGTTTCTTTAGGGTGCTAGAGCTAGAAAGGCCTTTTTGGTGGTTGTTGGATCCCAGTAACAGGGCAATAGGCGCTCGTTGCAGATTTGCCTATAGAACTAACTGTGAAATACCAGTGTCAAATGTGCCCGCGTGCACTGTGTGTCACCACTGCTTTGGAGAGAGCTGTGGTGTATAAATTGGCACTGTCACCTCAGCTTGTTTGAGACCGCTTTGTGCTGGTTGGGCTTGAAGTAAATGTATTTAGCTGAACCCGGAATAAGACTTCTTTAATCAAGAAGAAGCTGAACCAGTTTCATCCAGGGCAGTTGAACTGCAGGTCGGCTTGCAATACAATTTTAATGAAGCTGGTTTTAAAATGGAGTTTAAACACATACCTTCTCCTCCAGGCAAGATGTGAGCAGGAAATCTGATTTCTACTGGAGGTCAAAACAGTCTTTCAGACCCCTTTGGGGGTTGGGCTGTGTCCCATCAAGGTGCAGGTCGCACGTGGCTCCCTGCCCTTGCTGCTCCTGCTGGACATTGCTGGAAGTGCAGATTGCTCAAGTTTCCAGGCAGGCCGAGTCCCGGCTCCCGCTCACGTTGAGGGTGTTCTGTGGCACCTGGTAGTCCCCGCAGAGCCGCAAAAGAATGAGTCAGGCCGGGAGCCCTGATCTAAGTGGCGGTGAAGAAGGGTAAGGGAAAAGCAGAGTGTCAGCAAAGGGGTGGCAGTGCTGCAGGAGCTTCTGTCCCTCTTGGTGGAAGTTCTGTGGTAATCCGGCTTTGGGACAGGCCATGCTCTAACAGAGCGGGGCACACAGAGACTAGTTACAACAACCCTGAGCGGAGGCTGGGTTCGGGCCAGTTGGCAGCCCCGTTCACTCGACTGCAATGGCAGATTAATCAGACCCAAATGGTGCTTTTCTTTTCTTCCTCCCATTTTTCTTGTATTGTCTCTGCTCATTGTCTTTACCCGGTATTTGCTGGTTCTGGGTATTCGCTCGCAGTTTTGGAAAGGGGTTTTCAATACCTAAAATCTTTCTCCCGTGCTGATAATTGGCCAAGATGCCAATCCTTTCTGTGTTGTAGCACAGCTTTACAAGACCAGTACTTTGGGAAAGTATATCCAAAAGACAGTTTAACACATAGTGGACATAAATTGAAAGCGTAAAGTTGGTATGTGAGAATGAATGAATTACTTTGTTGGGGTTTTTTTTTGTTTGTTTGTTCATCTTTTTCCAGACTATTTTCTTATAGAACATTCTTGTGAAAAGTTGTTCATGCCAAATTATGTTTGCCTCTAAGAATTGTCTCCTTTAATATTGAGTAACACTGCTTAGAAGTTATTCACTTCCCAAATTCCGTCTTTTTGCCATTGCTATAGGCTAACTCGGAGAACAGACTGTTGGACAGGCGTGTGACCTGTTTACATTGACTGTTAATACAGTTTTAAATGACAAACTAAACCGCTAATAAACCCATTTTGAAGTAGTGCAGCACATGAACACGACAGATGCAGTCCCAGAGAGGTTTCGAGTGGCTGACAGGCCATTCTGTGAGCTTTGTGTGTGAGAGATCCTGAGCGAATTGCTAAAGAGCACAGGACTGGATACCTGAAGGACATCCCCTTGGACGCTGCAATGGTCTCTTGTTTATTTTTAAAATATATGGATTGCTCTACCTAAAAGACCTGAGAACCAGAACAGTTTGAACAAACTTGATCAAAATGCTTGGTGAGCTCACTGTATTGGCTGAATTATTTCATGCCTTTCCCACTGTTCTGAGCTACAGTTATATAAAGACTGCTTAGAACTGCTCTGTCTCAGAGGCTTAACTTTTGTTTTTGGCCGTATCTGTGCTCATTTAGACATCTCCGCAGACAGACGTTATTAGAGTGATAGTTTTGATTCTGCGGTTTTGACCAAGACTAATCTCTTTAATCTGCATATGAGGAAGAATCTCCATGTGAGGAAGAACTTCTTCATTGTGAGGGTGACAGAGCCCTGGCACAGGCTGCCCAGAGAGGCTGTGGAATCTCCTTCCCTGGAGATCTCCCAAACCCGCCTGGATGCCACCCTGTGCCCCATGCTCTGGGTGTCCCTGCTGGAGCAGGGGGGTTGGACTAGATGACCTCTAGAGGTCCCTGCCAACCTCAACCATTCTGTGATTCTGTGAAGATCATCCCTTTCACTTCACTTTGATCCCTTTTTGAACTAGCACTTCCCAGTGGTAACCAGGCTACGCTTCATAAAAAGTAACCATTCTGAGGTTATATGAGGCAGAAATTTGCAACAGGAAGAAGGCCAAGATAAAATACTGTGCAGTGCTACCTAAAAGCAATTCAAGCAGCAGAGTACCTACTGAAAAGAAAAAAAAAAAACTAAATTGAAATGTTAAAAATGAGCAACTTCAGGTACGTTACATTCAGAGTATTGAAGGAGCGAGGAAAGAAACGATTGGGTGGTGTCAGTATTTGAGACTACAGACTATTGCAATAGCCTGCATTGCGTTTGCTGACTTCTGCTTTTCTTATTCAGCTCTACAAACACTGCCTCTGTCAACCTCTCCTTCCCGTGATAATTAAAGAAACAGTTACTAGAGAGAGGTACCTCGGGGAAGAGAATGTTTTTAGGATAATATAACTTGATTTGATGCAATGAAATATTTAGTTGCTATAAGAAACATTAAGTCTGGAAGAAAGAAAAAAAACATATGGACATAAGCACTTTTTCAGCCTGTGGTTAAACTGCGGTTAAGATCTTACTTAGGAGAAGTTTTAATCAGAATGTTAATACTTTAGTATCTGTTTATGAAACCTTGATTTTTGGCTTTGCAAGAGAGCTTGTAAAAGTTGTTATTTAATATGGTGTTTGAAACTAGCATCATATAAAAATATGTCTAACTTACCTAATCTTGGGTGATTTTTATATTGCCAGTTGTTGTTAGTGTATCTAATAAAATGTGCATACAATTGGTGTGTGCCACTGCATATAAATTTCTGATCATCCTTTTTGAACTGAACAGAACTTTAACTTGTGAAGTACTCAGATGCTTTGCTTCTTTCCCTTGGTATTCAAAGATAGTTTTAGTGGTGGTAAGATGCCTTGTTTGTTTAAATAGTGCTAGAAAGTCCAGTACCAATTCAGTATTTTCCATCTTAATTATACCTCTAGTTAAAAGAAGATTGAATTCCCAATTTACCAAGCTTGTTTCTGCACTCATTTTTTTTCTTCTATTTTTTGGGGGAAAGAGATCTCAAAAGCTCCCTTAAGCAAGAGCTCTTGCTAAGCCTCTAAGAGGCCACTAGTGCTTCCCTTCAAAGCTTCCCTGCCTCATCTCTCTTTGGCCTTCCTAGATTATCCTAGCAAGAAAACTGGAGCTATTTACATCGCAAAATCACTTGGTGTAGTTGGGGCTACTTATTGTGCACAATAACGTTTGGAAAGAGCTGCAGGTTAGTCCCATGCCAACTTGGTGTGAGCTAATACACGTCACCTCGGAGGCGAGCTGGAGCGGTAGGAGAATTTTGAGTGATCTCTGAACTGACCGAGTGGTCCCAGAAATTATTGCAGACGTGAGCCCCAGCGTAATACGTAATTAATTCCTATGTTGCAGACTGGCACCTACTGGCATCTGGTGCTTTTATGCACAATTGCCCTTCTCTAGTTGTGGCTAAAAGCCCAGTGCCCTGGCATTAGTGTTATCAGTATGCTCCAGTAGGAGAAAAAGAAAGAAACTGATACTCTGGGATCTGCAACTTAACCAAACTGCAAATTTCATGTGAAATCTTTGTTGAACACTTTTGCCATTTGACACTGCAAAAAGGAGGAGAATGAGGAAATATTCAGTGTTCTACTGGGAACAGATTTCGTAGTGTGAGTTTCTTGCTTGTTTATCTTCAATTCTTTAGGAGCTTCTCGGAAGCCTGGAGCACAAGTTGTTCTGCTGTCCAGCAGTGTGTTGTTAAATTGATGTAATTAAAAGTGTGTCATAATGCTGGTTTAATTGGAAGGCTAGACCCATACCTGACAAAACAGTATGTTGTAAAAAAGATTGTAATAGCAAGAAGATAGCAACACCGTGGAGTGTCTGACTGTGAAAAATGCTTGCATAGCGTGTTCAAAAAAGATTCCTCCTATGCCTGCAGGCCACAGAACACAGAAAAGATTTTTTTTTTTTTTTTTTCTTCCCTCCAGCCGAATGGAATGAAATCCTTATGAAAAGAAGGGTTAACTAATAATCCTGACTGCAGGAGCTGAAAGTGCAGCCACGAAAATATGATTTCTGGAAGTGAGTTTCTGTGGAGTGTTGTGGTTGGAGGGATGTGTTATTAATTCTGTTGGTGATTTGGAAAGCTCTTGTTCTTTTAAAAGCAGCTCAGAACATGTCCTTGTTACCTGCTCCCTTGGGAAGTGACTCTGCTACTACTGTAGTATAACATTAATGAAATAGGAACTTTTGGCCCCAAAATCGCTGGATTTGTGCCTTACTTTGCCAGCCTTGCTAAGTAGTCTGCAGACATCTGAGTGCTGTGCAGAATTAGGATAAAATGTTTCTGTTTCTTGCTTTTTTGTTTGTTTCCTTCCTAATAAGCAGACCGTGACTGCAGTTTGCTGAGAGAGGATAGATGGATAACCAGCAGTGAGCGCGCGGGGTTGTCCTCCTCTCATTATGGAGTTACAGTCCTCACCATCCTGCTTACCTGCTTCAGAGAGGCAAACTCCTGGTTTTTCTTAGGACTGCGCTCGGATGGATGCCGCTTAGCATGTTCCCATTGACAGACTAAAAGACATCCGCTTGCGCCAAGGCTGAGCTGCTCCCGAGCCGCCTGGTGAGAGCAGCACCGGAATGGGATGTGAAGGGCATGAAACCGAGACGCAGCGGAGGCTCTGTGGCCATGGACACCACACAGTTACCTGATACGAATGTGCTGCGTGCTTATTAAAAATTAAAAACACTTTCCGGAGTGTGTTGAAGACCGAAGGTGGCTCTTTCTGTGGGCCCCGATGCTTTTTCGTCTCTCACTTGGGCTGCGCTACTGGGCGTACGAGACCAGGAGCCCTGGGCGCGGACCTGTCTGCAGCTGATCTCTGGGTCTGGGCCATATGGGGCTGTGAACCCTCGGGGCTGGTCTGCACAGAGATGCTTGCCGTGCTCTGATGAGAGGTTACAAGGCTAAGAGTCTCAGTGTGGTCCAGTGTGGTTGCTGATCTAGCAGGAGAAACACAATAAAACAGCTTTTTCCTGGCAGCGAGATATGTATTTCTGCCATGACCATACACCCGAATCCTGTTAATGCCAGACTGCATGGTAATGCAATCATTTTGGCATCGCAGAATGGCACGCTCTGTAGGTAGCTAATATATTTATACACATACATATATTTCAGGGTTTCTTCTTTTAAAAAATGGTGAATGAGTACACTATTTTGGTTCTTGGCTTACATCAGTGCAAGTCGCCATTAAGTCACTGCTGGACTAGATGGATGATTTCACATATTTATATCATTTCTATATATTTGTGTGTGTATACACATGTACACACATGCATATATATGTGTGTGTATATGTATGCACACATTTTATATATATACAAATAATGACTGTTCTTACTGCTGTTATGACTTTGGGTAGTTTTGTCACCGCTGCTCCTGCTGCTGCTTACCCCGTCGTCACCTGAGGCAGATGGGTGGCGCTCGGTCCACCCTTCTGCCTGGATGTGAATTTACCCGGCCAGGCTTGGACCCCTTCTCCCTCGTTCCCGCGGCACAGCCGTTCCTGACGCTCCTCTCCGCTCCTCGTGGCTGCTGCTCCTGTCCCAGCAGTGTCCGTCCCTGCCGGTGTCTGACCCCCTCGAAGTGAGCCCGGCACCCCGGGCTTCATCTGGGACAGCAGATACTACCCCCAAAAGCTCTTGTTGGCCTCTTCTGAAACTGAACACTTATATTTTAGCATAGAATTATTTCTGAGTTTACTGAATATAGGTCTGGAGGGTTCCTAGGTTGCCAACATCTTTTTAGGTTGGCACGTGCAGGCACGTTCTGTTGTAATGAATGCCTTGCACTGACCTTTCCCCAGACTTTTTCCAAAACTCTTAGGATATTTTATATGAGCTTCAAGGTGAGCAAAGCCTAAAATGTGTAAAGATCTTCTAGAGATTTAATTGTGATCTCTGTTGTGGTCACACTGTAGCCTTGAAGGAAAATTTCACTCAATCCTGAGGACGGTAACAACCTTGAAAGGGCAGCCGAGGACTTTGCTTGTGATTAGATAGGACTGTCAATCACAACCAAGGTCTAAAAATAAATTATCTTCGCCGGTAAAGCTTGGAGGTGGTTATCTAGTTATTTTCAGAAATGTCCAAGGGTGGATGGACGGGTAATTCTCGAACTGCAGATCAGCACTGATTGCTTGAGGAGGCACGTGCTGGTTTGAAAGTGATCCCAGAACAGACAAGTGCAAAGGGCTGTCGGAAAATCCCGGTATAGCAAAACCCGGGTGGCCGAGAGGGCAGTGCCTGGGCATTGACTGCGAGGGAAGGAGTCACCCGCAGCGCTCTCCTGGTGTGGGATTGGGGATGGGTTTTTTTGCCTGTATGAAACTGTTCTAGTCATTCAGTTGGGAAATCCAGTGGGGAAGTCACTTCTTAAATTCAGATATTCCTCAACGGTAGGTAAAATCTAACGTAAGCTATTTACCTAGAAAATAAACTCCCAATTAAACATGGAATAAAAGTTAATACCTACCTACCTATTACTCATTTAAGAAAATATTGCAGTTGCTGTGTTTTTTTTTTTTTTTTTTTCCTTTTTTTTTTTTTTTTTTTTGTTTTTTTTTTTTTTTTTTTCCCTATTTGTTAGGCAGTGGGAAGAAAGCCAAGTTGCCCCCCATATTTCTGTTGCTTTTGGGTGGCTGTTGACAGCTGTGGCACTGTGCGCTGAAGCTGCTGTTGGTTTTGCCCCTACACTGGCAAGAAGTGTCTGCTGAAAGGAGCAGGTGGTGCATTAAGTATAGGAATCTAAATAATAAAAAAGGACTTCAGTGTGATAATAAATCAGAAGCAGAATGAAAGCTTATTCAAATCAGTGTGTGTATATGTGTGTGTGTGTGTGTGTGTATATATATATATATTTTTTTTTTTCATCTCTGCTGTAGAAAGTACTTTATCAAAACTCAATCTCATACAGACTTTTTCTTTGTTTCTTTTTCCCGGCACGGGTTCATTTTTCTGTCACTGGAAACTTTTTACAAGTAAAAAGACCACCAGCCTTTTGCTTGGTTTCTGAAGGTGGTTTCTCCCCATCACCTGTGTTTTGGCGAGGGTTTTTCTAAAAGCAAAAATAAAAAGCGCTTTCTTAGGCGGTTGAACTGCTGTTCTGATTCGTTGACTTCTGCAGGTGTTAGATAAGGGTCTTGTGTCCCATCTTGCTGCCGGACAGGCTGTTTCATTGGGAGGTTTTCCCGTTTCCCGCAGTGTGTTAGGTGGGGTCTTGGCTTCCCTGAAGTTGCTGAAAACCTCTCTTTAACAGGCTTGAATTCCAGTCTGAGGTGAATCACGTTGGAAGTTGCCAAGTTGCCAGCCTGCCCGCAATGTGTTGCTTGTAAACTGAAAAAATGCATATTGCTGTTTGAATGTAAGAATTTTTAAAAGTTGTGAATGAGATTTAACGCTTAGATGTTCCTGTGTTTTAGGTAACTACTATTAAATGAACTAATGATAATATTTGCATTGCAGTGGCTTAAAGTGTTTCTTTCCTTTCTCATGATCTGTCTTGGATTGTAATAGATTTTGGTCTATTAAGAGAAAATATTTGCATGTGCAATGACGTATCAGAATATTCTTTTATTTCCTGTAACTTTGTTTCAACCTATGTGCTGATTTTTTTTTTTTTTTTTTTTTTTTTTTTTTAGTATTTTAGGAAGCCTTTTGATGTTGAAATACTAATTTTAACACTTCAAATTGCAGTGGCTGCTTGCAGTTTAGACTGTTATTTCTAACCTGCACTAGCCCATAAATTGTTCATGAGAAAACAGAAGATAAAACGAATTGTTTTATTTCAGCCCTGCCAGTTATTAGCCATATCAGGAATAGGGTGTTTTGAGCTTGCCTGGTTGGTGTTCCTTATGTCAACAAGAAGTGGAAGAGAGTCTGCAGAAGTTATATGACCTGAAAAACAAAAATAGTAAAATGCACATTTCAGAAGTGCAGAGATACCATTTTCATTTACTGCAAAGATGGGTAGGAAGAAGATTTTTGGATTTGCTTACCCAAGTAGAGATTTTTAAAACCACTAATGCCATGACATTTAGGCTGAGTTTTAGCTGGCTTGCAGAGTTCCCACAGCCCTTCTGTCCGCTTGCCTCCCTTCTAGGGAAACGATTTAGGGAGGTGCTCGGATCCTGATGGTTTCAGAGCATGATTTTTTGGGTAGCGTAAGAAAAAAATGACATACATTTCTGGTCCAAGCTGGTCTCTGTTTTATTTTTCAGGATTTCTTCTAAATACAAAACAGTGAAGATGACCCCGAAACATGAAAAACAAGTAAGTGATGCTTAAGCTTTAATAAGGAAGCATTCTAGTCTGGTGGTTGTGGAGTGAATTTGCTGAGGGGAAGTTTTAATCTGACAAATGTAAGATGACAGTTACTGGTCACAGCAAAATCATAACATCTCATAAGCTCTTCCAGTAGCTGCACACAGAAGCTTTCCCCAGAATTATTCACTTTCTTCTCTCTAGCAGCCTGCACCTGAAGTCAAAATGGCCATTAACTTTGGAGCATCTCCACGTAAAAATGCAGTGAAGTCTCCAGAGCACTCAAAGGAGGTTGGTTAGGATGTGTTATGTTACGTTACGTAGGTGCTATGCTGGGAGCCTTTAGCACTGTATGATGTCCTGCCTTTAAGTAAATACTGAGAATTTCATAGTTCGGCCATGCTATGTTTTGGGCAGTATCCCAATCCCTAGGGTAGTCCATGGTCATTGCAAGATGGAAATGAAAGAAGAAATTTCAGGGACTGGCATTTGGTTTGCAAGGTATTTGCCACTTCCAAGATGGCTGTTTTGAAAATGCCACTTTCATATGGTCTTGATCCCATGGTATGATGTTTCGAGATGATCAGTTTGCCTTTAGATACGCAAATCCATGATATTACTGGTTGCTGCCTTTATTTTTGTTTGGCTGTTTTTAAGTGCTTAGGCAGTGTTAGCTGTCTGGCTGTCACAGCACTTTAGTAGTTGACATAAACATTCCAAAGATGATCCTGTAAAACCCTTTAAGTCTCGCTTTTTGGCATTACTAGGTCAGGATGCCTCTGCCTATTTGGGAGAACTTTTGGCATAAGATGACAGTGTTTTGAAAGCTACTGTGTTGTGTTCTCTAGTAAAAGGCACAGGATTTAATAGACTTCTTTAAAGAACAAGCAAAACAGTCATTTTAATGACTATTAGTAGTAACTAAGATTGTATCAATATTTGAGCTATTTTCTGCAAGTTTTGCAACTGGAACTTTGTTTTATGGTAAAAGTGGTAGAAGCCTTTTGCTTTGTGCTATTGCTGTTTCAGCTGTCAGAGCTGGAGCAAGACCAACGTGCAGGTAAGTTTTCTAGATTTCTGTTTTCAGATGTGTTGGTAATGGTATTTTGCTGTTATTACCAAAGCTGCAAGCCATTTCATTGATGATTACATTACAGTCATTGTGATTACATTAAGGTAAGTTCACAGAAACGTTCAAGGACACATTGATTTGCAATTGCGATACCTATGATGAGTGTTTGAACCCAGTTAAACTTACTGACATCAATGTTAGTATTCTGTATTAATATTAGGACTCAGACCTTACGCACAAACAACATGGAAAATGGGTTAATATGACTGAAAAGCAAACCCTGCAGGCGGTTTTGAGGAGGAATTCTTTTGACATGTGCAACTGCTGTTGTGGTTCATGTCCTCACAGTGACATTTTGTCATCCTGTGTGTGTGTGTGTGTGTGTATGTGTGCGTGTTGAGTGGATTGTTTGGTAAGTTTATTTTTAGCCAAGTATTAATAAAACATTTCTTTTTAAGCAATGCACCCTGAGAATTGTTGGCTCCAGTGTTTGCCAGTGTGTGTGCTGGACTGGAAGTCAGTGTGAGGATGGGAAGAAATGCAAAAAGGTGAACTCGCCAGCGCACACGGATGAGCTGCCCCATGTCCCATGGGGAGGTTGCTGGGACTCCAGCTCTTCTTCCACTGCAGCTGACCCAGCAGGGAGGACCTGCTGTGTGCTGCTTATCATAGCCCAAACCAAGCTTGGTTATACTGGGGTTAAGGAGTTATTGAGTTAGCAGAGAATTTCCGTATGATCTAATTATTGCAACATGGGAAACCCTCATGCTTTACGTACACCAGATAAGAAAGCACTGCTTAAAGTGACATGGTCCAAGCTGAGCACGCTGCAGAAAGAGTTAAATGCACTGGGGACCGGTGCCTTACAAGAGCAGCAACTGCTGGAGAGTCGATTTTCCATCATTGCTGCCATCAATGAAATCAGAAGAACAGACTATTTCTACCACTGATATTTTTGGCTATTATTGAGAGAATGTGGGACGCTGACATTTTAAATGCCAGAAGTAGGGGTAGTGCTCACGGAAGGGCTGGGGTACTCGGGTCTCCATGGGTTCCTTCGGTTCCTTCCGAAACGCAGTCTTCAACCCCGCCCCAGCCATTGCTCCATGTGACTGTGGCAGCAGCTCTCTTCCGAAACACCCGGGTCTCCTGGAGGAAGGGGATTTAAGGAGCACTGGGCAGGCTTCACTGGCAAACCTGGATGCTGCCAGGTTATACTTTCCCCCTCTCTGCTTTATAGCTATATCAGGCAAGTATACTCATAGTAAACCTCCTGTTGCATAAACCAGTGGCAAAGAAATGAGGGACACCTTTTCTCACTTTGTATTTATTGACCCGGAGTGTTGGCTTAGAGCAGTTCCTTAGGGCAGAATGCTGTATTTTGCTACATTCTTCATGCTTTAATCGCCAAGCTACAGAATATTCTGGAGTCATGCAGTGCCATCTCCTCCTAATCAAATAAATCTAATCAAATATGTTCCTTTGGGCTGAGCCCCGTGTCATTTGTGATTGATCCATTTGCTAAGAAGCAATCTGTTGGAAAGTTCTGCTTTTTTTTTTCCTAAGGACACTTTGTGGAAAATGACTCTTGGGGCTATTGACTAATCAAATGTGTAACAGTGGCAGCAGTGGAGCATGAGTTTATCACCTGATACTGTCCTGAGGATGGAGATCTGAAATACAACACAGCTGGAATGGGTGAAGCAAAAGGTCATGCAGTGCAACAATATTTTTTCCTCTCTCATGCTATATTTTTCCCGTATTAAAAATAGATGTTTCCATGTAAGATCACCTGTTTTCCTAGTAGAGGAATGTTAAAAATTGTGCTCTCAGTTCTTGCAGTCAGTCAGTGTAACAGGACCTCCAGCCTGTCCTTGGCTCCAAGCAGTCCTTGCATCGTCAAGAAATGATAACTGGGGAAGCCCTGTCTTTGCTCCAGATGCTTTTATGACATTTTGTTCCTCCTGGGGCAGATCCCTGTGGGAATATCCCAGCCCTCAGCCCCTGTGTCGACAGTGGCCTCAGTGCTGCCCTTTCCCTCCGCTCTCTGCAGCGGTGTCCCCTGAGCGGCCCTGGAGAGGCACCGGCCCCAGGGCCGTCCTGGCCGCCACCTGGCTGCCGGGCTGCTCGCATGGCCCCGCTCTCGAGGACAGACCAGCAAAGGCTGCAGCCGGGGTGTAGAAGAAACAACTCTGTTTCCTCAGCTACCAAGAGGGTTTCTTGTTAAATTCCAGTTTGGGGATGTTTGGGCCAACGTGACTGATGGACTCCAGGTCAAAGCTACAGGAGTTGCAGTTTGGGTTTTGCTTGTGAATCAGCAGCTTCCAGGGAGAAAGAGCATTCCCTGCAGTAGCTCTGTGTGGGGTTTGTGTAATTCGCAGTGCATAAACCTCCACTACTAGGTGCATTAATACCTGGTGTATTAGATGATGATTAGATCTGCAATCATGTGCATGTGTGAGGAAGCTTTGTGGAGGCAAGAAGACCATGACTTGAAGGTGATTTCTTCTCACAAGTAAAACTTCCTTGAAACTTTGGTTTTAGGCGTTACTAAGCCTGGGGACTTTTGCTCTCTTGGGGTTCTGCTTTGGGCTTGAAAAGTGTGCCCAGCAGTCAGATGACAGAGGATGATGCTGGTCTTCATGAGGTCTGTGGGAAAAGGAGGGCAGCTTCCACCTCATGGGCAAACACTGGATTACTCGAAGACAGACATGCCTGTGACCATATTGTGTTTTTTTTATAGAAAAAAAGTAGGAGGGAAAGAAGGATATACAGAGATCAAGGGCAGTTATTATTGAGACTACTGTAATTTGTTCAATATTTATGACCAGTGAACTCAGAATGGCCTTGAGCGTAGAGCAGCAATGAGTGCGTGAAATATTCTGAAGCATTCCACCCCTTCACTCTGTGCTGTAGCCTGTGTGCAAATATGGGACTTGTCTCTATAAAATGAGGCTTATGCAGGTGACATAAGTCCCTTTCATGGCAGTGTGTCTGCATCTGCACTAAGTGGTACAGCTGTGATTGAATCACAGTTGTTATATTGCTATTATATCTTCGTTTTATCTCCGTTTGGTGTTTGTCGCAGAGCAGGCGTATGGGGCGGAAGAGGAGGGGTGCTCTGCACGTAATGCCCCTGTTTCTGGGTAGCAAAGACTGGAAGGGGAATTGTAATAACCACTTACTGGAGTCAAGATATTTATAGGGGAAGTAACAGTGGATCTTGAGAAAGGCTGTACTTTTTTGCTTTTGTTTTCTAATTGCTTAATATTCTTCTTGCTTCATAATTACTTCACTTGGTAATTTTTGGCAAACTGAAAGGAAAAACTCCTAGCATTCTGATAGAACTACAGTGTCTCACGTTGGAGCTCATACTGTATTTGTGGTTTGCTGAGGTGCCCCCCAGCATTCCGTAGGATGCTCCCGGTTCTGTGATATGGAGATACCTGGTGCCTACCAGGCACCTGATACCTGCTGCGTTAGACGTGATGGATTTCGTTCCGTGTAGATAGTCTGGAATGTCTGAAGTACTGAAGGCCCCAGTATTGAAACCTGCCCATTTATTTGGAAATTAAAAACACAGAAGGTTTTGCATGGTTGCCTTGTAGTCAAGATAACCCAGAGCTAAGGCAGCACATCCAACAGTAGCTTCTTATCGTAAGGTGTTGTGAAACAGAGAAAGGTCACTTGGAGGTGGTTTGAGGAACCTAAGCATAAGGAAGTGTGATGAGAGGATAAGGCAACTGATGCCAGGAAAGAAACTAAAAGTTATAGTATAAGCAGGCTGGTTACAGGTCTGATCCTTGAGCTGCAAGATCTGAAGGAAGGGGAGAGGAAGGTTGTATCTGAAACTCCCTGATGTAGCTGCTCTCTTCCCGCTTGCAGGGTGGATGTATGTACACCTTCCAAAGGGAAGGCAGAATGGCCGGGAGGAGAGTTTGCAGCCCAGGGAGGACTGAGAAATGGGAAACAGAAATCTAGGAGCAGAGGGAAAGACTGAATGAGGGAAGGGAAAAAAAAGAGACAGTAAGAACAGAGGTATGAAAAGAACGCAGGGTAGTCGGGGATCCCACGTTCCTCGGTGGGGAAAGCAGCAGCAGAGACGGTGGGAACCCTCCCAGGGGGTTTTCCCTGGTGATGTACTCACTGGCACTCACTGTGGGGTTGTCCCGTTGTCGTTCAGAAAAACACCCTGTGGCCCTGTGGAAGCCATCCTCAATGAGGTGAAACACTGGCCTGCATCCGGCCAGAGGTTCTCCATCACTGGGAGAATCAGCAGCTCGGATACAATAAATGATTTAATCAAGGCCACAAATACTTCTTGGTACATACAGGGTGCTCACAACTGTCCAGGTAAAATATGCCCTTTCCTGTCAAGGATGTCCCCTGACCGCAGTTTGTCTGTCAGAATTTGCTCCTGCTGGGATGCTGTGGATGCAGAGAGGATGGGGGCCAAAAAATGGGGTTTCCTTGCTTGGGGAGGGGGAGACACCTTCTGAGCACCTTCCAAGTTAAGACTCCCTAGTTTATGAACAGAGCTGCAAAGCTCCCAGCTTTGATTTGCATGTGTGGAGATCTGGCACAGTGCCTCTCTGTCAGGAGAAATGTATCTAGAGCTTGTAATGATTTACTTTTCTTTAAGTAAATGGTTGTGTAGGTGGGGGGGTTAGTTCTTTGGGTAGTTGTTTACTCAAGCAATCAAAGTTGGACAGGTTATTGCCAGAACTAAATTCTGGCAAGAGCTGGAAGCTAAAGAACTTTTTCCATCTTAACCTGAAAATATGGTTAAGATTTATCAGGTTGATATTCTTAACAGGATACAACTTGTAATGTGCTTATTAGCTGAGGATACCTAGAAGCATGTAATCTTCAGCCTCATCCAATTATTCTCAGCGATGCCTAGTTAGTTACATGGCATTAATGCCTACAGGCCTCCATCGCTCCTTTGGGATTGCTCTAGGTTATTATATAATTGTAGAAATGATAAGGAACTAGACTAGGTGTAGCAACTTCTAGGGCACGTGCTCTGTATCATTATCCTCTGGAAAGCAAGTATGGTAATTCACAGTGTTGTTTAATTTAAAATAGTCCCTTTTGCTAGCAGTTTGGCAAAGAATTTCCTGGACATGTGGTGTAGCTCATATGATTCATTGCTTTTTGCTTCTCCTTTTATAGGATTGCAGCATTCAATAAAACGGCAGTTCAGCTTTTAATCTGAGCACAGTAGTTTGTGGAACAGCAGAATAATCAAAAGAATCTTTCAGTCTCCCTTTGTCTTTTTTGAATTTATTGCTTCATTTATTATGCGCTTGCAGGAATTTGTGACTGTCTTGGTGCGAGACCCTAGGACGCAGAAAGAAGACTCTTGGCATTCATACATAGACTATGAGATATTCATTCATGTGAGTATAAAAATAGCATTGTGGATTCTTTATGTTCATATTGCTGTTTCTGTCCAAGCTCCCTCACTTCAGATATGGAGGGAATTTCTCTACAGCACTCCTGGAAGGCTGGGAGATATTATCCTCCTTTTACTGGTGGAGATACAGTGGAACAAGTAAGATACTGCGGGGTTTTGGCAAAGCTCAGTCCGTGACAGAACTGGGGCTAGAACCTGATGTTTGAGTTGACATGAATGTCCCAGAAAAGATTGCCTTACAGAGACTGTTTTTAGTTTTAATTATCAGCTAGAAAATCAGTGCAACAGACTTGCACAGTAAGTGTTCTTATAATTATAAAAAAGTGTGATGCTGAGATATTCATGAAAGTTGTGAAAACAACTTTCTTTTCAAAAGGAGTCTGGTAATTTGCACCTTAAGCTCTCCCCAATTCTTATTTGCCAAGAATATTGTTTGGTTTCTGTGATGTGGTTTTCAGTGTTCCTCGACATTCATATTATGCCAGCTTGGTGGAACTTGGTATGTCAAATAAGTACATTCGTTTATGTAATTGTAGCCCAGCATATGTTTGTGGGAGTACACTTACAGTTATGGTTGTTCTGTATCTTAAATCTGTCCTGTACATAATTTTATTTTGTTGATTATTCTCCTTTGGTGGATGTTTTTGAAAAGGATCACCCTCATTTCTCAAATCTAGATTTTAATTGCTATGTAAATAAAGGTTTGTGGAGTTTATCAGCTATCAGGTGAAGAATTTGAGAGCACCAAGTTTTGTGGCTGATGTTTGGCACAAGGTTGAAAGCATTTCCTTCCTGTGTGGGAGAGTTAAGCATTGAGCATAATGAGAGCAGTCGAATGACTGTATAGACTTTATTAAATGCCTATACTGACAAGTTCTGGTGTCCTGTGGGGTAGTCAGAGCTGTGACACTTTCACATTTTGCAGTGTGGTTTAAGTACTGTTTCAAAAGTAATTATATTTTTGAGTTCTGGATTTTGGGGGGTTACGTTACAGTTGCATAGGCACTAGTGCTTCGGAAATGGAAGTGTGTGACTGGCTTGTGTTTCCCTGCACATTTCTGAAGCTGGTACACATCAGCTCAGCTTCCTACCAGGAATCTCCAGAGGCTCTTGGAGACCGTGTCTGTAGGTAGGTCTTGGACTGCACTAGGTGGATCCAAAATCTGGGCTCTGCCAGGTTCTGGCCCAGCTGGATTCCTCTTCTGCCCAGCTCATAGCATTTGATTCCTCAAGCTGCAAGGCACGGGGATACCAGTCTCTCCCAAAAGGCTGGTGCTTTTGGCCATGTGCTGCCTGCACGGGATGAGCTGTGAGAGCTGCCAGCACGGTCGGGCGCCACAGGCTGCACACCGAGTGCGGCGGAGCCCTGTGCGGCGGCACACAGAGACTCACCTAATGTACCCACCGCTGGGAGATTGGCAAAAGCCTTTAATTTCCGTGAATTGTTTCTCTCTTGATGAATTGCCATTTTTCTGGTGGAATAGTACTGTTCTTTGGGAAAATGTCCAAATACTTGTAATTGCAGGGAGCATTCATGTTAGCTTATTTGATTTAACTGGGACTGCAGGCTGGAAGAACTCTGCGCAGATTAAGGTCTTGGAGGATTGTAGCTAGAATAGTTATTTTTCTGCAAAGATTGTTTTCTCCTGAAAATTTCTTGTTCCAGAAATTTTTTCCCCCAGTCACTGCAAGTTTATCCTCATTTGTATTGCTTGAAAAAAAAAAGAGTAAAATGAGA
This sequence comes from Crypturellus undulatus, assembly GCA_013389825.1. Lineage (NCBI taxonomy): Eukaryota > Metazoa > Chordata > Aves > Tinamiformes > Tinamidae > Crypturellus > Crypturellus undulatus. Next base: position 312,068 of record VWPW01020841.1, read on the forward strand.
ACAAATCCCCTGCACTTTAGTTTTAAACTGGTTTACAAGGTGAGATATTTTCTATTTTCCAACAGACAAACAGCATGTGCTTTACAAGGAAAACATCCTGTGTTAGGCGTCGCTTTCGAGAATTTGTTTGGCTCCGACAGAGGCTTCAGAGCAATGCTGTGCTAATGTAAGCAATTTAAATTTTGTTTATTCCATTAAATATATGATTTTAGTAAGCCATTGGTAATACATGATTGGAGAGGATTGTTTCTTAATCTTGGGAACTATTGAAATCAGAGCTGGAAAGCATCCTGCTCTCTCTGCTAGTGTGGTTTTATTCTGTGCAACACAATTCCTGCTGCTCTGCTTGGTCTAGACCCGGCAGGAGGTCGTGCATACTCACAGCCCTCGTTTGGTGGTCCTCAGTCTAATAACTTGTAATACACTTCGTCTGGATTTCCTTTTACTGAGTACAGGTAGCAGGAATAGCAGTCTGGCCAAGATAAATTATTAGGCTGTAGATTGAGCAGAGGCTGCTAATATGGCTCGCAACAAAAGTACAGGTGCTTCCTGCCTTCAGCACGTGCTTGGATTCTATGGACATAAGGACAGCAAGAGACATAGACAAGCATGCTGGCTTAATAGCTGGGCCAGATAGTTCAGATATTTATCTCCCCATGAAGGTGGATCAGCAACACACTAGTTGCTCGGCCTCATTCTCTCAAATTTGATTTAAATTTTGGAACACAACTGGTGAATCCTAAATGTTTGCGGTTGGCTTTAGCTTGCAGTATTTTTATCCATTGTTTCAGGTTTGGTTTAAACCATGTATTTGCTTGTTTCTTTATAAAGACAGCTCCCGGAACTGCCATCTAAAACTCCCTTTTTTAACGTGAACAATCCCCATCACGTGGACCTTCGTCGGCAGGGCCTTCAAGAATTCCTTGAAAAGTAAGTACCCTCATCTTGAGATGCTGGCATTTCTTAGGTCTTCACTTTTCTGGTTTAACAGGGCTCACCTCTTGTATGTGAGAGCCACCTTGTGGTCGTCATCGCCTGTTACACATTTATTTTTGCTTTGTGCAAAGTCTTAATTTTATCACATACTTCAGCTTCATTGGTATAAGCAAAATTCACTATTCCTATTGCATTTCACTGCATCGATTAAAAATGTGTTGTATTGAGGTTGAAAGTTCTTGCATAGTGGTGTCTACTTACAGCTTTCAATAATTATACAAAGAAATGAGACCTCTCTTCATAGTAATGGGAATTCAGGGTCCAGGTCTCTCTAGTAAAATCTAGCTAAAATTCTGCAAGGAGATCTTCTAACACAAATATTTCCTATGGTGGCAATTACTCTATTTACCATACCCACCAACATAAACAAGCACTGGGAGCTGTGGTCACTTTTACTACAGCTGCAGCTTGTAGAAAATCATTCGTCTGTGCTGTTATGTGAAGGGTTGGCATAAACTGTAATAAATGAGCAGTGAAACCTTAGCTTGACTGACTTGCACTACAAGAGAGCACTGTTAGTTTTAGTGTTGCGCCGCTCAGTCACGCTGCTCTAGCAGTTTTACTGTCTGCAGTGGTGTGGAGATCCTGTCGGGGTAATTTTCTTGCTTTCCCTGTCATTTTCCTAATATCCTGCAAGTGCTGTTATGAGTGCAGCTCTGTGCACAGTTGTCGTGGTAGGAATTACTCAAGACTGGGTTTGCAAGCTCTCTTTAGACACCAGTTGGGTTAAAGGCATGGGGAGATGTTGACAGTAAAGACACTCCTTTTCAATATTAGCATTGTCAAGAATCAGAGCTGCACGCAGAAAGGAAGGAAGCAAATCATTTAAGCAGACCTTGAGGCTCACAGTGAGTGGGCAGAGGAATACTGAACCCACTGTTTTTCTAGTCTATATGTTATGATTATATATAGGCTTCCCTTACAGACAGGAAAGAATCGGTCCCGGGGATGCCTTTGTTAGCAGTAGGCTTAACAGCTGAGGGCAGGGAGAGCTAACCATTACAGGAGCTTTAGGAAAAGCATTTCTGTGTGCACTTACACACAGCATTGTAGCATCTGTGGGCAGAAATACAGTCAGTGAATACGGCGTGAGGACATGGGAGACGGAGAAGGGAAAGTGGAAGTGGATTAGAGGTTTTTTTTCGTTAGCTCCTAGGAGAGAGAGTGACTGCGTTTCTAGAGGTGGTAATGTTAACGATCAGACATTTGTGTAGCAGTTCAGGGCCCTGTGTGCGAGCTATGTGACAAACGCACAGCAGCTGGGCTGTCACACGGAGGAGTGCGTTTTAAAATGAGAGTGATTTTAAAAATGGCGAAGAGACCAATCTGGTAAGGGTATGTAATATTTCAAGATCAAAATACTATTTGTGATTCAAAAAGCAAACCATAGTCTCTTAAAACATATCTCTCTCCAGTTTCGCGGGCACACGTAGTTTAAATGGGTGCTGGCAGGAGAAGACGCCGTTGCGTTGAGCATCTTGCGCTGCTGCCGTTGGCGCGAGAGCGGGCGAGGAGGCCTTGATGTCGTGCGGCGCCCACGGAAGCGTTTGAACGTAGGTGCCGCTCAGCAGCAGGGGCCTTCCCTCGGCCTGCGAGGAGCTGCAGGGAGCGTGGGGCGGCAGGGCAGGGCCGCCAGGGACCTGGCAGAGCAGGGCTACGAGGGCCGCGGCAGAGCAGGGCCGCAAGGGACCTGGCCGTTGCGCGCGGCCGTTGCCCTCTGCTGGCCGCCATGTCGCGCGGGCTGCCCTTGGCGGCAGACGTGGCTTTACAGGCTGAACTACACTGCCCTGGCATCTTCCTTGGCCCCCAATCCCGCTCTTACCAAAAATGTGACCCGCAGGTTATGGTTTCTAGCCGTGGAACTGCCTGTGTGCGCCTTGGTGACAGCGCCGTGTCTCGGTGCCGGCGCTGTGCGTGCCATGGCTGATGGGCGGTTACGTGAGGCACTTTCACACCTGTATGTGTTGTCCCAGGGGAGGCTCCTAGGTGAGATCTTTACAGCTGATGCAGGAGCCTGTGCTCCAGTCTGCACTTGGTCCTGCGTGAGAGCGTCAGGATCTGGGCCGTGTCTGAAAATGGAATGTGGGTCTTTAAGGGTCCCGATTCTGCGCTGCGTGCATGGCTGTGCAGGGAGGTTACCGCAGCCGCGAGCCCCGAGCGAGGGTTGCGCTGCCGCAGTGCAAGGGGCTCCCAGGGAGGCAGTTCCTGCACCGACCCCGAGCACCTGCCTGTCACCTGCACGTGGACAGCAGCAGCAGAGCGCTCCTTTGTCACCTACCCCCCCAGAATTAGCGCGGGGTCTGTGCAGGCTCTTCATGCCGAACACGGTGCGGTGGGAACTGGGTGTGCAGCAGGAGCCTAAAATGAAGCGCTGACTTCTTGGAATCTGGAAATGTTTTTCTTTTTTTTCCCCATTCTGTTTGTCTTTACCGTACAAAGCAGGGTGAGAACTGCTCGCCTTGCCGGTTATTATCGCTCTGAATGATGAAGAGCTGTAAAGCTCACTTCTTGTCGGGGCATAATTTAATATTTCAGAAGCCCATTTGCATTAACAGAAGTCAGCTAGCCCGTTTTCAATTATGAATTACTTTGTAAGAGTAAGGAAAATGATGCATTTTTCTTGGTAAGTATCCTGGTACTTTTGAGACTGTGTTTTAATTCACAGGAAAACCTTGTTCTTAAATTGAAGGCTTAAATCCAAGCAAACTTTTAATATTAGGTTCTGTTCTCTTTGCTTTCTTTCTTTTTTTCTTTTTTCTTTTTTTTTCTCCACAGGTGTAACTGAATTTTAGATTACCGTTATATAAGATAATTCATATTTGCTTATTAGAACCCTAGCAAAACTGATTGAAATGCTTCTTGTATTCAGGCCTGTTGCTGATATTTTGATTTCATTGAACACAGTTGGATTCTAACAAATCATGTGGCTCAAGTATAAATCTATTTTGCGCAATTACGTTTTGCATAGTATTAAGCAGGCATGTTGATACTTAGCAGGCATTTAGTTACCAATTCTTTTTCTAAAGTGTATTTGTTATCGGAGTCTTAACAGTTGCTTGCTATCAGTAACATTTCCTCTGTTTAAAAAAAAAAAAAAAAAGAGGAAACACAGTAGGTTTTGTGAAGGGAGGAAATGGAGCTTTGTTTACTGTGGGCTGAGGTCCGTGTTTGCTGGGAGCGGATGTTCAGTAGAGGGCACCACAGCACAGGCTGTGATCTGGCGTCTCTCAAGTTTTGTGTTTTTTTTTCTTTTTCTTTTTTTTCCCCTCTCATGATATGATGTAAATGGGCAGAGTAAATTTGTTGAAAACAAAATCAGAGTGTTAACCTTCCACACACATACAAGTGTGCATCTGTCATTGTATTAGGTTACAGTAGATACAGGAAATCTTTAGTTAGGATTAAGTTGTACTGTTCAGCCATATGTTGTTCTCCTCCAGCAGAACAGTGTATAATATACCTAATAAAATCATGTTGAAGAAAGCCAGATTTTGGACCTCGTCCAAATAAGACAAAACACATGTTTTGTCTTTTTGTAAGTGCTCTTGCTGTAACATGGGGAAGGAGAAGTATTTTCCAACTCGTATTCAGCATTTTCTTAAAAAATGTTATTTCTTTTGGATGTCAACTGACATTTTCTGCCCTCCTTTAAAGGTCTAGAGATCATGAGCATTTACGGAAAGCTTACAAACAAAGATTCACATGGCCACGAATAAAAAATGATTTGATTATCTCTAATTCAAATGTAGAGCCTTATCCTGCAGCCCCCTTAATCACATAAGGAATCATTATGCACGTGAGCAGTCTGGCTGAGCGGAGTGAGATCTCTGACAAGTAATGACTCCTGATACGATAAAGACTTGCAGGATTTAGCCCTTCATTCTTATTCTGGGCATGCATAGAAAGTCTGTTCTCTTAAATATGTCCAGCCAGTTTATAGGAATTAGCACTGAGAGCCATGACTCTAACACCAGCACAATTGCAGGGAGAACTGATTTACATCACTGTGACTGCAGCTTTGCATTGACACTTGCTATAATAAAGCTGTTGGTGAATCACTATGAGTGCTACTGGCTGAATTTGTGCTGCATATAAGGCTAGCCTGTGCCAAGGCATCCGAGTGGTGCTGTTATTACACACCACGTTCCCTCCTACCTTTTTTTTTTTTTTTTTTCATTTGTATGTAGTGTTTTGCAATTTTGATTTTTCAGGTGCTTGGAGCCAAAACGGTTATTTTCTAGCTATACGAAACCTCACACAATGAATCCCCAGAACATAGTGAAGGCCCTTGAGGGCAACTACTGTATTAGTAACATCTGGTGACAAATCATAGATATATGGTTATTTCCTTGAAACAGGAGTATTATGAACAGCAAAACATAAGGCTTATGGATAGCACAGATTTATTTTCCATGTTGATTGCTTGAAGGATGCAATTAAAAAGCAATCTGACCTGTTGGTTCAGATGGGGGGAAAAGGCAAAAGTTGTCTTTTAATTAAAAGGGAAGAGAGATGTTTCAAGGGCATGACTGGGTGAAAGGTGTTCATATATGCTTTCAAGATCCCTTTAAATGGTTTGTAAAATGCTTTGGTTTGTGTTCTTTTCCCCCCTTGCCTCCCCCATTATGGGCATACATACGAAATTATGTAATGAATCTTTCTGTTTCTTCCCCTTGGTTTCTCTTCGTTCACTTCACCTCCAGATGGCACTATTAAGCAGAAAAGAAAATCACTGTGAAGTAACCGAGTCCAATGTAAAGTAAAATTGGAAACTGAATTATAGCCGTGGAAAGAGGACAGTAGCCTTGAGGTCCTGCTCAGCCTGCACTCTTATCACTTCTGTTTGCTGTTCCGTGTGCTGGGTTGCTGGCGAGTTAATAACGGTGCTTCGGCAGTTCAAGGTTTAGTAGAATTGTACTGGACATGAAATAAAGCTAAAATGAATTTGTGTCCAATATCATTGACATTAATGCTCATTACTTCTCTGGTGTAATGCCTCAAACCATCTAAAATCAATTTTAAAGATTAACCATTATTTTATAAGGAAAATAAAATACATTTCAAACAGCAACAAAGCTGTAAGTATATAGTGTAATGTTATGAACAATTAGTTACTTGTGTTTTTGCTGTCTGGCAGGAAACTTTTGAAGGTACAGCACAAGAAAATCTGCTGTGAAATTAAATGCCATTTGCAGAAGTTAATGCCTTAGCTTTTGCCATGGTACTTTGCATTAGACATGAAATATTAGAATTGCAAAAATGCATATCCCTTCATTTTGCTGCTCAGAAAGCTCGGGAAAACTAGTAACTAGTAAACTCTAGTATGTCTGTTTGTTTATTTTGTTTCTCTTTTTTTCCCTTTAAGGAGAGGAAGAGAGGGAGGAGAGAATTTGCTCCCACAACTACTTAAATTGTAAAACATGGATTTACTGTGTGGAATGTTTTTTTTTTTTTTTTTCTCCTACTTCTTGTCATGATGTTTGTCTTGTTTGGGAGTTTATAGTTATCAAAAGTCAAGGCTGAAATCTTTTTGTGGCCAGTGAATGATGGCTTTTCAGACTGTATTCCTATAGCTACTGCTGTTGAGATGTGTGGACTTGTGCAGAAATGATTCAAAACACAGAATTTACAACACTTGCAGTTTTCCTTAGGTGACTAAGCTGTTTTCAGAATTCTGTGTCTTAATACAGTGAGTCCATTGACTTTACTGTATACTGTGCTTGCTATGTTTATTATTAAGTAAAGTTGTGAGAATTTGGGAGGAGTAAGAAGACTTTATCTAGGTATGAAGGAGTGTTTATCTTGAATCCTTGTGGAAGCTGGTCTTTTTTAGGCTGCTTCATATGCACCTGGTAGATCATTAGAGCTACTGCAGGTATTTCCTTGCTGCAGAATGTCAACATGTGAATTATTTCGTTGTAAATGTGTATTTACCTGTTCAAATGAAATGTAGAATATTTGTGCATGTATGCACATTTTCAGTTAGATATATCTCTTGTTATGTATTTTGTTTTGACAGAGTTTTACAGACTTAGATAAAGCCAGAAATCTTTTGGTATATTAATTGTTATGGTAATGTTGGCCACTTTATAGGATGGTTTTCAGAGTGTATTTATATTTTTAAAATGTTATAGTCCAAACACATCATTAATCTTGTTTGATAGAAGGAACTAATCCATTATACATTTCATTTTAATCGCAGTATCTGTATAATGCACCATTCCTTTCTGCCTTTTTTTTTTTTTTTTTTTTAACTAATTCTTACATTAGCATCTTCTCTTGTATCCTATTGCATAGCAATGACTTTTTTGGCAACTATAGTGACATAAAGGATCAGAAATAGGTAGATGTTGACTCTTGCTAGTTTGGGTTTGCTAAAGGGTATTTTAGTAATTTTCTGTGGAGTACTATCTTATCTTGCACAAGCTGACAGTACATTACTTCACTCCTGAATAAAATTACATGTGTGCATAGTCGCTTGCTAATGGCTATAGGATACATGTATTAAAGTATTCCTTCTGTAGGTAAATCATGCAACAGAGTTGTATTTTTTCAGAATAGTGCTGATGATCCGCAGTTTTCAGGCCATGTAAAAGTATCTCTACAACTTTTTCTATCTCTGGAATGTATTGTGCTTTGTACTCCCACTCTGTGTAAGCAAATACTCTGTGCTAAATGTGTTTAAAGGCATACAGAGATGAGAATGGAGTTTTAAAAATCTAACTAGAATTAAAAGTATTCGAGCTTTCCTGAAAACGGTTTTAAGTACATACAGGTCAAAGTTGGGTATGGACGTTTTCACTTAATGTTAGAGCTGTACGTACTTTAACAAATATGCATAAATTCTGGCTTATATATATACAAATACTGTTGTTTATGGATATTTCAGAGGCCGGGCATTTTATGTTTGTGTCTCTAAAGTCCTGTACCCCTGTAAACACTTCTTTCCTCTACCAAAAAGATTGGTAATATCTAATGTTTAGAAAAACTTAGTTGTTAAAAAAAAAAATACTAAAATGCAGACCGTATTTCCATGAGAGTATATGCTACCAATGTCCTAAATATCATTAATTAATCCATGTGGTAATAACAGATGGTTAAATGGAAGAAATATCCTTGAAGTTATTCTTAGAACAGATGTGCTTAACTACTAGCTTCGTGTTTTACTCGCCTAAAATTCCAAATAATGTAATAAGAAAGTAACACACACCTAATCGTTTTAATATGTTCATTATCTTCTCTAAGTGATTTAGTATTCTTCTAGTATTCTATAGATCTAGTATTCTTCACTTAAAAGCAGGACATCATTTGGAATTTGTTCTGCTAAAACACTTTAGAATATATGCTCATGTGTGTCTATGGACAGATAACTTGTGCCATGTGATTACATTTGACTTTTCTTTTTCTCTTTAAAGGATCCTACAAAATGCATTATTGCTTTCGGACAGCAGGCTTCACCTCTTCTTACAGACTCAGCTAAGTCCTGAAGATATGGAGGCTTGTGTATGTGGACAGACCAAATATTCTGTTGCTGATGCGATTCATAAGTTTGCCTCTCTGAACAGACGTTTTCCTATAGAAGATGGAGAGAGAAAAAAAGAAAAAAACGATGTGGACTCAGATTCAGAGAGGTGACTTCTATATTTCCTTACTTTCTGAGATTATATATACATACATATACACGCACATGCTTCACTTTTTTTGTTGATGTAATACTAAGATAATGAAAAAATTAATTGACTGAGATTTTATTGAGCTGTGACAGCTCATCATAGAAGTCTTCACACACACCTCCACACTGAATTAATGAATGCAGTAGAAATTCAATTATCTGCATTCTGATTATGTGAATTTCATTTAGTCAGACTTGAATTATTCGCGTTTAAATTATCTTGCTAAAAAAAATATCCAACTGCACTCCAAATGGCTAATTAAAAGTCCAAATTTCCTGTCTCTCTTTGTGACTGGAGATAATTAAAGTTCTCCTCTGTTACTCAGGCTTTGAGTGTGTTGTGAAAACCAATTTCCTCCTTTTATTTTTTTTTTCCTCTCCCCTCTCTGCAGTTCATCCTCCGGGCTTGGACAAAGTGATGACAGCGTTTCACGTGGATGTAAAGCAAGCTCAGCTTCTGAAGAATCGTGAAAAATCGTTTCTGCATTGCCCTCTGAAGGACAGTACAAAGTGGTTTCTGCTGTGTTCACTAGCTGTGTGCCCGACATAAACATGGTCTGCTAATGCTGTATGCTGAGAAGGGTTGTTGTCAGTGCAACTCTGTGGCCCCTGAGGTTTTGAAACAGACCTCGATATCGTTTCTTTGTTGATGTGTCATGTACAGTGATTGAGGTTTACGTGCTACCAATTACACTTTGGTTTTTGCAACTGTTAAAATCTCTGCATTGGGCTAATACTCTACTGAAACGTACGGCAGTTTAAAATATTTCCCTTAGTGACTGCACGTCTTACATCTGGAAAATCAAGATAACTTAATTCCTCAGCTTAAAAGTTCTTATATCATATCACATATATTCAAAGCATCTTTTTGTAATTTGCATCAGAGAAGTTTCATCTTTAGAAGTCATTTGACATTGGTGATGAAATTACATACCCCACAAGGTATTAACTTTTTAAAGTAGCTCAGCAACATCAGCAAAACAGCATTTGTAAAAGCTGTATGCTGCTGACAATTTGAGATATATTTTTATCTTCCTCTGGTCTTTCTCTAATGTTTATGGAAAGCTTGTTCTCAAGCCTGACTGCTTAGAAGTTGGGAATAATAAAAATGGTGTAATTCGGAGGGCTTTTAAAGGGGCCGAGTTCCCAGGGAATTATGGATATGTGTTCCCAGGGAAAATCTTGGATGATGTCCATTAAAACCAATGGCTGAATTAATTTTCCATCAACTTCACTAAGGCCAGGGCTTCACCCTACAGGTCTATCTTTAGGAACCTGGTGTCAGAACAGAGGTTTTAGTTTATCGACTCAAACAGAGTGTATTTCCTTCTCCAAGATGATGCTGATCACATAGTGTAACACGCTGTACGAATGTGCAGTGCTCAAATCTTTGGGAATAACTGCAGCTGCTGATTTCAGTGTTACTGTAGTTAACGCGTATTGACTTTTTCACAAACAAAAGGCAGGCTGGAACACAACTTTGTAACCACCAACACTTATTTTGATTAAACGTCAATTTGGTTCTTTATTGTTAACAGCAGCTGCATAGTGTCTTGTCCCAGATTCTGTCAATGGAATATGTTTCACTCTGGTGTTGTATTTATATTTGACATTTAACTGCTATTAAAAAGAGCTAGGGGGTCTGATCGCCCTAGCAAAGCTCCCATTAACTTCAGAGCTGCAGTTACAGGCAGCAAACGGATGCTTTTTTAAAAGAATTCTGTTTCTGGTTTCAAAGAAGGGACATTTAAAATTTGTGAATTACAGAAACAATAGATTATTAAATGGCCAGCTAATAAAGGCTAGTGTAGGCATGTGTGGGCATGTTTTTTCAAGCATCCAGATGGGAATCTGTGTAATTTTAGAGACATGTTCTAATAGCCTGAGGATAACATCTCTTAGCTAACTACTTTGAGCCTATGTTTTCTTTATTTTTTTTTCTGTTGATGGTAGCACTTCTGTAAAATTATTGTTGCCTTTTGCTCAGTTTTATTGAATTGCACAAATGTATTTTTGCAGTCAGCCTGTGTACAAAGTGGCAGCAAAGCTATTTTATTGTATAGGTTGTAACACTTATTTAAAGCAGCAAGTTATACCTAGAAGTAGCTAGAGTGCTGGTTTTGACAAGCAGATGCTTAAGTTGTTACATTACTGGAAAAATAATTTGGTTTAGCAAATTTATGTGAAAGATGGGGAAAAGTATCAAAGCAAAGTGGGATCAAGTCTGACAAAAAGTATTTTTATTTGATACAGTGTTAGGATAGTGTCTTTGTTTCATTTTTAAATGATGAGCCAAACTGTGGAAGCACTTTACAATTCTTGGCCTGCTTATTTAGGTCCTAAATAGTTGGCTAAAATACATAAATATAATGATTGGAGAATCTTTATAGCTACATTTTTTTTTCCTTAATTTGAGGAGTTTATCTTTTGTATGTCAGAGGATGTTTTCCAAAGGAAGATATTTCTAAGCTAAATAGTTATTTGTAATGGTTCTGTTGTTACTTTGTTTTCTTTATAATACAGAACAGATATTTCTGAACAATTAACAATACTTTCTTTGCATCTTTGATAGAAATTTGTTTAATTATCTGTTGAATGTTACTTATTTAGCAAATACTACTAGATTCTTTTCTTATTAAAGAAGAATGAGTAGTATTCTCCATTCCAGTACTTTTATTTGTTACCACTTATATAAGTGCATATAAATTCTTCGTAACACTTTCTTTAACTGGGGACATTTAAATATAACATTTACATAATTCTCCACTTAAAATTCTACATTCATATTAAAAAAAAAAAAATGCCTTACATGACTCAGTGATTTCACATTGTTTACACTGGCGTTTATTTTGACTCTCTAAACATCACTGATATTTTGATTCTCAGTTTTTAGTTTTGAATAATGCTGATATTGCCTGCTAGTTCTTTGTTTTTTTTTTTTTTTTTTTGAACAGGCTTATACCTAAATTACAATTTCATCTAATTACTCTTATTAATTTATATCTAATTACAATGATTTCAATTTGCACTCAAATAACCAAAAGCCTTGCCCTTTTTAATTTATTTTTTTTCCTGAGAGCTTTATATTCTGGTTTTGTGTAATGGTTTCTTAACTTTTATGTAACTAGATAAAACATCATTTTAATCTTGTCTTTAAATCAGATGGTAAAATTTACTTGAGTGTCGATATCACCTTTTGATTTTTTCATGTGTAGTTACTTAAAATATTTTTGATATGTATATATAGACAAAAGTTTTTTTTTTTTTTTTTTTAAGAAAATGTGAACAAGTGAAAATATTTCTTGCCATTATCCTGTCAAATTGTACAGCATGTATAACTATTGTAAACTAGCGTAAAGCAATCTATTACTTAAAATGTCACTGAAATATATTTTAAGAAGAGAACATTTTTCTTCTGGAAGGGAAATTGTTTGTGTACACAGCAGTGCTGTTTAAGACCTAAGACACTTTGTACTCTTAAATGTACCACCCTATAGCATTGCAAAATTGTGTCCAAGTTATTTAAAAAATATATGTAGTATGTTGGGGTATTTTTTTTTTCTGGAACTGTATTTAAATTATATAGTTACACAAAATTTGTCACTTGTGTAAAATACAAGATGCACATAAAGCGAGTAAAAGGAAGCTCTGTGTTTCTTGGTAGTTTTTGTATGTTCCTTAGAGCAGTAGCATCAGTGATGATGATGTTCAGAGGGCAGAGATTTTTCTCCTGGCTTTTCTGATGCTGTAATTTCCTTTAGTAAGGCAGGCCCAAGAGGCAAAGCCGTATTTCCAGTCTTTCCTAAATCCTTCGTGAAAAATCGCTGTTCTCTTCCCTACTGCTGAACTATTCCGTCTGTGCGCATCGGCTCCCTTTGGAGCGCGCTTAGCGGAGCCCGGCTGCGCTCCCCCCGCCCCGCCCCGCGCGGCGCCGCCTCTCACC
>VWPW01020841.1:324834-369834 GCA_013389825.1 Crypturellus undulatus
CTGCACCGGCGGCGGCCGTTAAACGGCCGCTCAACCGCCAGGGGGCGCTGTGGGGCAGCGGGCGGGCGGGGCGGCCGTGCGCGGCCGCGGGGCGGCGGTGCGTGGCTGTTGCGCCCGTTTTACCGGGTGTTTTCCCCGGTTTATTGTGTACGCCCCCACGCCACCACCACCAACAGCACCTCGGGTGGCCGTGGGGACAGCGGCCGTGTGAGCCCCCCGCCGGGCCCCTGCCACCCCCTCCTCATGCCACTACCGGCACCCAGCCCTTTTTTCCCTTTTTTCCCCCGTGGCTTTTAATTCTTCTCTCTCTCTCTCTTTTTTTTTTTTTTTTTTTTTTTTTAACAAAAGCAATTACAGAGAAGTGCGGATCTAACGCATGACATTTAACACGGCCCTGTGGCAGGCAGGCCGCGCTTAAACGGCGGCCTTTCCACAGAGCGCGGCGAGCCCAAAGGCCCCCGTGTCGCTGCCTTATGTAAGACACAATCTCGCCTGGAAGCGCACAATGAGTCGGGAAGGATTTGTGTAATTAATTGACCAGTCTTAACCTGTTATCGTGATGTAAGGAGTTTGGAACTCATTAATTTGGGTCCTGACAGATTTCATATTAGAGCTGGCAAATATGGATTGAGCCTCTTATTCTTGTAGCAGCTGGAATTTCCGTGACAGTGAGGATTAGTGAGGAAGACCTATTGCTGGAGTCAAACTGCCTCCTTTGTAATCAGCTGCCCGGCTCCACCTCGAAGGGGTAAAGGGAGAGGGAATAAAAATAAATACAAACTGAGAAAGCAAAACAAAACAGGAAAAATGTCTTCATGCATGGAGCAGAGCAGGGGACAAAAACAGTGCGGACTTGCACCACTTGCTGTGGTGCAAGAGGAGCCTCCCTATGGCCACAAACAACGGAGCAGGATCACGTGCGTCGCCTGTTCTCTCCATCATGTTTTTTCCCTGAGACCTCTCCTTGCCAGATGGCAGTCTCGTTGGAAAAGGGCTGCCCCTTCTTCCTTCACTGCGCGGAGCTAAGCTCTGTGGTAGCCCTTCCGCTGCTGCTGTGATTGATGGTCAGCCAATAATCCTGATCACAGCGTTAGCGTCCATGGTCGTTAAAACAAAAAGAAACCCCAGGCCAGCAGATTGCAATTTGACTGTGTGCCTTCAAAGAACGTCCTTTGTCTCTCGGTAAAATAAAAATCTTCATGTATGTCAAGGATGTCATATTTCCCTAAAGATAGGTAATAATTGGTGATTTCTACTTGTGCACAGACCTGACTCAACCGTTCCCTCCCCAGTTCTGTCTTTGTTTTTCTTGGTGCAGGTTCTACTAGAAACTCTGTTTTGCTCAAATGTGCCTTGTGTTAAAATGTAGATCAAGCATAACTAATTTTCATGTTAAATTCAATATGCCAGCATATGCTCAGACTTAGCATTGTTTAAAACAGCAAAACAAAGCTTTTTAAGGTTTTGCCTCCTACAGAATTTTTTATTGATAAGTATCTTCACTTTCTTGCATGCTTTGCCAAGAATACTTTTCAGTGTTGCCTATGGTTTGTAAAATTAAAGGTTTTTGTTGTTGCTGTTGTTGTTTTTTTTTTTAATGGTAGCTCCTCTTCCCTATTTTTTTACTTATAGGTAAATAGTTGTCATCTGAGATAAGCATTTTGTCAGATTCTTACACTTATTCTTTAATAAGTTCTTTTTAACCAGAAAGCAAAGCAAAAGCACTATAGAGAAAACAAATGTCTTTCAGATATTTTGTAACTTCTGCAAATACAGAAGGCCTGTATTGCAGAGTCGAATTTCAGAGTAGAAATGGTTAAAAAATAGCAAGGCGAGTTCAGTTGCCATCAATGGAATAAGCTTCACATTGCTTATATTTTAGTTGAAAAAAATCTGTTTTGCAAGTGTCACACAGATTAAAAATGACATTCTCGTTTGAACCAATAGGTGGCCTTTTTGAATGTGCTGTAGTTAATATTTTTCCTAACAATAGAAAAAAGTCAGCTTCAAATTGGAGGGCATTTTCAAGCAATAATTTTCAAATACAGTAATCTTTTTTTTGTTTCTGAATGACAATAATAGATGCCATTCTTAATAATTTATTTCCTCCTATTCTAAAAGTGCTTAAAGGGTATTAAGTAGTTTGGACGAGGCCTGAGTTTCCTAGACTGTCCCTCACCAGGGCCCTGAGGTCCTTGAGAACTCACCCATGAGCGGTGTTTGTGTGGATACAAGATGATTTTTCGTCTTTTCAGTTTTCGTCTTTTCAGTTTTTGTCCCTGTGAAGCCAATCTGAGCTGGGAGGGTAAGAGATGTCCCAAGGTGACAGCAGCACCAGCATCAGAGCAGAGACATGGAGCTGCATGGACCCGTGTTCTTATGTTCCTTGAAGCCTAAGGCAGTCAGCGCGTAACATACCATCAACTTAGGCTTTATCACCTTCACCATGAAATCAGGCTGTATTGGAGTGCGTGGGAATTCTGCCTTTGACCTTGGCACAGGGCAAGATTTCACCCACAAAATCCAGGTACCTGCATTCCCATTTTTAACTTCCTGTGTTCACTGGAAGCCTCTGTGTTTTGAACGATGAGGCTGAGGCACCTGAAGTACCTGAGGTATGGGGAGAGACACTCTCAAAGGGCAACATTAGCCTCACTAGTTTCTAGGGACTAGGGACTAGTTTCTAACTAAATTTAGGTGCCCCGACTCACCCTCTGAAGACGTCTGTCACTCCCCTGACACCCGAGAGCCTTTGGAGACCTGGCCTTCCAACAGGAAAGCAGCCTCATGAATATCCACCTTGGCACAATGGTTCTTAGCCTCTAGAAATAACTTTGCTGGTAACGTGCCCTGTACATAGTGATGAGATGACTTCCTAGCAGATGGCAAAAAAGCAGTGTATGTGCTGCTTATATGAATCCTCTCATTTATTACTATTTCCCACTTTATAAAAGACCCACGGCTATTGCTGTTTCTTATAGTCTAAGGCACCAGGGAAGGAGGAGGAATATGACTGTCCATCCATCAAAATATTGCAAACTTGGTCACACAAGAAAGGAACTCCTAAAGCAAGTTTGCCTCCTGGATGCCACAAGGGCTTGGATTTTATTGGGAAGTCTAAGTCAGCCTTTGGTCTGAGAACCAACACATCAGTAGCTGGATAGAGGAAGTTAAAGACTCTTTTCCATGAATGAAAAAGCTTTCCTGTGCAGAGTTCTCAAAGCCCTTTGCAAAGGTGAGTGAATTGAGCCACACGGGCAATAAACAGGAATTACTGTTTTTTACTGCTGGGGAAGTGAAGGCGACCGTGGGTTTTGCAGCTTTCACAAATAAGGGAGGAGGGAAGTTTGTCTGCCTTCCACTTCTGGGCGTCACAGAGCAGCAAGAGAAGGGTCCCAGGTTCTGATGACTAACCGGGGGCGCCTGGAAGGCATTTGCTCTGCATGAGACCCCTGAATTCAAGTTCTCGGAAGCGAAAACCCCTCAAGATATAGTTGCATCTAACAATGTTGGCGTAAACATTGGCCTAATTATCCTTCAAGTTGCAGCACTCAGAACAGAGATTTATGTCCATTTTGTAGAAAGAGGGTTATTCATTCCACCTGCTAACTGATAAAATGGAGGTGAAAATTAAGAACCAACAAGGGGACCTTGTGCGTATTGGTGAGAAAGGCAGCACTGACAGAATTTTCTCTTTGGGACATTTGTTGAGGTGCTGCAGTCTTGTCCGTATGAACTGGTGTTACTGTTGGACTGAAGAAAGCACAACTGGTGTTGATTAGGAACTATATGAAAGACTGTTTGGGCCTGATTGTTCAGTTTTTCCTCATCTTTCTACTGGAATACCCATTAAAATGATGTGGGACTGCCTGCATGAGTAAAGACTATCTGTACGAACAAACAATGCAACACTGGGCTTTAAACTTGCTGTATGAAAGTTGTTTCTTCCGTTCTGAATGACGCAGATCTCACAACACGGGCATTTATTTTCCTGGTAGAAGATGCAACATGGCCTTTTGTACTACTGCAAAAACAAGTCTCAACATTGACTTCAAATGTGGTCTTTATAAATAAACACAGCTTTCTAGATTGCAACAACCCATTTGAATTAATCCATGCAGATATTCTGATGGTCACACTTCACTTTCTGAACAGATCTTTTTCTTTGGGCGGTGACCGAGACACTTCACCAGAGGAGCCTGCAGGCTAATCCTTGATCCCACGTTATGAGGACAAAACGCTGATGACTTCGGAACGGGAGGGGACAGCCGTGCCGAGGAAGGAACACCATGTTGTGCTGACAGCTTTCCTGGCTATTCGTTCCCTCCCCAATTCTTACTCATCACAATAGCTTCCTACCAGGCATTTATCAGTGCAGGCCAGTGCCTATAAATAAGACAATTCTTATTCTCTCTCTCCTTTCCAAAAGCCAATAGCACAATGTTATCTTTCCTCTTTCCCACAGAAGGGGCCCATGAGGAAATTCCTCGCTTTAGCTGGTCCCTCCTTGTTCCTTGATGACGTTGGAGGCTTCTGGGCCTACGTTTCCTTCTAAAATGGCAAATCCACTGATGATCTACATTTTGGGAGCAGGCTGCTCTGTTAACTGTAAGCTGGCACTGAGAAATCTTTACCTCATTCTTGGCATGGCCAGGCCAACCTCTGGCAATTCCGATACTGTTCATAGTTAGAGCTACTACAGGCAGGGCACAGTGATGGGCATGAGCAGTGTCTGCTGAAGCTGCTGGAGCAGAACCCTGCGTGGAGCTAGATATTCTGGGCTACTTCAGGGTTTATGAGTCCACCAAGTATTTGCTGGTCTGAAAACCAGGTACTCAGGATTTTTCTACATGAAACCTGTGAAAATAATAACCTAAATGTTAAATTTAGTGAAAAATTATTTGAGGAGTCAGTTCACGGGGGCAGAGGTGATGTGCTTGCACTGACCTGTGACTGCCACACTTTGCATGCGCTAGCTGCCATTTCTTTGAAGGCACTGCCGCAATTCCCAGGTGACAGTGTGTGGCTGTAAGTTGGGACAGAGCCTCAAAGATAAGGTTTGATAAAGTGATGTGTAGCCGCTATAGAAGGGTCTTCTGACAGTTCTGTGTTTCTGAGTCTGTTGTAGCAGGAGGGCCCCGGAGATGCCTCTTGCAAAGACTGATGCAGGGACAGCTGCGCGTAGTGCCAATGACGTGAGCAACTCCCTTACCTGCTTTTGCAATATCCCATTTTTGACATCACTGCTGAGTGTTTGGAGTTGCTCTGACTGGCTTTTCCTGCAGGAACTGCTATTGTGGGGCCAGATGATGCTGTGCCTGAAGCTGTCGGCCCATTTTGCCCCTTTCGCCCGTGTATCTGAGGAGTTAAAGCTCCCCTCACATTTAGGTAGGTGATACCCTTGCACTTGCAGAAACTTTACTGTCAGATAAAGGATTCTCCTTTTTTTGACTCACACGTTAACCAGCAACCCATCCTCCCTTAGAGTAGTGGTACCTGGAGGTCAAAAGAACCATTTGTGCTGGAAAGATGGGCAGGACCTCCTGAGGAGAACCAAAGTGATCCCAAGATGAAAGTGCTCAGCTCCTCCCTGGAGGGTCCACGACATCTTGCAGGGTCAGCTGCATAAATTGTGTATTCTTCAGGGCAAGGACCTTGCCCTCGGATTTGTCTGGGAAGCGCACATGCTGGCTGCTGCGCTCTGCAAATAATAAATAACAACTTCAGCTGCTAGCTGCAACTCGGGATTATGACTCGATTCTCCCTCCTGATTCATTTCTTGTTCCAAGACGCCAGCTATGCAGTTTTACCAGAATATGTCAGTCGCTGATGTTAGACCCTCTGCTACTTCCCTTTACTCTGCACAGCGCTAACTGTTAGGCAGCTGTCATCTGCTGTCTGCAGCATACTTTATAGCACAGAGGAAGAATATTAATAAGATTTCTGAAGGCCTTGCTGCCACTTTTAGTGGAAAGGTTTCCTGCAAAGGGAGCGCAGCAGGGCTCCCAGGAGACAGCAGGAGAAAACGCTCCCACTGAGGACAGCCAGTGTCATCCTGTTTTATTGTCTATATGTCACTGCAACACCTATGTGATTCTGACAAGCTGCTCTTTTCTGCTGTAGCTGCTTGATGTAGTTTCCTTGGTTCAACATCTTTATTTCAGATGTGTAACAAGGTATTAACTAGTTTCTGGGTGTGTCTATGTTTGCTGATTAATATTTTCCTTCCTGTTAAGGACAACTAAACATTTACTTTTCCACATTTGGTCTTGCATCCTGCCACAGAGAAGGTCTTCCGTGTTATATTTCCATCCGGGTTAAGGGCTTAGGATCACAGAATCACAGAATCACAGAATTTTTATCTTCTTTGAAGTTCAAGGCAACACTTCATATATGGAATGATGAGTTTGAGATGGGCTTATGTTCCTAAGCAAGTGCTCTTCAAGCATCTGCAGGGTTGACCAAAGACTGTCATGTCTTTTGCTGCTCGTTTATATGCTCTGTATATTCATATTGTTGAATAAGCTGAAGCCTTTAGAAAGTTAGCCTACTGTATCAACAGCATCATCCAGACATAACTAGCTACTACATAGGCCTGCTTAGCTTTTGTTTCCTTTTGTTTTCAGATTGAAACTGAGAAGCTGATGTACATGAGTTGGCCCATTCCAAATCTTTGTCATCTTAGACAGCTTTGCTTATTGCCAGCTCATTTCACAGAGATCTATTTCAAATCAACTCATAAATTATTAATAGTACACGTGTAGGTCAGGGAGACACTAACCCTGACAATCACGCCCTAATATTCTCTCTTTAGCATCAGAAATAAGAAAGGAGATGTGAATAATCAATATTCAACAACTGAGGTATATCTCATATGGATATGGTATATGCACTTAGAAAAAAAACCAACAAAAAAAAAAAAAAAAGAAGAAAAAAAGCAGATCTTTACAAAACCTGTCAGGCTGGCATTAATCTTGCATGCTGAATAATGTGGCAATCTATGAATTTTTAACATCTTTAAAATGATGAAATTGCGGGATGTGATATCCAAAAGTAAATTTATTGAAATTGGAGAATATTTTTGATCAAATGAGAATCCGGAATAATGTATAAAAATATTTAAACATCAGTTCAAATTGCACAGTAAGCAAGATAGTCAACATGGGTCTGTGCCTGAGAGCAGCTTTCCATCACAAATAATTCACCCGAAGATTTAATTATAACTCAAAAGTTTTAGTGGTACCGTTTCTGGGAAGAGACCTAATTCTGGGGCGTGCTCGGAGGGGACAGACTGCTCCCACAGGCTGTTGGCCCAAGTTTATTGCCACACTGTGCAACATCACGTACCGAAAACCTCGCTGAACCTGGTGGGAGTTTGCAGAGGAAAGTGCCACACAGCAGCAGCAGCAGCAGCAGCGAGGGCGGCAGCACAACCCAGCACAACCCTGCCTGCAGCAGGCAGGCACAGGCCCTTGCAGGCTGGTGCTGTTTTGTGTGGGCAGCTTCACCTGGGGCTTTAGGCTGAGGAAATAAACTCCTGCTGATGCATAGAAAATAATGGGATGGATCCTGTCCTAGCTGCAGTCGGTACAAATCTTCTGTTGACTTTCATGGGGACAGGATCAGTCTTCATGCTGCAAGTCACCTCCATCTGAGATTGCCTACCAAACACAAAACCAAAATGTTTCATTTAGAAACTGTCAAAAGGGAATTACTAACCTCTTATGCTTATTAAAATAGCTATATGCTTTCCTGTAAAGGGACTGAAGAGAACTGGACGTTTTAATTTTCACTCTATGCAAAGTGAGAATGGCAGTCAAGAACTCTACCTATTTTTAAAACCCTTCTAATGAAAGGCATTTTATTCCCTTTTTATTGAATAGAAAATAAAAGGTGTTTGTTTCCACAGATTTGAGGAGAATTAACATGTATCTGATTGTTAATATTTGATCCTTCTTTAATTATTTATGGTATCAAGGAATGAATCTGTCAAGTAAATAATGAAATGCGTACATGCAGCATATGTAATTAGGTTAGGTGCATAAATCCAAAGTGTTCACTTTATAGTTGTCAGTGCAAAATTTATTAATAATGAGAAATGCTAAGTGAAGAAAATCCCTAACAGTCTACTCATTAGTGTAGGTTAGAGCAGTTGCTGAAAAAGAAAGTTATCATTCCTCACTTACTGTATTTCATCATTTTAAAATGTTAGTTGATCACTATACATTTGCCTCATCTCTGCTCTAAATCTGTAAAAAGAGCAGTCTTGAAGTTGTATTTTGAAGGTGCATCACGGTGTTGCAAATAGACAGCTTTCAAGGTAGAGATTTTCTCCAGTTTTATGAAGTTTAAAGCAATAGAATACCACACATCTTGCTACCTTAGGACAGAAGTTCCTTCACATACTAAAAGGAAATGCACCATAGTTCTCTCAGTATTTTAGGACTGAAGTTGATGTATGAATGCTTATACTCAAGAGGAAATATAACATAAATCTACATCCGTCAGTGGGATAGCACATAGACAGTGAGAGTTGTGGGTGGGACAGTGTGTATTTCTGTTGTATTGTGTATACCTTATCCTGCACCAGAGCAGGTCACATCTCCAGTCCTCACAACAGATCTGCCTTCGTATAACATATAAGTAGTACAAAAGCTCGGAGTTTGCAGCCAAGTGCAACAACCACCCACAGTCTATTTGGAGCCGAGTGGAACATGGGACTGTGCCTGGGGCCACGGGCCCACAGCGGCAGCCCTTAGAGCACCACGGTGGGCAGGTGTCCTGAGTGGAGAGAGGGTGGCTGTGCCTGCCCCACACGGCCCCCGAGGACATCGCCAGGCCACTGGGCTTCAGCAGCGGCGCTGACCCTCCCTGCCCCTTTCCCTTGGCTTGCCACCAAGTTCTTCCTGCTTTTTGCAGATTAACGAAAAAGCAGTTCTGCTTAATAAAAAACAAAACAAAATTAATCAGTGAGTTTCTGCCTCTTGGGGTGTGAGAAGAATGTGTGAGATAGATGAAACACCTGTTTGAGACAGAGAACTGTCGTTGTGGGACCACAAGAACGTTTTCTCAATCCCAAAAGGTATTTTTCAGAGTTCCCACTCTGAGAGAAAATTTGATTGCTACACGTATATTTAAAACAATATTTCAATATCATTTTGAAGCTTATTATTAGCACAGGCACTCTGTGGGCTAATTCTCTCTACCCAAGGATTGAGAACCACCCTAGCTCACTTTAACTATCGAAAATTAGGTATCTAGTATGAAATAGTCATCTGGGCTCCCTCTGCAGTCACTGAGATTCATCCCATCCTAAAACCCATGCTTTAGGCTAAGCCTGAGCTACAGGAGGTGAATCACCCTCTGGAGACATCCATGCTGCTCTTTGTCTGTGGAAAAATGACTAGCTCCATCTGAAGCTTTGGTTTTGAGGCTGCTAGAGGAGATGAGCTAATCTCACTGTGTGTTTCTGTGCTGAACTTACTTCTACCTGGGAACTCAGAGGGAAGATCATCATGTGTTGACCTTAAGGTAACTAGAGCTCTTGGAGACTGACCACGAGAAAGTGCTTACGCTTGTTGTGTCCTATTTTTTCAGAGCATTAAAATGCAGAGGACATTGTTTCCACCGCTGAAAGCCCCAAGCCTGAAGCAGCATATCTGTATCGCTCACTTGCGCTGGCCTCAGCATCCACGCAGCCCGGCGGGCAGCTGCTTGGAGAGCTGACTTGGCTGAGCACTCTTCCCTAAGCGGGTGTTGCTGGGTGAGTTTTCGTCTAGGTCTTTTTCAGGATCTAGCTGACCGAGCAGCCTCACAGTGGCTGGCGCGGCCTCAGGGGAGAAGGTGGGAAGGGATAAGTTGCTGGCGCTGGGGGTGGGAGGGCTGGTGTTGTTGGTCATAGCGCAAGCTTAAGCTGATTGTGAAATCAAACCCCGAGCAAAAGGAGTCTGACAGCCATTCGCTCAATTTTTGCATCACACTGTTAGATTTTAATCACCGTGTTTTGGATGTTTTGGATCAGAATCACAAATTCTCTTATCTGCCATAGGAGTTTCTTTCAAGCTTAACATTTTTCTGCCTCATATAAGATGCAACAATATTCATCTCTGCTAGTCAAGCCTAGAAATGCATTAAACTGTCCAACCAGAAAATCAGGAACAGGCATTTAGGGATGCAAAATGGTCATTCTGCAACCTAATGCCTAAGGGACCGATCAGTCATCGCTGACTCCCACTTCTGCCTGAAAAGACCAATTAGGTGACTCTGCCTATTCAACTATCAATATAGGATTGCTCCCAACAGGATATTCCCCTGTGCTTTACCCAGTCTAATTTTAAATTACTCAAGTGCCAAGACTTCTATCACTTCCCTGGGGTGACCATTACGCAATCAAAGGCTGTGAGGAAACGTTTCCTGATGCTCTGTCACATCTTTCCGTATGCTTAGTCTCATCCTATCTTACCTAGTTACACACTCTTGAACAGCTCTAACTTTTTGGATGGTCACACCATTGCAAAATATAATGATAGGTAACCTAAATTTTTGCATTCCTATTTCCTGATAGGCATTAAATGCTTTAAGGAAAAGTCAGTCACCTCAATCACTGGCATTACTATCATTATTTCTGCAGTTCCTTTCCAGCTCTTTCTGGTGCTGAGGTGGTCGGAATCACTGAACATAAAGCTTCACAGAGAGGAACTGTTGTCCATGTTCCTTTGAGGAAGATGATGCAGGCCAAAAAAAGGGAAATCTAGCCAAAAAGTCAACTTAAGGTGTCACATACTATTGAGGCAACAGGAAATAGCTACTTGCGTGTTAGAAGTCACTGATAGTGAATACATAGAACAAAACTCCCTGTACCAAGAGTTTAAGGCTTAGTCCATGCTTTGAGGCTTTGGTAGGCAGGTAAGTGCCAGAGCCACAGGGGACATGGTGGCTTTTGGTAAGGGCTCAGCCGTAGAGCCCTCCATGCTCCCAGATACTCAGATTCCTTTGCTCAAGAAGATAAGACTTGAATACATCTTGTACATAAGAAATTTCAGCAGGAAGATCCTTGTCACCAAGCATCTTGGAGAAAAAAATGACAGGCCTCCTCCTCCCCAGTCTTTTTACACTCAATAAGGAAAGGGGCAATGCTGTTGTAGCTTATTTCATGTGGATCATTGCCACCCTGAATTTTGGGTCCAGGATGCTCAGGATGGGCTTTCTCAAGGTTGTTGCAGGCTCTTTCAGCCTGCTTTAGGTAGGATTTCTTCTTTAATTTTTCCCCCACACAGTGAGTGTTGTGTAGTCAAACCCTTCATCTGTTTTATCAGACAGGCAGAACTGGGAGTCTGATATCTTTTAAAAAAAGATACAGTTCTCTGATTAACTGAAGAGTAATAGCATGAAATTCTAGTCTCCAATAAGTAACATATTGATGCTTATGTCTAATTTAATCAGCATCAGAGGGGACGGGGGTGCCCATTCCTTCACCATCAGTTATGCAGCAGTTCAAGGTGATAAATCCTATCTGTGGAATGATATTCCGTCGACATTTCTATAATATTAATTAGATCACCATGTCAGGCTGTAGGAAATTTGCTTAACATTCATTAGGAGTTTCTTACACATAGACAGACGTCCCTCCCTCCTTCTCCCCTTGCTTTCCTTCGGCGGTGATGGACAGAGGAGGTGAAGCCAGAGACCCCCTTCCCTCGCGGCGCCCGGAGAGCCGGGCACTGGACACCACTGCGCGCGGCACGTGGGAGGGAGGATTGCACCTCCGAGGGAGATCCTATTAAACGGGACAAAAGCGCATCTGCCTCCGGGCTCCGGCGCCGGGTCTCTCCAGCCGCCTCACAGCGTGCAGGCAGGCGCGCGGCGCCACAGCCATTTGCATCACCCTGCAGTCATTTTTATACGCGGAGGTAATGAAGTTGTCAGCGGCGCCCCGAGTGTGGCAGAGCCTGATATTCAAATAGAGCTGCCACTTCTCCCCGCTCCTCGCCGCCGCCCTCCGCCCTCTCCTCTTCCCCGCCAACGGATCCACCAGCTCCCTGGGTTGCTGCTTCGCTGGCTCCTGCTGCGCTTGCACTCTTGCCCCTGTCAAGCGCTATTGTTTCTGAGGGTTTCTAATGCAGGGAAGCTTTCTGAGCACAGGGGCGATGAAAACTGTGGGTTCATATTTTGCATTTGTGCCCTTTTCACAGGGTAGAGTGCGTGGCAGGGCAGGCAGTGGCATTCGTGCCTGCCCATGCCCAGGGCGGGCTGGCAAAGGGCACCCCCACCCTACCTAAACTTGTGGAGGAAACCACAGGATCATGAATAACCAGGCAGGTCAGAGTGGCCTTCAGCAATTTTAAAGTCCTTTTTGTTTAAGACGAATCTTTCCAGGGGTGAAGCTGCCTGATAAGGGAAAGGGCCGAATCAAGCCCATTAGCTTTGGACAGGAGCTCCTACTAAATCTGGGGCCAGGCTGTCAGCTGGTGTTAATTGGCATAAACCACTGAAGTCAATGGAATGACAGTGATTTATACCGGGATGAAGGCCTGGGGATGGATCTTTAAAAGGAGGTCTGTCTTTTCTCTCTTTCCAGGAACTAGACCCACTTGTGGTTGCCGCATTGCAGGAGCAAATGATAACTTTGAGCCTTGATGGGCAGATGTCATGAGGTAGTGAGGCATATGCAGGTGGTCAAATGTGCCTTGAAAATCACTTTAAAAAAATCATCACCCTGGTAAGTATTTATCTGCCACAATATTTTCATTTTTGGATCACCAGCTCATTCATTATTTGCAGAAAAGGATGCTTTCTGTGCTCTTATGAAAATGATCAATGAGCCTTTAGCACAGAAGGCCCACGGGATTAATTTATTTTGTAAGCAGCATGTTAAAAACACTGGTTCAAGCATTTTTTAAAAAACTTACAGGAGAGTCAAAAACACACAGGTTTCAGCAGCAGTTTTCTGTGGCCTTTGTTCTTGCAATGAGATTTTGAAGGATTCCCTAGAACTCTAGCAAGCTATGAATTTTCATGGCATGATACATCATTGTGCCACTGGAATTCCTGTGCTTTCAGGAGTTTCTTTTGAGCAAATTGAAATTTATTTAAGAAAGTGAACTTTATGTTTACACTAAAACAGTTGGTCTACAGCTACTTTCAGCGTGCAGGGCTACTCTAAATGCATCAACCTGCAGATTAAAGGCTCCCCAAGTATACATTGGCACGATGCACTGTAAATGATTCACAAATGGAGGCGTCCCTAAGTGTGCATTGACTCGCTACACCATAACGTCTCCTACGGAGATTTTACAGCATCATATGCCAATGATCCATGGATTAAGGACTCCCTAAGTACCCATTGACACGATAGACTGGAGCTGCTTTGGTCTATCGTGTCAATGATCCGGGAATAATGACAGTGTCTTATGCATGTCCCCTGAGACCAGAGGTGTTGTGGTTCCTAATGGAAGAACCAAAATTGTCCCATTAAGTCATATTGACCTTTTTGGGTGCTACTGGGGCTTGAACAATGTTGTCCTCCAGCTGAGGAATATCTCCAAAGACTCAATGTGATCTGGGTCACTTATGTTTGTGCATGTATATACATATAGATATATATATAAAACTGTGGGTAGATGCATTTGCACTTTCATATGTTTGATGAGCATATACCTTTCTTTGCACAGAATTCATAGAGGACTCTCACACCAAATTTTTGTCACTCTAATCTAAAGTAGCACATCTTAAAGGAAGGAATACTCATTCTGGATACTTCCTATTTCTAAATCAATTTCCTATGCAAACGAGGAAAACTTTTTCTAGTAGGGAGCAGGATGGGAAGGGGAAATGAGGACTCAAACCCGGTCAAATAAGGCCTACTTATTCTGTGTTTTTGATCTCCAGAAATGCCCATCTAAGTGTTGTAAGCCTGCTCTTCCAATAGATGGAGAGATCAAGGGGAAATCAAGAAGTAGAGTGTTGTAGAAGTGATTTGCTAAAGCCATGTACAATGTGCTGCTGGGATCAAAACAGAGATGCTTTGAGTTCCTAATATGTCTCAGCCCAAACAGAAATGATTTAGCAGGTTAAGGATAAACCTGCACGGTCCTTATGACACATCCATGAAGACTATGCAAGAAAACAAGACCATAATGCATTCAGAGACAGGTAAAAAGCCAGTGTTAGAGAGTCATTATCCTCCAGAAAGCAAGTAGTCTGTTGCTGTAGCATCCTAGACCCCTCTCTGACCTTCAGCCACTCAAAATTTAGAATTGTTAGGAAAGGGGAAAGGGGAAAATGACAAAAAAGAGAAATAAATGCAACTCCAGGAGAGGCAAACACAAGGAAAAACTGCAAAAGTCCAAAAGGAGAAAAAAAAATGTCTTGGGTCTATGATGACTGTTTACTCTGCATGGCTGGTTCTACCTGATCCCTCCAAACAGCAGAACCCCCAGATATGTGGGTGAAATGAATCTGATATCTAAGCCAAACTTCACATTGGGAATTTCCCATCTGAAACTGCTAAAACAGGTGTTTCAAAGGAGATTTTTGAAAGAAAATGGATATGAAATCTTGGGGTTATTTCTTCTCCAGAAGAAGGAATGTTGCAATTTACTGGCTAAAAAAGGGCCAGAAGAAACACACCTCGGGAAATCTGAGTTAAAAGTGGATGAAGAGCATGTCTGGAAAGGGGCAACAGGAATAACTACAGTGAACTGTGTCTTTGTAGAGAGAAGAAATATGGGTACAATGTCAGTATGCAGGAAGAACTTTAGTGAGTTGTAAGAAAGACATGCTTCATGTCCCAGTAGAGCATTATTTCCCTATTGGGTAATCCTTATATGGTCCTATGGGATTCAGCAGGAGTTAAATCCTTTCTATGTTAACGTGAAATGGGAGGGGGACCAGTACAAAATTAAATGTAAGTAAGTAAGGTGGCACAGGAGGGGATTATAAACATCTGTAAATGCATCTAGGAATAGTGCGATCGGGTAGGTGAGCTGTTGACAGAGAATCAAGTGAGGATGTTTTATGGAAGGAAGAGAAATAAGCATAACCGATAGGATAAATAGCTTGCTTGTCCTGATTAATGAAATTTGAAAAATCTTCAAATAAACATTTACTGGATCTTCATCCATATAAAACACAGGTTTTGTGTTAAAATCTTTAGTAGTTTGATAAGCCTGACCACAGTTCCATATGAATTCATAACAAGATGCCAGGCTCCATGTTAAAGTCTCAGACAATTACTGTCAAAGGAAATTAGCCTTGTGTGTGCAACTCCATCCTTTTTCAGACTGTGGTCATTTACCCTCCCCTTCTCACTTCTGTAAGTGCAGGACCTATGCAACGTTTCACTATAACAGCAATTGCTAAGAGTAAAGCAGTCAGACTTGTCATGCTAATAAGAGCGGACCCAATAACTTTTATCATTTGCAGATAGATTTCTCTGTACGGCTGGAAAATGTGTCAGAGAGCTTGCTTTTTAAATAAATAAAGATTATATTGAAGGTTCCGGGAGATGAGTGTAAAAATATAAAATTTTAAATATAGAATTAAAATTGGAGGCCTATGAAATTCCCGTGAGCTCTCTCAGAAGAAACTGAAATACTCTGAATACATTTAATTGAAAAGAAGAGAAACTCTTTGACCGTGATTATGATTTAAATGAATACATTACACATTGGCACCTGGACCCTGTGGTGAAAGGCTGTTTAACGTTGCAATATATTGGCTTTTTGGGTCCACTGACATTCATTATAAAAATTTCCATTATAATATAATATTTTTTGAAATGCGTAAATTCCTTGACTCCTGACAGTGAAAAGCTGCATATTAAGAATATTAAGAATATTTTCTTCTTCTTCATAATTTTACCTTCGTAGAAACCTAAGTCTGACTTAATTTTATCTTCTAAGGTAGAAAAAATGCTACTGAGACTCAAAAGAAAACTAAGAAAAGTCTAGAGATCATTACAGATATTCAGAAACTTAAATCCAAAATACTTTTTCTCAGTTTATAAAGCTGGAAAGACAAAATTCATGAAGTTTGCAATTTTATTGGAAGATATCACTTTGTTTATAGCACACATAACAGTGCTTTATTCGTAATCAAAAAGACCAATGTCTTTTTGTTGTCTAATCAATCGCTGTATTTCTTAATGTATGAGGTATAAGTTGTTTCCCCTTCCTAAGACTTCACTGTTTTCAAAAGTGATCTACTCCAGTGGCTCCTTCTAGGGGCTTCCCACCTTCTGTTACGGCCAGGGCTGCCATCGTGATGTTGCCTCTCCATGCTCATTGCTCGCAGTGTGTGCGGCCCAGCTGAGCATCCTCTTTCTTCCATACTCATCCGTAAGGGGAGCCCTGCCGCTGGAAACTGTTCTGCACAAAATTTCTCTCTTCTGCTGCTGCACAACCTACCTGAACACCAGTGCTTACATAAGCCCTTATCAGGTGACTGACTACTGGTGATTAGGTTGGCCATCAGGAATCCGATCTACTGGGATGTTCCTTTGCGACATTTACAGAAAAATTACTGAAGTCTATTTTATATGAGACAAATTGTGCATACGTCTGAAATAAATATGCCCTAAAAAAATCCTTTTTCTCTTTTTTAAAATTCCAGATGTTGACATTTGTATCCCCAGCATTTAATTTTGAGGTGAAGGGAACCTGGCTTCTTTATATAGATGAAAAAATACACTAAACTTTTCCTTATGAAAGATGTTTCAAACATTAGCTGAATAATTTTTGTCCATTTGACCAGCCAGGTAATTACTTTAGACTGTCCTCTCATGCATTTCTTTGCTAGCAGTCAGACCTCTGTAATAAAATATTATGTTTGAAATATATTTCAAAGGAAAGGTATATAATCCTATTAATGGATTTCTTTAAATTCTCTATATGTGTTTTGCAATGAAATAAGCATATCCATAGCAATTTTTAAAGTTCTACATCAGGATTTATGCACTCTTAATGGATGAAGATTATTTCTTTGGATAATATAAATATCCCAAAGATTTAATGAAGCCATAAAGCCATTCATTAGACTTCTGTAATTAGAATTACAGTTACAAAAGCTTCAGAGCTAAATATAGCTGCAATATTTCACTGGTTCAAGATTTCAGTAAACAGCTTTCATACGGAGAAAGAACACAGAACTGTGAAGGTGGGAACTGCCTCAAAACTGGCCCAGGGGGCCCTGAAAGTCAACTCATGTACAAACTGCAGAAATAACCAGTAAAGTCACATATGTAGAGACCTGCTTCTTGAGACCACCTACAGCCTCCTGAAATCCTCTCTTTGGGAGTGGCCATCAATTAAATGTCATCTCCAGCTCCCCCTCAAAAAAGCATGAAGTTCTCTTGACTTCTTGATGTGGCCTTTTCTTGATGTCAGATTGGAACTGCAAAAACGTACTGGAAATCCTTTGGAGATCTTGCAAAATCACAAGTATAAATATTGGAAACAAATTTGGCCCTAATTTCTCACTGGAAGTGTGGAGAGGCAATACTTTTTTACTGAATGCTGCAAATCAAGCCATTTCTGATTTGATTCAGGCCATTTTGCTCCCATGCAAATATTTTGCCTGTTTTCTATGCTAAGAATCTCAGTGACACAGAACCCAGTGATGACGTCTCAAAATCCAATCAGAAAACCTGCCTAAAGATGAAAGGTCTTACCAACAAGAAGTGAGCTTGCTAAACTACACCTCTCAATGAATTCAGACAAAACTGAAAAATGTTGTTGATATCAGATCCTTAGGCTGATTACTGAAGCGTTCGATTTTTCGGTGTGTCAATTCATCACTGTCTACCTGGTTATATTTAACACTTTCTCCTGTTTCCATCCTGTCTGCTGAGATAGGCAATCTCTGTCACATGGTATCTACTTCACCAGAAGGTCAATAGACCACTGTGGAGACCCATGAGTCCTGTTCCCAAGTCGACTTGATTCTTTCCATGATATTGCTGACAGCAGATGGAGCTTCCATGTCTTGTAGCATCTAAAATATTAATGAGATTAGAACTTTCATCCTTCAAACTGAGCTGTTGTGTGGTATTTCCTTTTGGTGCTTTAAAACTATTCAGTCCATCAATATTCAGACCATCAGTAGAATGCAAAGCTTCCATATCAGTGTTTGTTACCCTAGTTTGTGCACTAGCAATTCTGAAATATTGCATTAGTTGTACTGATGTTCATTTTCACTGCTGCTTTTGCCAGACTTAGATTCAAAATTTTTGTGTAGGATCCTAAATTTCAAGTAATTAAGTCTGGAGCAGAGAAGTTTGGGACATATGTGAAATGTGTAGATGAGGCTCTTGGGGACATGGTTTAGCAGGCTTGGTCTTGAAGGGTTTATGGCTGGACTCAGTGATCTTAAAGGTCTTTTCCAACCATAATGATTCTATATGTCAGTTTACACTTGGGATAAAAATTGCCAGTTCTGGCCAAATTGTGTAAGATGCACATCATGGAAGTGGCTTGCAACCTCCGTGCGCACTGGCCTGCTTTTGGGTTGGTCTCGGATCGGTCCTTAGACTGTTCTAACTCAAGTCTGTCTGAAGCTACCTGAGCTGTATCACAGCTGTAGTGTGGGATGACAAGGCTTAAATACTCTTCTTTTCCTCTGCTATTTCATTGTTAGTGAGATGGCTGCACATGTCATGTTGCCGTTGTGTCTGTGCAATTACCCCTCATTAGTACCTGGATCCTGGAGGTTTAGCACACATACTCGTATAGCTTTAAAGATAGACATATATACATATGCACTCAGAACAGTCATTGAATGATTAAAAAGAGTTTATTGTTAGACTTATTGATGGCTTAGCATAAAGTGGCTGCACTGATTTCCCAGATGGGATTTATTTGTCCCTGTGGGTTGTGAATCAAACTCTGCATCTGGATGCTTCTCGATGTTAGGGAAACGGGAATCAAACTGGGACCTTTTTGATATTTAGCTCCTCTATTTCGTGGTATAATAATCATGCAATTTGCTTAGCTTTGTAAAGTGCTTTGAGATCCATGGGTGAAAAACACTATAGGCATTCTAAGCATGATTTATTTTCTTACAGGGCCTACCCCTAAGTGGCTCATTGAAGAAACAACATTTATAAATATGCATAGATTTCTGGTATAGAATTTTTTCCTATTCTTTTCAGAATATACAGGCTAAGTTGTTATTATTCACTTTACCATTTTTAGAATCAAAGATTAAATTGCACAGCACTGCTGTGTTGTACCAATTAAAATAACTACTGTCTATTTGGCAGTCCTTTAATGGGAAATGAAATTCACTTTTAGGCATATATCATAGTAATACATATATCATATGGTATACAATTTAGATCATTTTGGGGACAGTAGCTGTATTAGTTCCTATTCCCCTACCTAGTCCTGGTTATCAGCATCAATTTTGTTAATTAAGAATTTTAAACCCTGTGAATTTATAGTACAATTATGTTTTACTTCATAAGTAGGTCTTTACTCCTCTACAACTATTAACAAAAATGTCCAGTTATATTATTTGCTGACGGTTTCAAAGGCTGATGAATTTTGTATGAAGATTTACCCTTTTTTTCTAAGCTTCGCTCATTGCATATCAGCTGTTTGTCAGCAAAACATAACAGTGAAGACTTTTGACTTAAATCTTATTTTTTTTAAAGAAAAGCCAATTCATCAGGTAGGAAAGACTGCTGCTCACACTCTCAAGTCCTGCCAAAGACAAATGGCTGTAAAAATTTAAAATCAATCATTAACAGATTAGCTGTTGGTCCAAAGTAAATAGCAATCAGCTTATTAGGCATCAGGCAGAGTGAGATAAAGGGGAAGAGTTATTGAAAATGAGGATGTTTGCTGGGGCTGTGCTGATGGAGCAGAACAGGGAAAGGCTGTTTCTTTGTTGCTCTAATTACAAATGGAAAATAATCTACAGTGCTGAACAAGTTGAGCTCCCTAGCTGAATTGAACGGAGCATAGTGCTTATGTTCTACGTCATGGCTTGATTTATCTTGATTATCAGGAGTTTGCACTACTACTTCTTCTCCCCAGAAGGCCCTGTTTGGCATTCTCTTATAGGGGAGGAAATAGATTAGGGGCTTTGCAAAGAACAGAGAAATGGAGAGTTTTGTTACAGCAAAAATACCTTTCGCATCCAAAAATATAATTTCCATACAGAATTCCTCTGATGTGATGGAATTTTGCTTGCAACAGAGTTTCATCATGGTTAGACAACTGATCAGTGGTGACTAAGTTATGGCTAGTTTTGTGTCACAGTTGCATTCAGATATGGTGAAGTTCTGCAAAGACAATAAATTCAGAAGCACAAGGATGTTGCAAGAGGAAATGGAGAGGGAGAATGAATGGAAGAGGAAAAAGGCTGGCAAGACCAAGCAACAATAGAAGTGGATTAGGGAACAAAGCTAAGGGAAAAGAAGAAAAAAAACAATAGTTGAAAGCAAAATGACATGTCAAAACAAAACACAAAAAGAAATAGGAAGTGGGAGGAAATGGGTACAACTTAAGTTGAGGGCAAAAGCTCTCTTTCGTCATGTAAACACTCAAGTGTTTACACAGAGAGTAACTGACCCTTAGAATGATTTACAAGGATTTGGGGCCTTTTCTCCACTGTTGGAAATTTTAAAACCAGAATGAGAAGCTTACCAGAAAAGTAAGTGCACCGGTCCTTGTTCATCCAAGAATTCTTTGTTCAGTGCCTTGAGCCTTCTGAAAAAAAGCTAGAGAATTTATACCTGAAGAAATCTGGAGACAGTATCTCCCTATTACCAAGATTATTCTGCCCGTTTTATGTGACCTTCCCATGGCAGTGACTTGGCCTGAAGGCAATGCGGGGCACTCAGGACTCCAGCAACCCTTCCATAGGCTTGGTTTAAGCCGGAGCACCTTCATCTAAGCCTCAGTAGAGGGGCAATATCCTTCCCAATTACACCTCTCAAGAGCAAAGAGTTTTTAACTGCCTTGGGATGACATCGGGTCTGCAGGTCTGCGAGCGCAGCTCAGCCCTCGGGGAAGCCAGAGGTGCCTACTGCGCCATTCGGGCACTGCGAGGCCTCCTCACGGATGCGCAGAGCTGTGCACACGGGAGCATGACCCGGCCGGCCTCCCTCTATCACGGACTGCCTCTAGGCTGCCTCCAGCCGGGCTAAACGCCCAAAACTGTGAGGATTCTTTTTTTTTTTTTTTTTCAGATTCTTTCTTAAAAATAATTCAAAATACAGGAGAAAAAAAAACAAACAAAAAACCCACAATCCTCATGTGCTCTTACATATTTTTTTTCTCAGTAGGAAGACATACGTAGGGCCTGTTGGAGGAAAAACTGTTCTTCGACTCTTCAAACTCACTTTTTCTCCAAATAGCAATGGAAAAATACCAGGTATTTCCATTCCATTTTGCATTTATTTTTGTCTTTTCCCTCACTTGAATGTGGCATAAAGACAAAGTGTCTATTTTCTGTTCCTTTTTTTCTGCTTTTGCTTTAAGTTACTGTTGAGGATATTCAAGTGAAAATTCATAAAATGACGTAAATGTGATTTGTACAAAAAGAAAAAAGCAAGAAGTCTCAGAACAAATACACGCTAACAATTATTTGCCAGCATTTTCACAGAAAAGAACAGTCAGCTGAAAAGGCAAAGTAGCAGAAGTCTCTTTTGCACATACTGAAATGGCTGAATAAGCTACACAGAGCAAAAATGACTTTTCCGTCTGCAATTTGCAGAGTCCCAGGACAGCAGCCCACACCTGGGGGCGACAGAGCCGTGGCAGTCTGTCATCTTTGAGCTATTTCTTGATAGACCAAGCAGGATAGTAGTGACGCTGCTTTCTCTCTAAGACAGGAATTGTTTGAATTATTTACAATGGACGGAAGGACAGCTGCGGGGAGAGGATGGGGAGGTTACTGCAATTCTATAGACATTGATCCTGCCAGGAAAAAAAGTAAACTGACTTGCAAGAAGAATGGCCGTGTTGCAAATGTAGAAGGAGAGCCATTTTCCAATGTTATTTTCAAGCACTAAGAGGGTTGCATGTTTATTATTCAAGTGAGTGCAGTTGATAATGTTGTCTAGAGATGCTAAAATCTCGAGAAGGGTCTTGTGGTCTTCATTTCCTACTTCCTAATATCATCCAGTCTACAGCAAGGTGGCAGCTGTACAGAGCATTTTGTGCATTTGCAAAATTTATATCCCCAACATGTCAGTTTAGGGACTGAATTGCTTTTAAGAACAGATCAAAGACAGAGAGGAAGGGTGGAGGGCTGAGGTCTGGCCAGCCGCTGTGACGCTCTACAGAAAATCAGGCAACAGTTAACGAGGTAGCTCTTAATAACGGGGAAAGACCAGGAATAGTTGACATTAAGACTGTAAAGAAACAGATACGTTGGTGACACATCTTATACAAGGGCTGTCTGACTAATTTTTCCACAAACGTATTCCTGTTATACAATTTTTGGTTCTTTTAATTAAGCTCTTCAAGAGAAAATAATGGGATCTTAAAGCCTCATGTATTTTGGAAAAGGTAGTAGTAAATTGTACAGTTTTGACCTTTTCAGCTTTTTGTAATTTGATTGGCTGTCTGTTCTTTTTCCTCCACTATTTACAGCTGCAGTGAACTGTACAGAAGGGGTAGAATGGCTAGCCAGCTGAAATGCAGAATATTTAAAAGGTTAAAAAGCTGCAACATGCTGGTGCCTTCCACAGAGTATATGGGCATTATAAATTTCATCGCATTGATCGCATAAAAAAATTGAGAAATTAAATGACTTCATGAATCATTTTTTGTGGGACAACAAATGTGACCAAAATGGGGAAAAATGGTGTCACTTTGACCCCAGATCTGGGAAGCATAATTTCTGATGTTTATTATTGCTTTTTTAGTAATAGATGAAGGCTCCCTCTGAAGCACAGGGTCATTTTAGTAGGCACTGAATATCTACAAGTGACACAAAGGAAAGCCCTGCCCCAGAAAGCTTGCAATCAAGCATCTTGAATCCATTCAACAGGTGACTAAATAGAGGTGCTGACCTTCTTTGAAATAAATATTTCTTTTTTAGAGTACCTGAGGGAGATCTTAAGGAAAACACAGTATACATTGAAAGTAATTCCTTAGCAGATGGAGATGGTAACATAGAGACATTAATAGCCAAGTAATGAGTCCAGAGGGCACCTGAGGGGCAATGTCAAATAATTTGGTACCCAGGCAATATGCTGAGGAGATTGATAGAAAGTGAGCAGGGAAGCAGGAGACCAGGAGAACCTCAGACTAGAATGACAGCTGAAACATTAAGAATTTAAATAATAAATCTTCAGGACTTCATATTTCCTTTGTCATCCATAACTAATCTGGTAAACAGTGTTCAGGTCTGTGCAAGTTCTTCTTGGTGGAAAAGATAGCTTAGGATGAATCAGAAGGAAGTCTTCTCAGGAAGAAAATGAATGAAGCTTGGTTCGCAAATCTCTAATTTCTTTAGAAACACAATACCCACAAAAATGTTTATTTTGTGTGTAACACAAACCTGAAAAATAAAACCAAGGAGATTAGGAGCCTGGTCTCGTAAAAGCCAGCAGGAATCCGCACTGCTCTGTGTATACCATTTCTGCAGACCGTGGGTGTCTGGACCTCTGTGCTGGGGCTGCAGGGATGAGGCTCTACCTCATCTCTAAACACTCACCCCAGGAAAGCACTTGGTTCTTGGTACAGCCAGGAAAGCACAGAAGCATTACAGACCAGAGAGGAGGAAACAGAGATGGTCAGAAGAAATGAGGAATCAAACTGAACTGCACACAAAAGAGATCCCAGGCTGTGTTGGCAGAAAGAGAAGCATGAAAAAATGGGACTGATTCTGAAAATTTTGCTATGATAGCTCTAGCGCCCTGTGCTCTTCGCAGAAACGGAGAGTTTTGTCTTTTTCCAATTGTAGCTCTAGTTTAAAGTCAGAAGTTCAGGGAGAATGATTGTTCATGCCTAGATGCTGGGAAAATTTCTTCAGAAGGAAATGCCAGTATTGCTTTTGATCCATCATTTGAAACAAACTCATAATCTTTAGGGATTTATTTTCTGCGGTCATTAAAACTGAATGTCTTCATTGATTCAAATAGTCTCTTTCTGGAGTAGCTGCAGCTGCTGTGACAAACAAGCCCCCATTCTGCTGAGCTGATCCCTTGGGGAGATGGGGTGATTGACAAGGGGCTCTGGTTTGGGCAGACTTTAACCCAGAGGTAAGAGAACTGATGCATGAATTTCAGCAAGAGCAACCTCAGCAGCAAGGAAGCAAAGGGGAATTTTCCTACATTTCAGAGACACTGAGAAGTGGAGGATATTTTCTTCCATCATGTCTGTGATAAATGGACACACAGAGTCACCTTGTTCCCATGCATGAAGCCAGTCCCACCCTTCTGCTGTGGTCCCTGAGGTGATGGCCCTTCCCCACCTTCCTCAGCCTCCCTCACAGCAGCAGCAGAAGGAAGTTAGGAGGGTGCAGTACTGCTGTGGAGGAGACTGGAAGTCTCTGCAGTTAGTTGGTGTGCTTCTTTTCTTGCATAGGGGGTAGGAGGGCCAGAACAAACAGCCTCACTTCCACAATCACTGAGGAATGGAAACGGGCCAGACCTGCTATGGTGGCTTTTCATTCCCTGGAATCTTTGGAGGTGTTTGTGTGCAACCCCTCTGAAGCCTGCTGGTCTCTTCCCAGCCATGGCAGATGGCCAGAGACTCTGGTGAGGACTGGTGAAGTAGCGGCTCAGCCAGACCCAGTCTCCAGCTCCTCAGCTTCTCCCCACACCTGCACCACAGCTATTGCTCAGACAGCCTCCCCCGTGCCACTGCAGTTAACCTGCCCTTTCGAAAACAGGGGAAAACATAACCGGGAAAGACAGGTAAGGTTTGGAAGGAGCTGAAGTTTACCACTCCCCTTTCTAGGCAGGAACCTGGAGCCAAGCTGCTGGTGGCCACAGGTGGCTTGGTTTGCCTTATGGGTTCACCAAGAAGTTTATCTGTTTGCTGTTCATATGTTGTCATTCTTCTGAGAAGTCTCCTGCCCTTGATCCCCTAGCTAACAGGACACATCTCATTTTCCTTTCTTCCTCTTTTCAGCACTAGCAAGGCCATCGGCAGAAAAGATGTCAAATGACATGACACCTACACATACATGCATATACTTGTAAAATAAATAAACAAAGAGTTATATTTTGATGAAACACTCCATCTGCTCAAGGGATCCCGTTAAGGCATGGGCCTCGTTCCTCATGGGTTTGCATAGCAGCCTCATAGTCCCTACGTGCTTCTGCTTTCCCTGAACATTTGTGGACCATTATAGAGGGAACTGACCAGCCAACAGCCCATCCAGCGCCTCCCCTGCCTAATCTCATGCGTTGCGCTATGATTAAAGCCATCCGAGCACAGACAATTGGGGGACTGCTTGCCACGAGGGGGAGTTTTGCCCTAACCTCGTGCAGTCAGCAGTTGTCTTATGCCCTGAAAGGGAATGTAATCAAGGGCAGGTAATAGGAATATATCTCCCATAATGAACTGCAAGGTATTGAGGGTAGACATTGTCAGGAAGTGAATTCCTGAGACATGCTGCTTGTAATTGGAAATCTTCTCGTTTTATTTCCACGTGTCACTTTCCCAGCCCTGTTTCAAGAATAACAATTAAAAACAACACAGTGCTCTCTGTGTGCAGCCATCGCGTTTCAGCAAAACACATCTACTGCTCTCCATTAAAGAAGAGAAAAAAATCTTTTTCTTTCTTTTTTGCTGATGCTGGTGGATTGGAGCCTTGGGAGTCACGAGTGAAACCCCGGGTGTAACAGTCACCCGAAATCTGCTCTCACAAATCGCGCGGGTGTTTTGAGCAGTTATGCGGGGCGTTCTGGCCTGCAGAGCGAGCTCGTCACTGCGGACGGCCTGCGGGGCGAGCGGGGTCCCCGCGGGGCTTGGGAGGCCGCCCCTTGCTCTCGCCACGTCAACGGCCAAGGGCGCGGGGACTTTGGTGGCGGCGTTTTGGGAGCCCTTTCACCCCTGACGTGGCACTCGTGGCTGCTCCCCGCTGTCCTCGGGGAGCCTCTCCCCGGCGCACCCAAGGCAGGAAATTTCCGGGGCGCGTCCTTGGCAAAAGGGAGCAGTCGCCTCCCGCTTTCCACGGCCGTGCAGCCGGTGCGGCCGGCGCTGGGGCTCCGCAGGCAAAGTGACCTTTACAGCGCTCCGCTCCTGCCGGCGTTTTAAGGAAGCAATTAAGCCCCCCACCAAAGGGTAGCAGGGAGAGCAGAGCCCTGCCTAAACAGCGCTGGCTGCTTCATTTTCATTCACTTATCAGATATATTTACTTCTCAGATATTTCCTTAACCAGAATTGACTGTACTATAATTGCCTATTTCTTTGGTCCATTGGCTGTTAACCTTGAGGCGCGCGGGGTAGCGCCGGCGAGGCCTTCCCTGTCAGGCCTGACCCCTCGCCGCGCCGGCGCGGGGCTGCCATGACAACCGCGACAGATGTCAGCGCGGCCGCGCGTGCCGCGAAGGGCTCCGCGATGGGGGAAATCGATCTTGTGCCGGCGCTGCCCGGCGCGCTCAGCGCGCTGCCAGGCGGCCCGCGCCTAATCATTCATTTCATCTCGCGGGGAGAGGAAAACATAAAAGAAATGAAATGAATTTGACCTCTGTCTTCGGAGCGACTTCAGCGCCACGCTGAATTCCAGCAAGTGCCTCTTATGAATTTAAAAAAAAATTACATTAGGAATAACATTTTGAAGTGAAATGACTCTTGTAATGTCAACCCTCTAGAAACATGTTATTTCAAATGTCAGATACATAACAGTCATTTGCTATTTTCTCTCCGTGTCCGGAGGTTATCTTCACCTCGGGTGCATTTCAGGTAAATTATTATAAAGAAACTGCCTGCAAAGTATACACACACACACACAAAAAAAAAAAAAAACCCTAAGAAAACGCTGCTTGCTTTTCTGCACTCCCTCGGTGAGGAGACCTCCTTTGTGGCTGCATTAGAATATTGCTGTGGCAAGAAAAAAACAAACGATGCTTCATATTGACAGCACCTCTTCCGTTGCTGTTTCTCAAAGCGTTCCAATATAAGAGATTTTTTTTTTTCCCCAGCCTTGAGTGAAGTTTTTCTGGATGACAACGGATCCCCCCGCAGGACAGGAGAGATCCCAGATGCTCGCAGACGAGCCCGCCACTGCTCCCAAAATCCATTTGGATGCTGCTTGCTGCATATGCAAATGGCTTTATGGCCAAACCCTGTAACTCCGCGGGAACATTTGCCAATATATCAATGTCATTCTGGCTATGCTATGCATGTGGCTGACAAATAGGAAAAAACTAAACCCCGCAGGATTTGGTTCATGCCTACTACTGGACAGAGCTGCTGGTAGATTTTAAAGGCGACCCCTCCTGAATCTATAGAGACGGACAAATCTCTAAGATAACCTTGTCCTTTGAAAGACACACACACACACATGCACCACTGAAGGTGATTATAGTGAAAAGGATCTCTTAAGATTTTCAATGCGATATGTCTGTCTCTCTGCTGTGGGATATTTTATTGCATTTTTGCCCTCAAGTGAAGCTGACGGGAGCCAGGCTTGTAATTTAAATCAATAAGAACCCTTTACCATGGCCATAAAATACTTGGCTAAACCTTTGAAGTGGCCACAGCTGAATGCACAGTGAACACAGTATAAATGTTCCTTAAGATGTATTGTATTAGACCGCTACTAAAACAGCATTCAAAGGAACCAGTGCCCGGGCACCTTTTGTGAATGATGCAGAGAGGCCCAGCCTCTTCTGATCATTTACATTCGCTGTTCAAATTGCCATGTGAAGTTGCTGTAAATGAATGTTCCTAATTGGCACCTCACCCCCGCTGCAGATGTCGGGCATCCTCACTCTCCGTTTGACAGGTTTCCTGGGATCTGGATCAGGTTCTGAACCAATAAGCCACATCTGATATGTTGTTATGCCAATTGCTCCATCACATGTCAACGATGGCTGGGGAAATGCAAGGCAGACATGGTGCTCATATCTGTTCCACAAGCGCGGCGCGTCAGGCTGAGAGGCAAAGCTGATTTGGTACCCGGTGTTTTAAAAGGATTGTCTGAATGAATGACAACAGCGTTTGCCTCTTCATCGAAACCTGATTTCACTGTATTTGCAGTCCTTCCAGGGCCAATTCCTTGCTTATGTAAATCTGCATTTTTTCCACTGATGTCAGTGGAACACCTTGGAATGTCCCCAAATGAAGCGTGGTGTTTGCAGGATGAATAGGTGTCTGTATGTCTGTCTATCTATCAGCACACATATGCATGTATATGTCTTTCTCTGTATATATCTACAGATGAAACTCTACGTAAATATTCAAAGTAAAGGTTGACACTTCACCATTTCGGCAAAAAGTAACAGAAAAAAGTCAAATTTAAATTGATGCCCTGACGAGTCCTTGAGATTCTTTAAGGATGAGTCTATGTTTTTTGCTTCCATTTGTGAATCAAATTCTCAAATTAAAACAGAACAAACAAAAACAGATGACCAAATACTACTTTATTATCAGCTAAATTACACTAAAACCTCTGGCACAGTAATATGAAAGAAGTGAATGTGTAGCATTTTAAAGACATAAAATCCTTCCAGAGACATAGAAAATGAGTTCAGAAGCAGCATGAAGTGCACAAACTAAAAAGAGCACTGTATATCCTCCAACAGCAGCTCTCTGGCAGAAGAGCAAGCCCTGGCCATGTAGGTCCATCCTCAGGCTACCCAGCGCTGCCTGGCTCGGGATAAGCAGCCCAGCTGGCTGCACTGGGCACTGAGTCCTTGGTGCTCTATGGCTGCACTCATTGGAGCTACCAGGTATTTTTCCTTCACTTCAGTGAAGGCTGGATCCAGTCCAGTGAGGATCAGCTCTTCAGCAAATATGCTAAGAAACAAAAAAGACAGTTTTCCCTTTGTCCTATATATTCACAGTTTGGCATTATGTTACTCCTAGTGTACCTTACTATTAAAGTACCTTAGTATGTACCTTAGTACCTTAAAGAAGTAGCACCACATTTCGATATGCTGTATCTTTAGACTGTAGGAATATGGATTCAAAAAACCACTGTGTTATTGTGGTGGTTATTATTTGTGGTAAGTATCAAGTCTCATAGGGATAAATCTATATAGGTGGTGGTGGGTTTAGTATAAATTTGGCTTGCTGTATTTTCAAGTTTCTGATCAGATGAAGGTATTTCTGATGCATTTTGGTATAACCTGTGTGGAAGGAATTTCATCAACCTCAAGAGCATGTCAGCATTGGCACAGGCGGATATTAATCATCAACCATGCCCTGTGTTAATGCATGAGTGAGTGAAAGTACCTCTGCATACATTTATATCATAAACACATACTGTTCATACCGCATTTGTAGTGATGCCATGCATGTCTTCTGCACTGAAAAACACAGTTCATGCATTGTTCCACTCTATTCTGACCTAAAAAAAAGTGAAATCTAGTGGCTGCTCCACTGACAGTGTTCCATTAAGACGTTTTATTCATTTAGGATTAGTTTGCTCCAACAAACTACTGGCTTCTCTTGCCTTTACTCAGGCTGTGTTCTTCCACACCCTTCAGCTAAATGTGAACGTCCTGACAGGCACCATACCTCATGCTTTGTTGTCTCTTGTGCTGGATGAGTTCTGCTATAACGTGCCCTTGGGTGCAAATGGAAGAAGCAAAACCCTCAAATTATTCAGATAGACTCAAATACATTTCTCTTATTCTATAAAATATTGCCAAGCCAGTCAACCGCTGAGACCGCATTCCAAATCAGAGTCCTAAACTCAACCTTATACAAGGATAAACAGTAAGATGGGGAAATAATCAGATGAAGGAGGATAGAAAGTGATTTGTCTCATTGAATTACATCCGACAGTAAGTATTTGTTATAGCTCACATCTTGCTTACTGGTAAAGCACTGATGGTTCATAAGTGTGATTGTGCGTTTTAGAAAAAATCTTCTTTTGTCCCATTACTAGAGATTCCACATGCTGAGGCACAGACACCGGAGAAGCTTTTCAAAAAAAATATTCATGCCGACTTGTGATGACTTTATCTGTTTATATTTCCCTTCCTATCTTATTCCTCTTTCTCCTTGGACTAGATTGGTAATGAAAAGCATTTCTCTTTCATGTGGCATTTGACAGCAGGACCCACAGAGTTTTCTGACTTGGATACTGAATGCATCCCTTCAGCCTCTGAGCTACCTAGACATGCCTCTCCAGAGAGAGACTAAATAAAGGACTAGATTTTACCACGTTAAGGTTGTTGTAGTGAGTCTTTAAAATTAAAAAAAGGAAGTAGGCATGACTACAGTACTATTTCTTTCCAAGTATTTTTCTGCATATTCATCAAACCAAGAAATTAGACACTGTACAAGAGCAGGAGAACTGAAGTTGTTATTCTGTCTAGGG
The DNA here is from genome assembly GCA_013389825.1 of Crypturellus undulatus. Classification (NCBI taxonomy): domain Eukaryota; kingdom Metazoa; phylum Chordata; class Aves; order Tinamiformes; family Tinamidae; genus Crypturellus; species Crypturellus undulatus. Next base: position 355,294 of record VWPW01020841.1, read on the forward strand.
GACTAATAGGTAGTTTTCTATGTCCTTCCTCCATTGAAGAAGAAGCTACAGAAAAACAGACATTTAAAACAGGGAAATACTGACTCTCTAGTCTCAAATGAAACTTGCAGGTATATATTTGGAGCTCTAGAAGGGACACCAAGGAGAAAAATCCTGCTATAAAATGGACTGTTTCATATTGTTTTCACATAATTCAGTAATTCCTCTGTGGTCCTTTCTGGATTTACTACCAAACCTTACTGGTTCTTAGGCAGGACAGTGGTGGAAAGAAGCTCTTGTGGGGTAGGGTTCCTGATAATTGTGATTTATTATACACCACACATCCATCTACAAATGGTCCTCCTGAATTAGCTAGCACACATCTTACTTGGTGGACCAGAGAGCAAATGCCCTTTTCCTTCTCGGGTGAGCAGAGGGTGAGTTTCTTGGCTCAGCTTTGAAGTATTGCTTTCCTTTTTGATGCACAATCTGAGAAATGAGCAGGATTTGGGCAGACAGGCAGCAATTTGGACAGCTTGCAGTGACTGAAGGACTAGTCACATCTCTGGACATATGCTGTGATCATCTGCTTCCTCTAAATCTTCTAGATACATCTGTAAAGATACTGGTACCTGTCCCGACTCATCATCACAGTCCTATGCTTTGCACTTTTAAACAGATACGTTAGACACACTTCTTTTGGCTAGTTGTGCTTCAGGAAGCTGGCAGAATCTGCCAGTATACCAATGTCCTTAAATCCAAACACTTCACTATTAACAAATCAGTGTAGAGAGAACAATAATTGCCCATAACAGAACTCTGCAGTTTGATCTTGAGGCAAGCACAAACCCAAGTTTGGGCAAGTTTTCTTCTGGCCTTCCTGCATTTGACCTCTGCTTTAGTTTGTCCATCTTCTAGGCTTTCCTACCAACCTACTTCTTCACAGTGGTTGAGAGAGGTGTTTAAAAGACAAGTTTCAAAGTCCAATAAAAAACATTTGTTCCTATGGGAAAAAGTTTTTCATGGCTGATGACTTGTATCAAGCTTCTACAGTAAAATATATGCTGTAAATTACAAATGAGTTTACAGTCCAATATGGGGTGACATTCTTCAGTGAACGTCACAGCGCAATAGAGAGGCATTGACAAAAAAACAGGTTTCACAGGACAAAAAGGAGTTCACAATAGACATATCTTCAATCTGTCATGCCGTTTCTGCCTTAACTGTATGGTCAAAGCAGCTGGCTAGGTACCAACAGGGAAGGTCTCTTCAATAGCTGTAGTAATTTCCTTGTCCCTCCCCAAGCTCCCCCCACTCCAAGATGATGGCAAAGCTGGTCTCTTACATGACCTTCTGATCGATGGAGTGACAAACTGTTTCTTTCTCAAGTGAGTCCTAATCTCCTATTATGCCACATGTACACAGGCTACTGTGATAAAAGCTTGCAGTTTATGACACCTGGTCAAAACAATTATTTTGGTAGCTGTTCCCTCTGGATTTGGTCTGTGACATGTGAGGTGACTAAACTAATCCCTAGAACAAAGGGATTCCTAAAGTGAAATGTGATTTAGAGGGCATTGACTAGGGTTTGGAATTAAGTACAGGCTTCTTCCGACTAGCCAGACCTGGAGTTAACTGCCTTTCCTCGTGCTCTGACTTTGCACCGTGCGATTTCCTTAGCCCCCGAGCAGGTCTCAGTGGGTGTTGCCCAGCATGTCTTTGGATGCATCCAGCATACTTTAGGATTTGCTACTTGTAAAACCAAGTTATCTAATGGTAGAGAAGGATGGTCTACCCAGTGCAGAAGTCTCATTTTCAGTCCCAGTCTGGATATGTGTTTCTCATCCAGGTGACACCTGGTTGCATATTGCCTTCTGTTTTTCTTCCATACTGGTTTTCATGGAGGAAAACTCTACCGTGTGGGCCACAAAAGGCTGAATGCCCTATAAGCTAAATCTGGATAGCACCTCAGTGCCAGGTTTTCAGGAAGACACCCTCATATGACCTCTGTGGTACCCTGAAGAAAACTGTTAACAGATTTATGACCTTGTAAGCAGTTATATTCTAGTACCTAGCACTGTCTTTTCTCCTCTGGCATAATAGCCATCTCCCATTAACTTGCTTGCATCTACCTCCAAGTCAAGTAATAAAGGGCCTTTATTCATTTACGATGAGTCTAAAATAGTGAAACTCTACTGGCTTCTACATGTTATTTATTTCCAGTGTTTGTCAGTTCAAGATCAAGCCCTATTTATTTATTTTTTCCTTAGGAATCAATCCGTTGTGCCATTGGCTTATTTTTATTACTTTTTGGTTATGCTCAGCGGGCACCGAGCTACCTAGTGCTGTACAGATTTGATCTGAGGAGCTGTTGAGTGGTTATGCCACTTCTGATGGAGAGAAGCACAAGCCTGGTAAACAATCACTGGAAAAAAAATAAAGGTGAAACAGAGCTTATTAGCACCTCCTCTTCTCAGCTGGAACATATATGTACATTATTCATAGCAGTGCAGTTACTCTGCAGATGTCCACTGACTTTTATGGCATTTAGTTACATATGTTTATTAAACACATTTTTTTTCACTACAAAATGCTCACTCTGTGTTAGCCAGAGTGAGCAGAGACTACCTCTGCCTTTTAAGTCAGACCACCAATATTTTTTGACGAAAGCTCCACTTAACAAGGAAACATTTTATTACAAGATGTACGTTCAAAAAACAACCCAATACTTGCTTGCCTGCATGTTGTAACCTAGGAAGAAAACCAGACCAAAGCTGCGAGCCTGCTAGGTGTGGGAATTCAGAATTATCTAAAAAAGCAGTGCCTTATGCTCATAAAATAGAGGCTGGCAGTATTTTGTCTAAGCCGTTCTTAGGGGTTGTCCTACAGAGTTATTGATCTTCGACTGCTCATCTAACGAACAAACTACACAACGGACCATAAGTGCGTTTCAGTTTTATGTGTAAGTGCTATAGATGCTATTTTCAAAGTTAATATATTATTTTTTGGCATTTTTATAACAGCTTATTTAAAGTGTTATTAATGTTTAGAAACATGACTTGGGGCTTATTTTATGGGTGTTTGACTCAATTTTAAACCTTCTCCCTTTGTCTCTTATCGTCCCCTACTAGGTTCAGGCTGCACACATAAAACTTTTGGAGTCTCTTGTCTCATTTTGGGTTTTGTTCCTGATCTCACTTGCTCCTCAACTCACTTCACCTATCCTAGAAGATCAGTCTTAAAGCAACCAACAGGATCAGGCATCCCAGAGCCAGGGTAAGACATGCACGGCCCCAAGCGCAGGGAACCCCAGGGAGGCATTACAGCCCTGCGGCTCCCGCAGGCCACACTCGCTCCACTGTTCCCACCTTGCTCTGGAGGAAGTAATTTCACTGCTGCCCCATATATATGTGTATACATGGGGAATGACAACCCCTCCTTTGTTCTGTGGGTGGCCAGGACCCAGCTCCAGGCTCCTCCGCTCACCTCCTCCTCCTCTTCCTCTGCAGAGAAGTAAACTCGTGGAGGGCAGCCAGGTTTATAGTGCAGGCAGCCCACGGAGTGCTGCCCTGGGAGGTCTCACACCCTTCAGTTTTGGGGGGCATCCATGTCGTTTGTGTCCCCCTCTTTGACTTTGCTGCAGTGCTAGCGCTACAGCCCGCACACTAGAACCAAGAGCAGAACCTGGTCCCACAACCTGTCCCACCAGGACTGGCTTTGTAGGCTTTCTGACGACATGCGTGCACGCAAAGCCAGATTTATTAGACCCCAGGGGAAGGAAGGATGTGGCTTCGTCCTGCAAAGCAGCGCTTTCTGCAACCATCTGCCCATGCTCCGTGGTGAGCGCTGCGAAGCGAGAGGCACCATCACCCGCGGGGCACCTGAGGCCTGGGCTGCTGAGGCACCATGACATGGGTCCTGGAGCCAAAACGGAGCAAAGGACCACACTGGTGCAATTTCCCTGTGTTTGACACAGGCAGGCTCTGACATATTGCTCCCAGGGAGCTCAACCCCCCTGCAAGCCTGCTCGAGGCACCTTCCAGCAGAGCATGTAAGCCCAGGCTTAGTTTTTAATGCATGGATAGTCCAGTAAGCTTCAGGCCATGTGCTGAAATATGGATGTGGGTTTAAAGTGCTCAGCATCTTGGGGCTATCAAGCTCCAAATGGATCAGTCCCAACACATTATTCAGATTTTGGATTTCCAATTCCATGTTAAAAAAAAAAAAAGAGAAAAGAATCATTATCGCCATTGCAAAGATGAAAGAATGAAGGTACACACAGAGGTTGAAGAACTCAGTCATTGTCAAGGCACGTGCCCTGGGGGCAAATCCAGAAATATAACCTGTTTCTTTCTGAAACCCACTTCTCAGCTGCTTTGCTACCCCTTTGCTGCCTCCTCACTGTTCTTATTTTGGCTGGTTCCTATCATCAGCCTGGAATTCTGAATGCAAAATACACTTAAACCACTGTGTTGCTTGCAGCTTTCCACCTTACATATTTTTGTTGTGTCTGTCATTTCTGCTATTCATCCCACATTTTAGAGGACAAGCTAGTCAGTGGGTTAAGTGACAGAATGTTTTTCATCTTATTTAAGTATGTCTCTATTAAAATGTAAACTGCTTTCTACCCCCTTTTGGAAGAAGAAGAAGAAGAAAAAAAAACCTACTCCTGCAGATGCAGTAAAGTCATGGTAATTTTCCCCAATTGAAACTCCCCGACTTTGTGCCTTAACATCATATACGGCATAATTTATAAAAGTGTGAGCAACTGCAGAATTGTTCTCCTAATAGATTCTGAAGATTCCAATTTCCATTCTGCCACACAAGACTGAAAATCCACTTGTGCTCAGTTATCTGTATCTTTGCCTCATCCTCAGACTGCATCAAAAATCAGGTTCAGGTGCAGGTTAAGAGCATGCATTTACCTCAGGAATATGGGACTTATTAAATATCTCTACACAATTAACATCACCATATCAATAAGAATTATCATTATGTCCTGTCAATCAGGTGCTGAATTTTGCTTCAGGGAAACAAAACAATTTAAATTATAGCAAGTGCCCCCCTTCTTTTTTTTTTTTACATGCTTCTCTTAAAATTGGATAATTATGTGGCTTTTCATTAGATTCCTCTAAGCATAATAGATCATGATATTCACCCTTTGACCTTGGTGATGAATGTTTCTGGTGAAAACATGTGACAAGCAGTGTTCTAATGAGAATAAAATACTGAATAACTGTGAGACTCACATAATGAAAGAACAAAGCAAGAAGAACAACTACTTTTAAGGTTGCTGTGCAAAATGTGTTCATACCGCAATCCTGATACAGATGCAAGAAGGAGCGCTTTTTATTTAAGATTGTACCAACTAATTTTGGTATTAGATGCAGAGACAAGGGCAAGAAAAAAGACAAAGGAATCGTTGTGTTCTGTGTAAACTCTAGAGAAACAGGAGACGTGTTCTTTTTCTGGGCTGTCTGGGCGAGCTGTTACATAAAGCTCTGTCATTAAATTTTCCTAAACATCTCTGAATTTTATGTGTGTATTTACACTATAAAAGAACAATAAATTTAATTTGTTTCCAATAATTTAGAGTGGGCCTAAGTAGGTCACATTATCCACACGCAAACAGCCACATGCATTAAAGCGTAACATTCACCAATGAATATTGCCCAGTGTTTTAGAAAGAATTCTCTTTTGTGGGCTTACACAGATGACATCCCAAACTCGATCATGTTAGCAGTGCCCAAACAGCAAGCAGAGGTGGCCACCATAGAATTTGTTACTGCAAACTCTTGCTTTTTTGTTTTGCAGTTCTGAACCTGAGCGGGACTTTTCAAAGCGTGGACCAGGGTGATCCCCGCCTCTTCTGTGATCATGGTCTCCTTAGAGCAACAACTGCAGCAGGGATATTTGGGTTAGAAAATCATTATCTTCTGGTCTAGTTCCATCTTGGTTTTGTATGTGTTATTTTTGCATTTTGTTTGATGTCTGGGAAATGTTTGTAGTCTCAAGTCTCTGCTAACCAAACTTTCAGTCAACTGTTAAAGAAACCTTTTGCTGCTTTTTCCTGGCTGGGATTTGTCTCTGGTTCAGGTTCATCTATTCTCTACCATGAACTAGAAAGGGCTTTTTGTCTGAAATCCTGTCCCCATAAAGACAGTGAGGTTTTTGCTGTAGACTTAGAGGAGCAGGATCTCACGTATGCCTTGTGCCAGGTTCTTCTTTGAGTTATTCCATTATTGCAGTTAGTTATTGACACATCATTATTCTGAACGGAGTACTAGGTGATGGAGAGAGAATTTTGGCCTTTTGCCTTTATTAAACTTCTGGAAATTCTCAGATGTAAACTGTCGCTGCTCTTATTCTAAGAATTGAATTAAATAGCACAAAATAATAAGGAACAACAGCTAAAATTCCCCCAGGAGATGGGCACTAAAGCTGTCTGTGTAGCTGCATCTGAGGCCAGACTTCCCTGCTCAGGAGAGAAAAAGGCAGATTTGAGTCTCAGAGATGTCCACTGGTGTTTACCACCCTTTTTGCCCGACGTGAGTGCTGATTTAGCCCTTTCTGCCTGTCGCTCAGTCCCACAGAGCCAGCAGCGGCCGCAGGGCAAGACAAATGCAGGCGCCTCCTGCATTTGTGCCTGGCCTGCTGCATTTCGGAGCAGTCAGAATCACTGGAGCCCCTGGCTCCTCAGCACTTCGGCACGTGTCCCATCAGCTGTGAAAATATCAAGAGAGAGAGAAAAAAAAAAGAGTGGGTTCGTATTAGCAAGGTCTAATGAAGAAAGTGAGTTTTGTTTTTCATGCAGCTGGTTCATTAAAAGCAAAATAATCTTATTGATTGTTGGTTACAGTTGTCTGAATTTGAGGGCTGCCTCCTCACCGATTGAAATTTACTGTGACTGATGGGAGCTCATAAACACAGATCAAAGGAAGAATAAAAATGAAGCATCTTAAAAGAAAATTACCTCAGGTAAAAAGGTTAGTGTCAGAAACAAGTAAATAAAAACGCACCATTTGCATTAACCAATGTTGACTACTTACCCAGTGACTATCATTTAAGTTTACCAAAACAATTTTTTTGGTGTTATGCTCCAGTAACTGTTTCAAAACAAAACAGAGGCTTTGATCCTGTAAAAGTTAACCTGCAGAGCAATGTTGCGGTTCACAGTATGCATACAAAGATGCTCATATGCATACGGGATCAGAGTAACGCTAAGGTCACATTTCTGTGCTTTTAACTCAGTTGCCGCACTGTCAGTATAGGTGTTGAGGCTTACTCAAACATTTCCAAACTTTTTTGCTGTGTCAGTCAAATTTAGCAAGGATACTTCAAAGGTATTGTAGCTCCTATAGCTTCTGCAAAAAACAGATGCCCATATAGCCAAGAGAGACATGGGGAAAGATGTAAGATTATGACTGAGCAATCAAGTGATTTGTTGCTGTGGAAAGAAGTTCTGCTGCCACTGCCACCACCTCCAACCGTGCCATGTCATTGCTCGGAGATGGCTTTCATGCCCAGCCAACCTCTCTGTGAGACTGCCTATAGCAACAAGCTGTGAACCAGACAAACAAACAAATAAAAATCTTGTTTTCTCCCAGATTACTCAGTTGATCCTAGGCATCAGGAAAGCACTAAAGCACATGCCAGATATATTAGGTCCAAGGAAAATTGTTTTCTCCAGCTACTTTGAGATTCAGATCTGGAAGAGAGGGCCTCATTTCATGCCTTGCATTGGGGACCATACAAGCCACATTGCTGATGCATTGAAAATCCAGAGGCTGAACACAAAATGAAGAAGGTGTGAATAGACTATGTAGCCAGGGGTGTCTTCATCCTTTCTCTGAGTGGGTTTTTATTGCTGTTTCCCAGCTAACTAGTGATTTAATTGCTCTGCTGTCTGCAAGTGCTGTGAGCTCCTGTGGTTGAGCCTGCGAAGAGGGATGAATTTGCCTCCTTGCCTGAAATAGACAGCATATGAAGGGAGGGTTTTCCTAACCTCCACTTCCTTTTCTGGATGCTGCATATAGTCCATTATGTAGGTGGGAGATATAGTTGTTCCTGTGGCAGAATGGGAGGGATGGACACAGAGACCGTAATGAGCCACCTGTAATAGCCGGGCTTGTTACAGTGTTGTAGATACCTGGGATTTAGTAAATGTGCTTTCCGGGATGTGGACGGAGGCTGAGGGAGTTCCCCAGAGAGCTGACAAACCTGATGGACTGTCTTTCGCTGTGCTAATATACTGAAACCAGCTGACCCCAAGGAAAGCCTATGTGCTCGTGATAAGATTGACATCTTAAAGGATCTGAAATTGATTGATGCCTATGACTCTCTAAGACTTGAATAAATAATGAATAATTATGCCAATACATCATTATAAATAATACAATAGCTGCCATTCTACTTCCTTTTATACCTTCGGTTCCCATCACAAACGTATTTCTTTTGCCATTCACTAAGTCTTTCTTTATCCTCCTCTGTAATCCTTACCATAGAGGATGTTTTTGGCTTGGGCTATATTATACTGCTTAGCCTCTTTTGGTAAGAAGCATGGAAAAAGAATCATCCAAGATGCAACTCACAAACCTGTGCCAGTAAAACTCCTGGTATAGATATAATTTTACTGGCAACAAAATAATTTTGCTCCAGTAACCTATTTTTTTCCGAGAACTGGTAGAACTGCACATAAGTCACAGCAACAACAGGACTCGGGCCAGCTTCTCTGGTAGGATTGATTCATAGAGCCATTTCAAGAGCAAACCATTTCTAGGAGAAAAAGTCTAAGTCTCCTTCACCTCAGACTCTTCTTTCCCTTTCCTTCCTTTTCTTTTTTTTTAATCAAAATTACTCCCTGCTAACAGCAAATACAGCTGACGTGGCATTAACATAGTTTCACTGGGTATGCAGACAAGGACAAACTGTCTCCAAGACCAGAAACCAGAATTACAACTTGCCACAGTAAATAAAATGCCTTGTTTCATCCACCATAGAGTCAAAAAAGGAGTCTGAATGTGTCTCATCTGGGAGCAGCCTCTCACTTGATGACACTTGGTGGGTGTGAGCTGTTCGGAGGACATCTCCTGTACAGTGAGCTTGTTGGGACAAGTCTTGTCCTGCATACCAGAAAGGAAAGATTTTTAGTATGTAGTCAATAAATAACAATGAGCTACAGTGTATTTATTCCCAGACCCATATAATAGTTGTTTTGGATCACAGAGTGTCCCCACAGTTCTTTATCACACAGAGGAGAAGCAGCATGCATGAAAAGCAGTGCTCCTCTGAGGCTCAGTCTCTGCCAAGCAGGAAATGTCTTCTGCTAAATCTGTGGGGCAATCAGACTTAAGATATTCTTATTCTTGCTGCATTTATTTGCTTCATTTTCTTATATGCTGAGGCAGGCATCTGCAGGGATTGGCAATAGGTGGGCAGAGGAACCTTTTGTTGTTTCATCTATGATTTTTTGAATTGATGGAGTTTTCCTGTCTTGTATAGAGGAAGAATGAGAGCCTTTCCTTTTCCTCTTCAGAGCAGAATTAATTGGAATCGCCACAAATAGAAGCTGACTATAAGTTTTTTTTTTTTTTTTCCCTTTATGCGTTATTCTATCTTGGGCACAATGAGGAACTTGTTCTCCCAGGTCTCACTCCCTGCAGTGGCAAATAAGCCCCCATTGAAGGACTGAATCAGCTTCCTCAGCCCCGTCCCCATAATCACCAGTTCTGCTTCACAGCGTTAGAACATGCACAGCCTTGCTGTCTAGTATCTGCAGCACGTGCTTTTGCCAAACCTTCCTGATTTGCACTGGGGCTTAAGTCATTCCTAAGCCCTGTGGTCATGCATGGAGCTTGGCCAGGGCCCGCGGTGCTGTGGGGCTCTCTCAGGGCCATCAAAGCATACGGATGTCGTGGTGGGTTAGGGATCCTATGGCTCTTCTGTGCTTCGTACTACACCTTCCCTAATCTTGTTTCCTGAAGTCATTTTTTCTAATCATTCTTCTAAGTAAAGTTAGCAGGTATGCCCACTTTGGAAACACTTTTGCTTAGACTAAGAAGCTGTCACAGAGCTGGGAAAGCTGCAGTTTTAACCAGATTTCATCTCTGTGTGTCACTGCTCATGTCAAAGTATAAATGTACTCAGACATAAGAGTTGTCCTGCTTTCATCAAGCGAGCCAGCCTGCCTTTGCCTGGTTCCGCTTGGTTAAGCTTGTTATTTAAATTGTTAAAATTGAGACATCGGCAGTAAATTTCAGAGAAGATATAACAATTATTAGATACAAGCAGGGCTCTTGTACTTGCGAACATATCATGCCCTCCATCCACAGCAGAATTAGCCACCAATAATTTACAGCAGTTTCTTTAAGAAGTGTGCCCCGTAGTACTTGGATGACATTAAATCACAGCCATTCCCAACTGGATCATATTTCCAGCTTCTGGATAGATGTGCCGCTATCCAGTGCAGCAGTGCAGCATGTTGGGGGATGCCTTTTAAAGCTGTCAACTGCAGGAGAGTGGAGCTTGGATCCAACCGCAGAAGAACGGAGCTTGGATCCCCGGTGCCACCCACACCACGCAAGGGACCCCAGTCACGTCCCCACAATGCCATGCAAAGGAGCCACCATGCAGCTCGTCTGCATCCCGGAGGCACCTCCAGGAGGATGTTGGAGTGACCTTGTGCCTCTCTGCTCCCACGCAGGGACAGCTGAGGGCGGGATCCCTGCTGAGGCTGCAAGGGAACAGCTGGAGTTGGGTAGAAGCTGGGAAAGTAACCTCAAAAAGAGGTGGCCTGCATGTTTATACAAGTAAAATGGGATGCTTGCCGATCTCATCAGAGACTGAACAGAGAGTGAAACTTACTTTGTTTTTCCCTATGTTTTGGCCTGGACGAGGTGATTTCCAGGGGTCTCTTCCAACCTCAGATGTCTGTGATGGAGACTTGGCTTTCACCTAAGCTTAACAGCCCCTCACAGGAGAGGAACAGAAGCAGCTAGAAGGTTAAAAAGTAAAAGAAATGATGGAAAAAAACTGTCTAGTGCATGGAAAAAAAAGACAGAGGAGCCAGCAGAAGAGCCTGCGAAGCTGCCTGTACCCTGGGAAGGCCCCTGGCCCTCTGTTCGAGGTGGCGCATGGTGCAGGGCACAGGGCAGACACACACAGCGCAAGGGCAGGGATTCCCAAAGCACCTCCAGACATTGGGTCTCCAGGCTCAGGGCTGCAACGCTGTGCGTATTTTCTCAGAAATAAAAAGTCAGGGAGGGCCCTACTTCAGTGTGGGAGACCCACTCTGCCAGAGCCACCAAGCAGGGGCCACCAGCGACTGAAGGACCAAAAAGAGGATGGGGCCCTTGCAGGGTCCTCTTTTTTTTGCCCATCACCTCACTGATGGGGAAGGGGAGGCTTAAGCAGTGATCTGTGCCCAGAAAGAGCAGGGTTGTGCTATATCTTCCTTAAAACATCTCTTAAAATAGGGATCAATGTGTGGCACCCATCGTTAGGGTCTGACTCCTGCTTTTTACTCACAGTGCTGTGAAGGCTTCAGTCTAAGTTTACAGAAATAATGGCCAGCAGTAATATTGCCAATGAATCCCCAGAGCCCTCTGTTATAAGATAAGGTCTGTAAACACTGGAAGGTAGCCTGGAAAGCCCTTGAAGAGGGAGAAATAGGAAGGCTGATTAGCAGGCTCTGCGCTCTTGATTTTACAGAAACAAAAGGAATTTTATCGGGAAATTCCTCTGGGATTTCCTTTTTATTTCCAATCTAGGTACATTTTTTGTGCGTGTGCGTATGGAAATGTAGCTCTGAAAGAAAGGATAGGAGAGGGGTCCTGGGAGTCAGTAGCCTTCTGTGTGCCCAGGTCGTGCCATGTAGTGCAGAGTCTCATCTCGTTTTCCAGGGACAGTCCTGCAAAAATTGAAAGATGGTGGTGACTAACCACGTCTTTACGGAGCAGGAGGGTCTGGGGATGTGCTGTTTGGAGCAGCTGGATGCAGGAAGAGGTGGCCATGAAGAGACACCTTCCAAATCAGGCTAGAGCAAGGAAGGGCTGGTACCAGCCACGAGTCCTCTGGCATAAGGAGCCGTGATGGAAGGTCACAGCCTGGAGGAGCACTGCTGCTCCGTCTGCATCCCTCTGAGGTCTCCGAGATGTGGGCCAGCTCCATGAGCCTGTATCACTCCTAACACCTGCAAATTAACACTGTGTCACTCAGCTCAAACTGAACACAGCACCTTTCACCAAGGCAAACTGATCATCTCCCTCACTGGACTAATTTTTCCATGAGAAAGAACCCAAAAACTTCCTTTTTGAATCACTCTTGTATCTTGTATGAAAGTGAAAACATCAAACTTTTCTTTCTTTATTTTTTTATTTTTTATTTTTTAAGCCAAACCATTCATATAAAAATTAGCCATAGAGGCCCGAAGCATCATTCTCAGGGGGGGTGCTGTTAAAATATGACTGCAAATCTATGACTGCAGATCTATAAATGACTGCAAATCTATAGGGGAAATGCAGTATACCGGAAGATACCGTATACTGGGAAGTTGCCTTGAGCCGGGGGGGGAGACCGTAAGGTATCTTCACTTTAAAACATTGCGCTAAGCAAGTATGAAGGTTGACAACCGTCCAAGAGTCCTGAATGCTGGAAGATGCCTAAAAGGGAGAGGAACTCTCCGCTTTCGTTTTTCCTGGCCTGCCTTCTGCAGCTCCGAGCTCACGTGAGCACCAATAAGCGCGTCGGACGATGCCTTGCTGGGTTCAAAACACTTGAAACGTTTCAGAACGCCTGACATCCTTTCAAGTTAGCTGCGAAAATAATAATAATAAAAAAAAGAACAGCGCAAACAGAATGGGTTTAGAGCAACTCTGTCAATCAGCGCTCAATCTGTATGTTCTCCAAGACGTTCCTTATCCCGGCTGATTTATTTCATATTAAAAGGGCTGTCAATCTGTATCACAGGCACAGGTTGAAAAAATGAGTGATGTCTGTGACTGTATTTTTTTTTGTTTATTTAAAATGATATTTCCCCCTCTGCCTCTCCCCAACTCTACATTCCTTCTTACCTGCCCCCAACTTTATTTTTCTTCTCAGGTATGGTGTGAGTGTTACGTGTATCCTATGCATTTAAATTAGAAATATATTTCGGAAAGCTGTGGCAGACCTTTTTTTATTACCCATCAAATATATCCCTTTTACCATCTGAAGGCTTGGCAACGGGATCATCTCTCTTTCAGTTAAAATAAATGGGCCAGTAAAGTGGTGGAATATTCACCGTGCTGAAAAGACTTTACACTAGTTAATGTACATTGCGTGTTGTGGGTTTCATTAGAACAGAATACTAATGATGTACTGCATGTCTCCCCATGGCATTGCTTTATTGTACCAGCTGCATTATTGTTTTGTATTAATATATTGATTATTGCCTTTTTTTTTCTCTTACGTGTGTTTTGTCTCCTAAGTTTTTTGCTTTTTCCTGGCATTGCTTACCTATTCACTTGCCTTATTGTTTTGCAGTATTACATTTTTTGGAATTAATTTTGAAAATTTTATGATTTCTTTTTGCTTTCCCTGGTGCTGCCCAGATTTTCCTTCTTTACTGCACAGCTGTTGGGGCATTTTTTAGTGGCACTTGATAAAGAATGCCACCTTCACATACAAGTATGTGTATACAGGGCACATACTTTCCAACATGCAGGTATGCTGTAATATGGGGAAGCATTTCAGATTGCGAAGTGGGGAGGTCTCTAACCTCTGCAAGGACTGATTCTTGGGATTAGATAGAGTCTGAGAAAAATGTGATTTATGGATCATTTGCACAGTTTGTTGGACCATGGATCTCAAGGAACCTATTTGTTTGTGAGAAGCAACTCGAGCAGGTGGCTGTTCCTTTCCTGCGAAGAGAGGAGTGTGACAGCTGAGGTAACACAAAGAGTCTGGGTTGTAACAAGAGGGAAAAGGTTTGGAGAGGGGAAAAGGTCCTCAGGGGCACCCAGTTATAGACATAGGAAGGGACAGGAAAAGCTGTGTTTGAAATACCAAATCACCGTGTAAATGAGGCGATAACGCGGGGTTTCATGACAGCAAAAGAACAGCATCCTTCCACCACCGCGAGCTTCCTCCAAAAACCGGGGTGCGTCTGCAGGCCCCGCTGCTGAAGTGAGCCGTAGTCATCAGGGAGCTTTGCAAACTCAACAGCAGCTTCCTGCAGCAGAGGAGCAGGGAGTCGCAGTTAGGAATCTGAGGTCTGCCAAACACAGAGGCCTTGCCAAGTGGGAAATAATTAATAAATAATGTCTAAAGACTTCTGCCTTGGAATAGTCAGCAGGATTGCCTTTACTTGTGCTGGCTTGGGAAGGCAATAGGAGGTCCCTCAGCAAGGGTGCTTCAGCTCTTGCAATGGAAACACCAGGAAAGGTGGTGGGCAAAAACTAGACCCGTTCCTTTGGGATAAGCCCTTTAGCTTCTTCAGTCCAGACCCACCGGTGATGTTACTTAGCATGGCTGTGCCAAAGGCAGCGTTCTCCATGGAGTATCAGTCTGGCTTGCTGCTTTCGA
>VWPW01020841.1:374834-407996 GCA_013389825.1 Crypturellus undulatus
TCTTGGTTTTGGTTTTGCTTTTCTCGGTTTTCTCCATCCTCTGAAGGTAAAGCCTTGATATTGCACTCTCTGAAATCAGGGGCAATTGGATTAACTCTGAGCCCACTTTCATCTTAAAATACAGTGCTAAATCCCACCTTAAAACTTACCCCTCTCCCATTTCTATTTTTGGCAACCTAGATGTTTGATTTGCTAACATTACCCTTTTGCACAGTCAGAAATCTTGTCATGGTTTGTTTTTGCAATCCATGAGATAACATGTCATTACAATAATGCTAATAGTGGGCAGAAAATCAGAACTGCATTTTCAGGGCAATAGGGCTGTCAAGGATCCACAGCAGACTGAAATATATGGAGCAGGCAGGTAACACCATTTGCCTTTATAAACCTGGGAAAATTACACCTGGAATTCTGCCTTTTTAGCATATTTGTCAGATGGAAGAAGACAATGTGGAGGGAGTTCAGAAAGAGCAACAAATATGATTATAAGGCTGGAGGGAAAGTATTGGGCATATAAGCAAGGTGTAAAAACTATATAGGTATAGTTTATGTAAGCAATCTTTAAGGAGAGAGCATGATGACATGACATATAAATATCAAAGAAGAGGAATTACTTGAGGTGGTAGAAGGGATTATAACTAAAACAGGAGGAATGAAAGTGAGAAAAGGAAAATGTATGAGACCTGATGAGGAAAATTTTCTGCAGAGTGAGATCTACAGGACCATAGAGCAGTCCTCTAAATGAATTGGTGGAAGCTCCATCTCTGGAGACATTTAAATCTGGACTATACAGAGCACTAGAAAATATAAAAATACACTGTAGGGAACAATCCTGCACTGTCAGGGGATGGACTAGATGACTTAATGCATCTTTTCCATTTCTAATTTCAATGATTCTATGGCTCATTAATTGCATATCATACAAATGCAGTAAAATTTGATGGGAATTAAAAAAAGAGCCCACATTGTGGGAAGGCTGCCAGTGGGAAGGCTGACAATTTCATATTCCTTAAAACATAGCAGACAAGTACATCTCTCCTTAGAGCAGTTATTATTACACTTAAAGTTGCTCTATTCACATTTTTCTTTAGCATATTCGTGCTTCATGTAACGGAGTGCAGGAGAGGTGATAGGTCCCGATGAGCAGATCTGCGAACTGATTCGCACGGCTTCCTTAGGAACATAAAAATGCAGTTTCTTACACTAGTGTGCACCGGGCTGAAGGTAAGCGATAATCTGCCTTTGCAAACGTACACTATATAGGGCTCAATCTTTTTCCATCAAAATACGTGGCACTGACAAGTTCAGTTGTACCTGGGACTCCATTCCTGAGGTTTGTATTGGTAAAACCTCTCTGGACCAGAGCCTGCTAGTAGGTTCAGCAGCAGTTTGCTAGTCAGAGCACAATCTGGCTCTGAGAAAGGGTAAATTTCTTAAACATTTGGCTAGATGTTGCTTCTTGTTCCTACGCACTGACTGTTAAATGAAGTCGTGATGTAGCTCAACCAAACCAACCTTTTCCCTACTCTCCAGCACGTCTCTCACACTGAGCGGGAGACTTGTATAGGAGGCTGCTGCTTCTGCAGGCTTTCCCACAGAATGAGCTGCGTCCCATATATTTATGTGGTGCCTCATGATGGCCTCCTACCTCAGAGCCCTGCAATCGTCCAGTCAGCAATGAGAGGCTTGAGGATCTTGGAGATGAAAAGAAACCTCAGCATTGCGCCTCAGACTGGGATGCACTACGCCTTTTGACGTGTTGTAGACCATGACATTGGTTTAAACGTGGGGAAAATGATACCTGAAAAGTTTCTGCCCTTTCAGGAGCTTTGGAAACACAAGGATGTGGCAAACTTCGCTCCTCAGTTGAAGTCTGTATTGCCCAGACTCTGCATCAGTGAACTCTAGCTTAGCAGCTCACATGTTGTTTTCTTTTACCTACTTGTCCAGAATATTGTAATAATGTTTAAAGAGCAGCACAGTTGGGTGCAGCTGGCCAGTAACTCAGCTTTATGGTATCTTACCAGAAAATTGAGTGAGCCAAGGAATCAGGGTGTACAAGCACATACACATAATATAT
Organism: Crypturellus undulatus; assembly: GCA_013389825.1. Taxonomy (NCBI): domain Eukaryota; kingdom Metazoa; phylum Chordata; class Aves; order Tinamiformes; family Tinamidae; genus Crypturellus; species Crypturellus undulatus. The sequence continues at coordinate 376,915 of VWPW01020841.1, forward strand.
TTCATTTCACTATCTGCTCACTAAACACAAACCACATCTTTTTCTTCCTGTCTAAACATGCTGCTATGGAAAGTTAACTCCTGTCCTCTTAATTTCTAACCTCAGTCTGTTAACAGACTCTGTCCTGAGCTGTCTCCCTGACCATATAAACTGCAAAACATTAAGTAAATCAATTTACGCTTCCATTTCAACCTCTTGTTGCAGTCATTCATTTGTTCTTAAGAGCTGCACAAACTTCTCCAGTAGGTTAGCGTTGAGGGCCCCCTTTTCTCCAAGGATCTCTGTGATACTTAGCCTCTCCCAAGGCTAGATGAAGGACTCTGAGCAGCATATCATGAGAGTGAGGGTTTTCACTTACGTCCCATGTTACTTTTGGCACTGATCAATTCTTACAATAACTTCTTAGCTAAGATATGCTCACAGAAATTGCATGCATGAACATGTACAAGAATATCCTTCTCCATACCAGACTGAAAAATAAAGAGGAAGCATGCCTGGCACATCAATGTGATGTTTGCACCATCCAGGTGCAATGGCTACTGCTTTCCCTGCGCAAATGCACTTGGATGTGGTTGGACTTCAAGGCTATTTCTGTGAATATAAGGGTGAGCTTGATGGGTAAGGTAAACCCTAAGCCAGTGACGTTAGTAAGACGACTGAAGCACACAGATCAAGTGAGAGATGAAAGTTAGCTTAGTGATCTTCTGCTCTGTGGATTGAATAAAAACCAACAGAGAAAGATGAGGTATCAGTCTTATCTGAGGTATGAGTGACTTATGAGTGTTTGGAAAGTGAAGAAGAGTAGAAACAGAGGAACTGGTGGGCACTGGAAAGAAGAAATGTCTCCTTGGACCTCTCACTGCGGTCAGAGGGACTGCGCGGACCGCAGGGCTGGCTGCGCCAGCGGGGCCTGCTCACTCTGAGGACCAAGCTCCTGTGTCCTGGTTCTTTCTGTAGTATGTTATTGCTTTGCCACTAGACCTCAATGACTGCATGTCCCTTATTGAATCATGGTACATTAGCACCACCAGTGTTGGTAAAAAAAAAAAAATTGCTCTACATTCAGCTCTGTGGAATGATCTCTACAGCTCTCTCTATATTTTCCTACTGGATGGGGTTCAAGAAGATTCCTTCCTCCTGCAAAGGGGATTTTTTTCACCACTGTTGTTCTGCTCTTTGGTAGAGAGTAGCAATTGCCCTAAATCTATTTGGGGTAGTCCCTTCCAGAACAGTCGTTACCACCTTCGTAGATGGCCTCTCCAGATCCCAGCTCCAAGACTGCAAAGAGGTAAGATCTACTCTGTAGTTATGCAGCTAAAGGAAGAGTAAAGGAAGAAGAGTGTGACCTTCTTAAAANCCTAAATCTGTTTTGGGTAGTCCCTTCCAGAACAGCCGTAACCACCTTCCTAGATGGCCTCTCCAGATCCCACCTCCAAGACTGCGAAGAGGTAAGAAGATCTACTCTGTAGTTATGCAGCTAAAGGAAGAGTAAAGGAAGAAGAGTGTGACCTTCTTAAAAGGGGTGGCCTACATCCTGCAAGACCAGTGTCAGCATCTGATCAAGAAGAGTCTTAAAAAGTAATAACATGAATGCAGATGTAGAACTGTCATATTTAATTTACAATGGGCAGACAATTCCAGGCAATCACTCCCACAGCTATAATAACTCAGATGTTTAATTGCATGTATATGTGCGTGTGTGCTGCATTTATATGGGGATGTGTGGGTTGCATATAGATACGCAGAGAAGTCATCATATACAGTAATAGTAAATATTTCATGGTCCTCATCCTTTAACTCTGAATGAGTAAAACCAGAAGGATTTGGTTCCATATCGAGAAGTCTAGCTTAAGCTCGAGCAAGATTGCTGTTTCTGGCGACACCCTCTCTTCCCCTGTGGAGTGCCCATGAGGACCAGGCAGATCAACTCGTGGAGGAGCTGTGGGTTTTCCGTCTTGTTTTGAGGAGAGGGAGCGAAGGCCCATGGAGGGAAGGAGGAGCCCCGGCTCTGTTTCACCTCGGCAGCCCGAGGCTGGTTCCTGGGAAGGCACGAGCGCCGTGTGAGCTCTGCCTCCAGTTGTAGGCCTCCCGCGAGACGCTGAACGTCTCTGAGAGAAGGCACAGCCCGGAGTGTGGGCACCGCTCTTGGCCATATAAAATCAGAATGGTTCCTTTCAGGCCATTGAAAATAAATAAATAAATAAATATATCAGATGAAAACACCTTACACTGCTTCTTAGTTGTCTTAGACTGTCTATCTGACATGGCACTGTCATGACGTGAAGTGTCTGTTTTCCTGCCAAGGCTGACCCCATGCTGATTCCTCACATCCGAGCTGATTTAACTACCTTTGCTCATGTACTGCCTTACTCCAGTAGGCATCTCGTCAGAATTAATGGGCTCCTTCATGTGGATGAGGGCGGAGGAATCAGCTTTTCACTGAACATGGGCATGTTTCAGATTCATCTGGCCCACGGACAGCATTGCTCATGCTGAGTGTATCTATCCCAAAAAGAGTCTTTGGGTTTTCTGACTCCTTTTTTGTCAAATGGAAACCAATCAATTCTCAGAGAGTGTTGAACTGAAACCAAAAAGCCAGTTTCAAATGTATCTTGCTGGAAATTGGCAAGCCCATCTACCTGCTCCACATCAGTGCCTTCCTGCTCAAGTACTGTCTTTACTTGGCAGCAACAGAAGATGGAATGAAAACAAGTAGTTCTTCCCAAATTCCTGCCTGCTTAAATTTACATACAAGATGAAATGATTTTTTGTCTTGTTATTATACCCCCTGGGTCCCAGCAGTACAGGTTGTTTTATGTATAAATCATTTATACCTGACACATTGCCTATAATTTTCTCCAGAAACTGGTAATTTCTTAGTGTAGTAAATTCACTGTAATTTATAGCAGAAAACACCTTGGATTTGCCCAGCTAACATTCTTCACTTGTGGTCCTGGGCTGTCATGTGTTGTGGGCTGCTGTCTACTGTGAAGCAATTGCTGTGCTTTGCCCCAGCAGTGGCTGCATTTCAGTTAGGGATGAAATAGTTAGACAGGGAGCCAGAAAGACCAGGACGGTTCTTTTGCAAAGCGCTATGAAAATCTTCCACATGGACAGAGGCTCACTTTGATTTTTATTTTGTCTTTTTTATTTGATCATGGGCTTGAGTAGACTCGGTCATCCCCCAACAGTTAATCTTTTTTATTTGCTGCAGCTTAACTCATCAATTTAAAAAAAAAAAGTTTCCTGTGTGCCATGGAAGAAGTTTATCTGAGGAGATTAATAACTTTCTCAGTCACATATGGTCAAGCCCTGTTTGCTTTCAGCCATATTTCAGAATTCTCTGGGGCTTTTTTTTTTTTTTGGCGGTAGCTTGTCAAAAAAGCCACACACGTTAGACTGATTTATCTGAGAGCCTTCCTGGCAGGCCCGGAGCGGCTCAGCCATGCTTTCCTTGTATCGCTCACTCATTTGTCCAGTGGAACGATAAGCTGGAAGCACTTGCCTTGTAAGACTTGGTAACGCGTGCGTGTGCGCTGAGCTGTTGCACTTCTGTGCACCCTGAAAACAGGCTGTGCAGAGAGAGTTGCAGTCCCTGTTGAGAGCAAGGAACGATCAGTACTCCACAGGTGCGGCACCGTCTGCTCGGTGCAGGGCAGCCCAGTACAGCAGAGCCCTGTGCACAAAGGCAGATACCACAGCTCACCTACCGCCTTGTAAAACCCTTCCCCAGCTTGCCTCCTGGTGACATTCCCATGTGCCTTACCCAGCGTCAGTGGCTAAAGGCCACCTACCACTGCAGCATTTTGTCAGGTCACCCCTGAGCAAGGCGATGCCAGCAGAGATGGGCAGAAACGGCTAACTAGAGCTCACTGGTCCTTAAATCCCTGGAATCAGGGACTTTGAGGCAAGCAGTTGTCCACTGCATGTGTCTCTGCTGCTCAGAGAGCACAATGCTACTAGGAAGGGTTAATTTGGGAAAAACATGCAAGAACTCTTCTCATTTTGTGTTGTCCCCATGGCATGTGGGGAGCCCATGGAGCAAGTCAGCTCATGCAAGGCCACCGTGCCTCTTGGCCTTCCTTCTGGCCGTGGGCGCTAAGAGCAGGCCATGGATGGGGTGCTGCCCACTGCCTGCTCCCTTCATGCCGCCACATTGCTGTCCCATCCCAGTGCAGGTGGCCAGGGCTGTCCTGCCACCAGTACAGATTGTCCGTGCGGCCACGCAGGGACGGGACCAAACATCCCTGCTGGCTTCCAGCACATCCGGAGCTCTCCAGCACCTCCCTAGTGGGGGATTTTCAAAAATGTTTCCCTCATTGCATTCTGCTCCTTTTTGCAAACCTATTCTTTGAGGGCCTCCGACTGTAGACCATCCTTGTCCAGATTGCCTATGTACTGACTCGTGAGGTCCGACTGGTGAAAGAGCTGCTCTTCTGCGCGAGGGTCCCTGGCCTGAAGCAGATGCTCAGTCTCCAAGGGAGCTCCGAGAGGGCCTGAGACACACACAGCGAGAGCATCAGGCCGGGAAACTCAGCCCTCGGAAGTGTGGAGACCACACACGCAAACCTCCATCTATCACAGAACATGTAGCTGCGTGGTGCCGCAGGACTGTGCACCGCTGTCAGCATCACAAGTAGGAAACTGTGAGGGGGCTGGGGAGTTTTTAACGTTATTATTATTATGAGTTGGAGTCTATGCAAAAAGATATCTCCTTCCTGGCAGCTCACCCCTGAGTCTAACCCCTGTTTCCTCCCACTTTCCCTACGACATGCAGGTGCCCAGCACTGGGAGTGGATCCTGCCACGAGGGGCTTGTTTAGTCTAGCACCAGGAGGACTGAGACGGGAGAGGCTTGTCCTCTATAAATACATCCAGTGCTAAACAGCCGGGAGGGAGAGGACACGTCTTCTAGCTTCGGGACACTGCTGGCACAAGAACAAATGGTCGTAAACTGGCCGCAAATAAATTTAGGCTGGAAATGAGAAGAAAGTCCTAATTGCGAGAGCAGGGAGGTCCTGTAGTGGCTCTCCAGTCAAGAGAGACGGTGGTGGATAACTGCCGGTAAGGTATTATACGACATGCTTGTGCTAGGAAGACACTGCTTGGAAAGCACGGGAGGTCCCTTGCGATCCTGCTTGTTTTATAACGTTCCTCAGTGCCTCCTCAACCTCCCTGCGAGATACTCTCCTAAATCACCCCCTTTCTGCGCACCCGGCGGCACTGGCCTCTTTAACTGCTTTAAGGGTCAGGTATTTTTCCAGGAGGACCATCCTCCTCCTCACACTCATGCAGACTCCCTGGTGCTCACTGAGCTGAAGTCAAAGCAAAGGATAGAGGGGGACTCGCAGGTCTGGAGCTTAAAAACTTTTTCCCACAGACACTCTCGAGATTCTGTGGATTCCCCCCACCATTGGTTGTGACCAAAGACAACTGCCCCCATTTTTCACTGTTTCTAAATTTATTTCTAAATGATAACTGTTTACTTTTGCAAGCACAGCCCCAGGTTTGAAACGTATGCAGACGTTGTAGGAAAAAAGCAGCATATATAACCCACTTGTGAGCTTGATTTCCTTTAGCAGGGACTTTTTGCACAAATGCAGAAATGATATAAGGAAAACAGAGAACTTTTTAAAGGGGACCGACCTGTTTTGAATGATCACTCATTAATATTTTAGGGAAGAGTATTGACGTGGAAAATATGAATAACAGGGCTTGAGAAAATACAAGGAAAATCCAACAAAAACGTCACAAACTATTAGTAGCAAAATTCCCCTAAGTCACAAATCGCAGTATTTTAATCAATACAACCTCTAGTTTGCACTTACAGCTGTTCAAAGAAACTGAATAGTATTTTACTGAATATTTAATAGTGATTAAAATTGCTGCCACTGTGCAATTAGTGGAACAGGGCAAGCAAGTCTTGCCTGCACTTTCACAGAGCTGCACAGCCTTGAAAAGCGGACACGATGCAGATGAGGTTTGTGTGTGAAATTGCATCTAGTGGATATAGCAAAATTCCCTAGTTGTAGGAAAAGATACAGAACCAGAACAACAACAACAACAACAAAGTTCCCTCTTACTATGGTTTACTTTCCTTGGGGACACTGGAGGCAAATTCTTGTCCTAGCTGGACATGCTGACCAATACTGGGAAAATCTTTTTAATCTAGGCAAGGCTTTGGTGTTTCCTGGCCTGCTCCCCAAATGCAGGGGTGCTGCAGAACCCAGGTCCCCTGCTAGCATCACCGGTGACAGGTCACCAAAATCAGGTTGTCGCAACCTCCCATGCAGCTCTGGGGTTTAAGTTGGCAGCTCTCGGCATTCCTAGTGTGATTCAACTGCTTACCATCACATCCACCATATGCAAACCCTTCAAACTGTCAAATGTCACAGATTAAAATAAAATAAAAAGCAGTGATCACAGGATATGTGACTCCCAAGGCAGCTGTGACAAAAATGCATCCTCAATCACATACACTTTTGCAACTTCAAAGGAAATGCCATTTAGTAAAAGGCTAACTCTTCATCAGGCATTTTCAGATCAGGCATTTTTCTCAGGTCTGTTCTTGGAACATGTTTAAAGAAAACTTTCTCCCCTCACCCATTTGGAAACAGTTTTACATTCCAATGTTAGAACTAAGATCACCACATACTCTCCAGTCCTCTCTAGGGCTCTGCAATAAATGTCTCGAGGAAAAGGGTAAGGAGCAAGAGGCTTTGACTTGTTTCAGAGGCTGGTTTGATTTTCAGTTGTTTACTGTAACATATATACATTAAACTCTGAACATCCTCCTCCTTCCCTGTTCCTTTTATCAGATTTCATGCCAAATTCTTTTCAGGTATGTGGGTGTAAATCTGGAGAAATTCCCCTGGGTTAGCAGAACCTCTGCAGAGTTACTCTTCTAAATAAGAGCAGTGTACAGACTTTGTGGTCACAAGGCTGGCATGAACCTAGACTTTATGTTTTCTTCCCAATGTTTCAAAACTGTGGTCTGAACACAGTTTGTGCTGGACATTTTCCATCCTCCAAGAATCCTAAAAGTAAACCATATTTGTGAAGAGTGCAGCTGAGATTTGCAGAAACTAAGGGACCTACCATTAGGCTGTCAGTCCTCTCCTTGGCACCTCCATGGGAGCTGATTTCAGCAGGGCTGACTCCCAGGCCACTTACTTCGAAAATCCTCACCTAGTGGGAAAATTTTCAATGTGCCTGTGTTACTTCGAAGACATTGTTTAAGCACTTGCAAATTCCCATCCTATGTATGGTTGCTAGAGCTTGATTTCAGAATACTACTGCTGAAAATATTTCGATTTGGAAGGGCGTATTTATGTTTGGAAGCTGTATATATCACTGAGTCCGACAGGAGTACCTGTAAAACGTGCTGCTTTAGCGGCGGGCACCGTTCAGAGTACTTGTGCTTGGATCTCTCTGTCTATCCCCATGCTCTTGCTGAATCTGCTGTCAAAATCCAGACAGGGATGCAAAGACACCTTGGTTTAGCTGATCACTCAGTGTGAATTCAGCTGGCACGCACACCTGGTTCGTGCACTCTTAAATTCCTCTTTCAGCCAAACAAACTCCAGAAAATGTCTCATTGGCTTTGGGCATCACTCCTTCAGCTCCACTTTACTCCTGAAGTAAGGCATATTGCCATGCTTCTCTAAGACCCCAAGCCATTTGGTAGCTTCTTTGAGCTTCATCAACAGAGCATTTAAAGGAGACTTCTGTGGGATATAACCTCTCCTTCCACTTCCAGAACGTGGGCCTAGAGCAGAGCATATGAAATTCTGTGATAAAGTCTCACCGTGAAGAACCAGAATGGAGATCCTGATAAATGTGTGATCTTCCTCTCTCTGTGTAAATTTGGTATGATTCCCCAGCTCGTGCATGAGCTCAGAGAGCACGTACCCTCACCGCCACTCCTGGCAGCGCGTCAGGAAGAGGCACTTTCTTGCAAAACATGTTGTTGTGCACTCCGAAGGAATGTTGTGCCTGATGGAGAGTGTGACAGCACAGTTCAGATGAACATCGCACTAAGTTATGCACGGAGGCTTCTTGCATACTGCACTATAAATAAGAGACTGATTGCTGCCTGGTAGCTTCAAGACAGATCATTTCTCCCTGTGTCATTTTTTTCACTCCCTTTTACATTTTTGTCTGTAACTTTTCTCCCCATTTCATCCTCAGGTTTTGTCTTTATTTGTGCTAGTCTACTTTGACCTTTCGTCTCCAGAAAGACAGTACAGGGTAGCAAACTTTTCCGGACTAGCCTCAGTGTTGGTGCAGAGTAGGAAGAATATGTATTTCATGATCAGCTCGACTATACGAGGCTTAGGACAGGATCAGTAGCGTAACTCAAAGGAATGTCCATTTTCTAATGCCAGTACAAGCTTCATACTTCAGTGTCACCGAGGAATATCTCATTCTAATGCAAATTCTGGATAATACTCTCCAGCAGTTCTCAGTGCTTCTGGTTGAAAACTAGATTTTGAATCATGGCGAAGGTTCTGTGAACTGGCTCTTGTATGCTTGGGCACGAGCAGAGACTAGCTGGAATCTATTGGAATTTCTAGTCTGGTAAGTAAGGGAAATATTAATCATTTCCTTTTTAAACACCAACAATACGTTCTGTGCCCTGCTGTACAGAATCCAAAGTACAGAGAGTGCTTGTACTGAAGAACTTGCATGTCCAAACAAGATGATCACTGACTAGACAGATAGCACTAAGTAACCCGAAGTACAAAAGCTTTTGTACTGGTATACATTCAGTTTAACAGCATGGAAAAACATAATAGGAGAGTATTCTATGATTGTGTGAATTGTCGGACTTTATAGCTAACTAAGTGACTGTAAAGGAGCATGTTAGTTATGATAAAGAATATAACTTTGTTTGAACTCAGATGCCAGATGCATAGAACTATTCATCTCTTACATACATTGTTATAATTTTGTTCCAAAACTTAGAAAAAGACCAGCCTCCCCAAAAAGGCAAAGGTGAGGTCATTAGTCTTGCCCATCTTAACTTCATTACATTGCCATTCCCTTCTGCTATTTATTTAAGGATCTTGGAGAGCATACATTCAGGATTCCTGCTGATTGCAGATTAAACCACAGGAAGAAGGGAAGAGACACTCTCTTGGTTTTGGATATGGAGACCACTCGGAGGCATTTGTATGGAGCCGAATCTTCTGCTTATTCAATTTTCTTTCTGCACAGCAGAATCCCAGTTATTCAGCTGAACACACCTTTCCATGCTCCCCGCTTTGTATGCCCTTGGGATGAAAATGATAGCTCATGAATAAGGTAATGTGTCAAACTGTCTTGGCAAAACTGGGCAATTGGGCACTCTTTAAAGTTATTAAGAATTTTTCTCTGTGGTCAGATCAGGGATCAAATACATACCTGTTGCCCGTCAGCCCACATCAGTCACAGAGCTCAACCTATTTCCTGCGTGCAATACCAGGCAGAAAGCAGAGCGACCACACATGGCAGTCTGCTCTATGGTGGGCCCCTTGAAATTAGTATTTCCCGTAAAGAAATAGTTTTGAGGGATCCTGTTGTCCTAGTGTTTTCCTGAGAAATGTGTCAAGAGCAGGGTAAGAAGTCAAAGGACAAGAAAGGAACACAGAGACCAAGAAATACACATTGAAGGGGGGCATGTTTTGTACAGATAACAGTGGATTAGAGGGCATGTCATGAAACAGCACAGATGGTATCTTATCCTAAGGCACAAAATAAGACATCTCAGGTGTTCAGCTTCAGACTCTGTTTGATTAGAAAATTTTCCTCTGAAATCCATACTAGTTGACTGCTTTCCACCTGATATTGGTTAAGAATCATGAAATAACGTCTTCTCAGAAAGAAAATAACTCAGTAGAAAGTGAACAGTTGGCAAGTTTGCTAGATCAAGAAGCAGAAGCAAATAGAAATATATATTTGCTGCTGAGTCATTCTTTAATATGGTAGAAGAGATATGATACTGATAAAATTGATGTTGGCAATGCATAAAAGGTTAGATAAGGAAAAGATCAACAGTAAGTTTAACAGACAGGAAAAAGCAACAGGACATATAGATGTGATTAATTTCACATTCAAAGTGAGTGGGATTTTTTGCTGCTCTTTAGTGTAAGGCTGACTGTTCTGAGAAGAATGCTCAGGAATTTTTTTTTTGAGAAGAATGAGCCTTTTCTTCAAACACCTAATTGTTAACCAAGACTTACTGAAAAAAAGATAATTTTATATCATTTTTACAGCTAGGCAAGTTTAGTTGCAATGGGTTAGATTTTGAAATGTATTGTGACTTATGAAGAGACTGGTAAATGCTAAGAAGATTTTCAAAGATATCCTCATAGATCAAACATTTAGTTAACCTGAAAGAAGTGAGGATCTTGACCACTGCTGCCATGCTGGTGACGTCCCACATTCATAGAATTGTTCATAAAGGCATAAAAGATACCACTATATCATTTGCAAATGTTGTGAGCAAAACCCAGCCTTCCCATCATCCCATCAACATCCACATAAACAGTGCTTAGATAAAGCTTAAAAGTCTCATAGAAGTTGCTTTCAATATGAATTACTTAGGTCAGTGAGAGATCTCGGCAGCCTCTACTTTTGTAGTAACGATGGTGCTACTGTACTTCTTTTTGGAGCATGTCTGGGAAGGGTTCATTGCATCTGAGAAGATCCACCCGCTAGCTGGGCACCATGGATAAGGGGCAGAGGCATCCAGCTTCTTGAGAAACCCTTGCTGAATCGACATCAAGAGAGATCAAGTGAACTGCAGAGAGCATCAGGAACGGTGTAAAGCACAGCTAAAGGGGAAGGGGGAGGAGACCCTTGATCAGATACAGACTGGGAGTTTGGGAGCAGGATGTTTGTAATTAGAGAGGGACCTCGAGGCCTCATTATCGAGTGTGGTGAGGACAACCAGGGAGAACTAAGGTAATTTGAAAGGAGAAGGACTGTGGAGAGGATGTGAGTTTCTGCCTATTGACATTTTTATTGCATTGGAAATGTTAAAGAAAATACTTCTATGTCCTAGGGTTCCTGCAAAAATATTGGAGTTTCATTTGTATTTCCGAGACAGAGAAAAAAAAAGAAACAAGGAAAAAAATTATTATTATATTACCTATTATTGAGTCTGCAGCCAGGAAAGAAACATTACTGACCTTACTTTCTCTTATGAAGGTGCATTTTTTATTCTCCATCCAGTGACAGCTCTTTATGCATTTGCCTGTAGGCATAGGCAAGAGATACATCACATGGTTGCAGGTAGGAAGTAAGGAGCTTGAATAAACTGTAGTATATTATAGCGCTTTTTTTCCTCCCAAAATCTGTGCTATTTTATAATGGAAATCTTAAGGGTTTATTTTAAACAGTGACACAGAGAATTGGTGAGGGAAGTCCTTGTCTTTCATCTATGAGATCTGAAAGGAAGGTGCCCTTGCTCAAAGCAAAATGAGTTTCCTGATACCTGTTCGGCCTCAGTTAAATCTTGATTCTTGTCACAAGACCACTAATGTATCTCAGTTGTGTTTGGCATTGCCGGGGTCTTTCCTGCTTCAGGAGATGTCCAAGGCTACACTCACACAGCCATAAAGTGAATCAGTTTGATCTGCACAACGTGGTGATGCTTATTCTATGGTTTGTTCAGAAATCTCTGTAGTTAATTCTGGAGGTAAATAAATGTTTTCTCTTTGACTTACAGGATGTTCATATCTCTTTCTTGGGTCTCTGTACGTAAAGCAAAGACTTTACTTATAAAATAGGAAAACAGGAGCGTCTAGGTTAAATACTGCAGATTTTTCTGCTGCCCTCAGCAGCGCAGCTCCTTTAGATGAACAGAACAGCACTTCAAAAAACACCTCTACCCTAACTTCAGTGTTGGCTTCCCTGTCAAGCTAATTAATCTCCGAGGACTAGAGATTAAGCGAATTTGGAAAGTGAGCAGAATTTGGTTCCTGAAGAGTTGCATACATTTGCCATTTGTGGTTAGGAATAGAACCCAGAGACTGTTTATTCCATGGGAGGAAAAACAGTTTTTACTTTTCTTAAACACAGCTAGCTAGTTTATGACTCCTGGCAGGAGTACAGTAAGTTTGAGCAACTAGTTTGTTTGTTCCAGCTAATTTATAGAGGGTGGTATTCAGTTTCTTTCTCCCTTAAAGCATTTCTGTCATGTAATTTCGGCCCCCAATGAGACACTGCTTAGACCTGATAGGAATCAGGCATTCAGTGTTCTCCCAAATCCAAATAGCCAGGCGGGGCTGTGCTAAATCCATCATGCTGCAGACCAGATATTAAATGCAGCAGCTGCCGCCATGTCCTGCAGTTCTTCAGCTCTCCAGCGTGAGAGGCCCTTTTTCAGACAACAGAAGGAAAAGGGGAGGTGAGTTAATTAACAAATTAATTCCAAGGAGCAGGATGACATCATTAAGGAGGCCTCTGACAAGCTCAGGAAGTAAAAGAAGGCGATGGGCCATTTTGAGCAAACGAGAGGAAAAAAAAAAAGAGTGAAGGAACCTCATGTTAAAAGAGGCGTTTTTAAACTGAAACTGAAGCTCTTGGGAATGGATATGGAGATTTGCTCCCGATTTTGGTTCACCACATGAAGCCACCATGTGCTTTCTGAGAGTCATCTTTTCACATAACTTATTTGAAGTACAGGGACCCGGATGGGTGATGTGGGTTTCTGCAAGCCCTGGCCAGCTGTGGGGGCTCCTGGCACAAGAGGAGAGATGCTGAAATGGGGACACTTGGGAAGATCCTGGGAAGCTTTGCCAACAAAAGCTATCTGTTTTCTCTGAACTTCCAACTTCCCATTGCACAGAAGGGAGAAATAAAAATCAGGGTAAATGCAATCAGCAGAATTTTACCCATGCATGTGAAAGGACCCCATCTGCATGTGAACCACACTCATAATAGATTCTACCTCAGGCTGACGCTTGGAGTGACCATGTGCTTCTGAGGCACGAATTATTAAAACTTAAGCCCACCTGAACCTTACACTAAAGTTTTGCTGCGTGTTAGGTCAGTTCAGCATCCCAAAGCTCTGCACAAGAGCTATGAGAAGGAAGGGACCTTGCTTAAATTCACATCCTGGTTTTGCATTCTTTAGTAATTTACACATTAAAAACGGATTGTTGTGCCCCAACTTGCCTAATATAATCACACAGAGGTGTGAGTTTCCATGCCAGTATGTGTATTTTTAAAAGTTACATGGGAAATCTGCTGCCAGCTTCGCACAGGAAATGAAAAAGCTATAAAGAGGCATAAAGACCTTTATAAGGTTTGTTGAAGCTTCACAGAAAGCCACAAAGGATAAAACTAGTGCACAAAGGTAAGAAAGAGTAGAAGAAAGGGGCATCTCCTGGAGACTTTTCCATGAGGAATTTGCTTTGGCTCCCTTTTAAGAGCCTGAGTGAGTTGAACTCCTTGTCAAGCTTCTGGACCATTTATTATCCTGAACATTTAGGGAGAGGCTGCTTTGAAGGCAAAGGAGATAATTGCAGGATGAAAGGGACTGCTAGTCTGAAGGAGCCCATTTGATGAGTGTATCTTTTTATTGCGGATTTATTTTGTCCTCTGATAGCGCGTGTGCTTTAAGTGCTGTACAAAGTACCCGCAGCAATGGAGAGGCATTTAAAACAATTACATTTGAATTAATTAATATAATGAATGACTGATAGGAAGATCAAATCATTATGGTTATCTTTAGTGATAAATGGAGGGTGGAGGGGAAGCAGGGAAGAAGTGCTGGTGTAGCTGGCTCCAGCCTAGCACATGTTTATTTAAGTGACTCTATACAAACATAACCCTGCATGTCAGTTAAATCAGCAGCATGTCAGTCGGCACTTCTGGTTACAGACTATTTCAGAGTCATTCATCATTCAACACTATAAAAGCCATTTACCCTCAGCCTCCAACCAATCAAAACTAGCAGAAAATGGAGCAGGAAAGAGGCACAAATAATTGTCCCTTAGTTTCCTCTTAACTTTTGCTGCAACAATTCAAGGCATCCTGTGTGGTGGGATGGCGGGAGGTTTTGCTCAGCTAAACAGAGCTTCCTTTACCAGGTCATTAAAGGGGGAAAGCAAGGGGAAAGCCGGAGAAAGAAGGAATAAAAAGAGACCAGAAAATTAACCCTTTCTCTACCAGTTACTTTTTTTTTTTCCCTTGTAGGCAAGGAAAAAATGCTTCCCACAACCAGAAGTATGAGTGCCCATTATTTTGTACCAGATAGAAAAGCAATGCGAGGAGGACCTGACGTGTGGGGCAAACTCTCATGCAAGGTTCCATGGTCAGGAGCTGCTCTGCAGCCCTGGAATTCAGTGGAAATCTTGGATGCTGGGGATGCTGGCAGGGGCAGTACCACGAGTGCTCTTAGGGCTTGGTGGGAGATGCCAGCGCCTTCCCCGATGTTATCCTCCCAGCGGCTTCTTTGTCCCACCTGAGGTTTCTCCAGGTGAATATCGGGAGCCCCCGATGCCTCCGCACCGCCATCACCGGGGAGCGCAGCGGGCTGTCAGACACAGAGCTGTAGAAGACTGCATTTCCAAGGGGGAAAATAACGAAGGGAAGAGCTTTGCAGTCCTGAGCGGTCCCTGCTCTAATCTGATAACTAACTCCTGCTACGTTCTTCCCATTTCTGCTGATACACAGCTTGATCCTCCAAGCCTTTACTCTTGTGAGTGATCCCATTAAGATAAATGAGATCTCTCTCATGCGACTGAGAGTGGGCAGGTATCCGAATTAAACGATCGGCAAAATCAATCGGTTCTCCCTTGTCTCCCTAGTAAAAATCCCTCCATCCTAAGTGCACTAGCATGCGAAAAATGCGAGTATTATCGGGTAATAAGATGTAAAATGGCCATACCCAGTTGCTTTTTGACTGTCTTTAACCGTGATATTTTTCTAATTCTGCCTGTGCTCTGTCTGATTCAAATCCTCCCCTCATGTTTATCATTAGTTAACTATTTCTTAATGGACCCCTTCATTTATGAATAAAACTCAGCAGCAATTACAGCCCAGTGGAGACCAGTGCTGTACCCATCTGCTGGGTGGCTCGCTCCTGGCATTGGCATCCTGCACAAGCTCCAGCCCCTCTCATCGTAACAAGCTAGGATCAATTTTCCAGTGGCAGCTTGGAAATAATAGTACAAAATGTATATTAATACAGAAATATATTGTGAAACTGTCCTTAAACAAACAAATGAGCCACTTTAAAATATTACAGCTATAAATGACCATGACAGTAGCACAGCACATATAATAAAAAATAACTACTGAAGAGAAGCTGCTGAATTACTATAGTAATAAACCAGATGTGATTATTATCATTTAACACAGTCATTGAATACCATGAATCCCTGAAGCCATTAAAATATTTATGATTAAACATTTGCTATTGCTTATAACAGAACATATAGTCTGGTACTAAAAAACTGTTAAAGTATTATTTTGGCTAATACATGGTAGTGCCGTGATAAAGGTCAGCTACCGCTGTCTAAGCACTCTGGAAAAAGCAGCTAACAGCTGCCTTTTTTTTAATAATCATTATAAGGTTAGATACCTCCATAGCACATTATTTTATTTAAGGGAGAGATATAGATGTATGCTGACACTTTCCTACACGCATCTGCATAAAGGAACAAATACAAATATCTGATTTTTATCTGTGGAGGGATGGATGCTTCCTGTCTTCAAGGAAGTGTAACAAAATATTTAATGCTTTGAGGAGGAAATATACTTGAGACTGAGCAATGAGCATATGCAAAAATGAAGTCTAATTACCTCCAGGAATTTTAGCATGCAGACACCGTGTTACCCACTGCACACATTTTGTCTTGTGGGCACCGCGTTTGTCTGGCGCTGTTGGAAGTGCTTCCCTGCCCGTCTCTCCGTGGCCTGCAGGAGCCTGTCTGCCCCCTGTGAAAGCAGCCTCGGTGGCTGCGAGCTGCCGAGGAAATGCCCCGTCGCTGGTGTGGAGCGGGCCGTTTGCTCTGCCGCTGCCTGGCCCTGCGGGGAGTGACCTGGGCACAAGGGGCTGCACCGTGCTGATCCGTGAGCGCGATCCTGCCTTGCGCTGGGAAACACAGCCTGGCCAAATGCCCCTTGCTGTCCTCCCCAGCAAGTGCACTGCGTGTAGGCAATGCTGCTCCCAGCCCATGTGGACTGTCCTTTAACCCAGGCACTCTCCGTTCTTGAGAAATGGGGTCCTATCAGCTTTACTGATGATGCTGCTACACAGTGACAGTGATCAAGTCATAGATTTATTATAATGCCTTAACTTGTGTCTCCCAACATAAAAGAATAGTCTTATAAATGCCATCTCAGTCACTAGCATGTCAGATAAATACATTCTTCCCTCATATTCCTGCACACTTTTTCCTATATACATGAAAAACAATTATTCTATTTGGATGCCGTTAAAACAAGGAAGCCAAAACTAAATCTGGTAACAAAAAGGACAGTGGTATAGGAAATTATGACTTTGCTTTAACCCCTGGACCCGAAAATGGACACACTTCACACCTGTGGCATTCTTATTCCTAGTCTATGGGTAGACACCCACCAGTGCAAGGGGAACTTCTCGTCTAACCTAGCCCATCTCAAAACATGCCACCGGCTCCAAGTTAATTCTCTTGGTTCTCCCTCATCCTAGCAGGACATGGGGTATCCCTGGGGGCGACCCATCCTCTAGCTCCATCTGGCTCTGGGTTAGAGACTCTGACCGGCAGAGCCCATGTGCCAGTTCCTGCATCCTCATGCTCATCCTCTCATCCCACCCTCCCTTCCCTTACCCCCTAGAGCTTATTTACTCATTATCTACCTTCTTTATTTTGCTAATAAATATTATTATGCTTTAAATTGAACTGACTTAACTATTCTGCGCTGGTTAAAACATGTATTTTGGAAGAACGGAAATGGGAAATAGGTGTTCAGTGTCTCTGCTGGAGGATACTGCAGCCCGCATCCTGCACAGCAGGGCAGGGGCAGGCTGAGCGCAGGCTGCTCCTCGGGGTCGGTTCGTCACGTCTGCAGGTTGCCCTCAAAGGACTAATCTGGAAGTTTATCTGATTTCTGAATCTGACTGGGTCAGGGCAGAAGAGAGAGGCGTAACTCTCCATGACAGTGAGATAGAGAGGCGCCACTGATGGATCTGTGCAAGGCAGAAGCTATGAAAGGGTTTCCAGCTTCGCACTGCTGGATTCAAGCATCTCGCTTTCACCAGAGAGACACCTTGGAAGCCCAAGCCATCTCTCTGTGGGTACCCAAGCTGGGTGAGGGTCTGACTGCAGGCAGCATATGCAACTGTGTGTTGGATTTGGGATGTCTTTTAACCCTTTAAGGTAGTCTGAATATACAGAGTATTTGGAGCTCCGATGCACTTAATGCGGTCCCTAAGTGGAGATAAAGGAATAGGCAAGAGCTGTCAACCATAGTCCCGTTGCTTCCAGGTGAGTGGGGTGAAGCTGGGCAGACCAGAAGATGGACGTCTGAGTGAGCTCCCCAGGCTCTGGGCTTTCAACCACTGCAGCATTTATATCCTCCGAGACTATGCACAGCCTCTGCATAGCTAAGCTTTGTGCCCTTGCTGTTGCACTCACACCACATTGACCTGGCTAGGATGTCCAAATTTGTACTCAAAACCTGGCTTAGGAGAGAGGACACAACCAAGGACCAAGACTGGTCTTCCCTTTGTGGTCTTTGGAAACAAACATAATTTTAGTTTATGTACAAGGTGTTGACTAGAGCTTTAGACTTTGAGTTCAGTTTTATATCAGGATGAGGTTAGGGTTTTCTTGAATGGTGTTGTTGTATACCATGTTATATTACCATGGGGAATTTTCTCAGAGCTTCACAATGTCANGTACAAGGTATTGACTAGAGCTTTAGACTTTGAGTTTAGTTTTATATCAGGTTAGGGTTTTCCTGAATGGTGTTGTTGTATACCATGTTATATTACCATGGGGAATTTTCTCAGAGCTTCACAATGTCAGAAAGTACAAGGCCCTGCTGGTTCTTAGGAATTTCCCACCATCTGGATTTGACAAAATCTAGAAGTTTATGAGAGATTTTAGCTGCATCTAAAGCGGAAATTAAGAATATTCCATCAATACAATTCCATCTCAGTACAACCAAAGATATTGATAAAGTTTCTATTATCCTGATTAATTCTCAAGGCTACATAGAAAATATCTTTGAAAAGAAATTAGATAGATTACAAGAACTTTAACTGTTCCAAGGCCTATTTAGACTCCTGCATTTTCAACTCCTAGGAAGTGGTTGGGAGGCTCTGCTGTTCCAGTAGGCTCTGACTGTTGGACTGAGATACTTGCTAGGGAATAAAAACATCGGGGAAAAATGCCGCTGTGTTTTGATTTGGTTGCTTATATGTATAGGCATATGCATATGTATATCCTGGGCCTTCTCTGGCTTCTGCCTGCCCTGAGGGATATAGATCCCAGGCAAAACAAAGCCCAGGAAAGGGAAACATGAGAGAAAGCACTCAAAATTAACTCCCCAACCAAGAGGAACCTTTGCCTGATGTGCCAGGGAGGTGTTTAGCAGCCCACGTCCTCGCTGAGTCCAGCCGGGCATTGACCGACCCCCAGCACCAGGCACGGGAAGGTGAACGTCCCTGCAAACCCCGTCCTGCGCGGTTTGCTGGATACCAGCCTGCAGCTCACACAGATCGATGACGCTACATTTTGTGAGTGTAATGAAGATTCCCACAGTGCCAGGGGTCAGGAAACAGCAAACGACTCTGACGATGCGTTTGGGCTAAGAACCTGACGTCCTCCCGATGCTGCTCGTATGGGCAGGAAAGGACGCAGCTCGGCCGGGTGCGGCATGGAGCACCTCAGCGGATGATGTTAGTGCTGCATTCGGCCAGAAAACAGAGTTCTGGTAAAATCCCAGCCACAGTGACAGTATTTCTTTCTTCTTTTCTTTTTTCTTTCCTTCCTGAAATAGGAGATTCCCAGCAGTATCAGAGCAACCTCTCAGGACATTTGGAGACAAGGCACTGAATTTTCCTTCTCAGATTATTTTTCTTTCTAAATTCTTACATTTTTATCGAATGGTGTACTTCATAGTATGGTCATGAAATAGAATTTAATATTTTTAATATTCCTTTCTTTTATTCTCTTCTAAACATAATGAAAGCAAAGTTAAAATTTCAAAATGTTGTGAAAATGGGATTTCTATTCTCCCTATAGATGAATGGCAGTTTTGATTACAGACAATAAATATTTTGAATATATTGAGCTAGATTGTTCAGTGTTATCACCATAAGTCATTGGCATAAATAAAGGTATGTTGCTTCTCCTGTAGCTGAAGTGTTACTCTATTTCTCTTTATTTCTACTATAATTTCAGAGCACAAAAAGCAAAAAAGCAATAATACAAAAAATCAGAAATCAGCTGCTTACTAATGAGCACTTTATTTTCAACACGATATTTTCAGAGTTACTTTTGGAGTAATTTGGAAGAGTCAAGTCAAAGTCCACTGAGAATTGATTTTTGCAACCTCAAATATTATACTAGAAAATTATAACAGGAAATAAACCATTAAGTGATAAACAAGGAAACATGGATACAATTACTTTCAGAACATAATTTTATTCACCCTAGTTTTGAAAATGAAGAGATAGTACTGACTGGAACACCTCACTTCTGAATGCAAACTGTACAATCTATTATATTAAACAAAGTCAAAAGCAATGTGAAAGATCTTGAATCTATTCAAGGCATGCACCTCATTACAGACTTAGCAAATTAAAACACAAATAGGATTAGAAAAGAATAATGTAACAATCTCCCACTATGGTCCCTGGAGCATTAAGTCATAAATTGGGTTTGCATTAAATTGTGCCTGCAGTATTGAATTCAGGGAAAGAGCTATAGGCTGAAGATAAACCGTGCTAAGCTAGCCAACTTTGGTATGGCTGTGCGTTTTCATAAACACACAATAAATTTGTTGGAGTCTAAAAAGGCTCATTCAAAAATGAGTATTTCATTTCTTAATTAGAAAATGCAGATATGGCATAGCAATCACTGTCTACAAAAGGTATAAACCCAAGGAAAATCTGCAAGCATTGAAGTTGTCACTTCACCTGCAGACGTTTAAGTATGGTAGTTAACTGCTTCCATTAGATCACTTACGGTGTTGAACTATATATTTTCAGGTTTTCAGGTTTGCACAAACCTCTAGTGTGCTGCAAGCTTCTTTCAAGTGGAGAGAACGATCTCACCCCAAAAGACTAGAGGGAAGCAGACTTTCCATATTACAAATGTATTCTGTTGTTATGGGAACTAAAATGGTGAGCAGCGTAGAAAGGATTCTTAGTGAACAAAGACCAGCTTGATGATATTATGGCAACAGCTACACGAAATGCAAGAAATAAATAGGACTTGTCTTAAGGAGACGCGGACTTCTGAAAGCTACTGCATCCAAACAGAGCCAGGCTCAACCTTTGGGTAACCCTAGACAATAACTCAGTAATTCTAGGAATTAATTTAGGTGATTTTTCTTTAATAAAAGCTTTATCTTTCAAATGGATATTATTACTTCCATCACCCTCCTAACCATCGTTTGGGGGATAGCTACTCGCAGCTGCACAAGTTAAGGTGCTTTATGCTACAAAGGAGTCTTTGCCTGCTCTCCGAGGAATTCTTGTGCCTTCTCTTTAAGGAGTTCTCGTGGCTCCATCAGTCTGCAGCAGACTCCCAGAGTCTGTCAGGATCTGGCAGGGAGAGAGCCCTCAGGCTGGGTAACTGCCTTCTCTGCGCCCATGCATCATTTTTGCACTTTTGTTGCTATGGCCCGTTAGCACCTGCCAACTCCCACGTGGCGACGGGAGCACGCGAGGACCAGGCGCCTGTGCCCATTGCGTGGGGCAGGAGCAACGGGGCCAGCTCATCATGTGCACAATGCACCAGGGCTGGGGGCCACCTCGCAGCATTTGTCACCCTCTGCTTTTGGGTACCAGGAGGTTTCTCTCGTCCCTCCTCCCTTTCCCCTCTCCGTTTGCCAGTGGAGGATTTGTGGGCTAAACGCGGCTGTCTCCTCCTCTTGGCTGACAGCTCCCTTCTGCAGTAACCTTTTAACATTTTTCTTGATTTTCTTAAACAGCAAACATTAGACACATTAGGAACAGCAACAACAAAATCATTAAGCACTATAACATTCTCCTAGGAGCCAGATGTATCCTTTAATCAGGTTATGGAAAATTCATTCCTCTTCTAGCCATTTATCTTCTTTGTTTATGCACATACCAAGTGACCCACTTCTCAGCATCAAAAATAATAACAAAGAAACAACCAAAGATTCCTCATTATTTATGGATTTATGTACCATTTATTTTGTTTTATTGGAAACCAAATAATCAAGTTCATTCATTCTAATTAAACATAACATGTACTAATTTTCTATCTTTTCTGTCTGTTCTGAATCCAGCTCTCTCATTTCAAAGTCACTGCTTGACCTCAGTGGGGAAAGGATTGATATCTTGCTTCCTTCTATAGTGATTGATTGTTTACATTAAAAGGGAGAAACGCAGGCTGAAATGAGGGGTATACTGTGCTTTTCTCCCTATGTTAGCTTACACCTTCAGTCTTCCATGGAGAATCAGGGGGGATAAAGCCAAGCTCTAATATCATTTTATGGACTAATACTGAAAATAAATATCACCAAATTCGCATTTTTAATTTAAAAAAATGTGGCTTTTGTCATGCAATTAGCAATACATAGACCTCAGGCTAAGATCTTTAATAAAAATATATGAATAAAATAATAGAGATTCTGAGGTTTATAATAAAGATATTTTATTAAAAGCAATAATACCTTGGTCTCATGGGCCTAAGCTTGCCAAATTAGTGAGGTAGACTTGACAGAAATAAGTGACCAAAGAACTCCCTTGTTGCACAATTTGTGTGCTGACCTTAATCATTTGTAACAGACATTTTAGGAGCTAAATCAAAATTCTTCCAAAAAGAAAACATCAGAAGAAACATTTTAATAATCTTTTCAGATCTCAGGTCAAATATTTTTGTTGATGTTGATAAAACTGTTAAAAACTAAACTGACTTGATGAGCAAAGTACAGAATGGCGAAGTAGCAGTAGACGCCACAAAAGATACTATAAAAAATTAGTAAATTCAAGCAAAGGTATTTATTGGTATAGGTAATGATACTTCTCATTTGTAAAGAAAATATATCATCTTTTAACTTGCAATTAGTTGCTCAAAATTGATATGGGTTAGGAATTACAATGGAGGTCATAATAGAAATAGCAGAACATTGAAAAATAATCATTATCAATCTGGAAAAAAAAACAAATTGAACTGGACTTTTATTCTGAAAAATGTTTGTTACATCCAATATTAATTCCAGTGTTAGTTTTTGTTTTCTCTATTAAGCGGTAATTAAAAAATGAGATTCAACTCTAAGGTTGTTTCTTCAACACAAAGCTGTCTAGAAAAGACATATTGCTCTGAACCCAATAGGAGGACATCTTACAGCACTGAGAGAGGCTGGAAGGAAAGATCAGAGGGAGAAAGAACAAGGCACCTCAAAATAGAGAAAAATAAATAGTAAATACTGGTAAATATTAAAAAAAAGGTCTTTGTCACCATGCACGATGTAACTCTGCTTAAACAGCTGCTAGAAGTGATATTAACACTACTTATGATTTTCTTTTATGTTTTCTGACACACCTCCAGAATCATGTGTGTTTTTAAAACCAAGCATTGGAGATGGCAAAGTATTTGCCCAAAGGGACTGGACTGGCCCCAATCAGTCTTTCTCCTGCAGTAGAAATTTGTCATTTCTAGACCCAAAGATGCTTTGAGTAGGTTTATTTTCTATTTTTACTCCCTGAGTTGTTAGGGGATGTGTATGTCAATAATAGATAAGCACATCGCAAACAGACTCAGCAAGTTCTGCCTTTTCGGCCCCTGGAGAGCCACCACTCAAACACTGTCTCAGCATTAGGGTGACAGTTCTCCCTGGAGGGGGACCAGAGAAAAATCCTCTGCACTCCACAGCCCCCCTGGCCTGCACCAGCTGATGAATTTATGGTCTCCAATACGGTTAGGTGTGTATAATTCAATGTATTGCAGGAAACCAGTTACAGTATTTTATAGCTGACATTACAGGGGATTTTTTTTGTGTGTGAAATAAAACAATATTTGTTTCCTGAAAGGGAAATAAGCCATCGGTAGCTATCAGCAGCCAATAGTTTCTCCTGGCTAGCTCTGAAGGAGAAAAAAAAAAGAGGTGGGTTTTATTTTAGTGAAATTGGAAAGAATAATTTATCATTCACAATGTTTTTCAGGTTTGGAAGGCCCACTTAAAAGTCACTATAGGATGACTGCTCTTTTGTATTGTATTAAACAATTTCATGAAAAATAAAGGTCACAAAAGAGATGTGGATGTGCGTCAAGTGCTGCAGCTGAATCCAGATTCCTCCTCAGCACACGTGCATGTAGGTGTGCATGTGTATGTTCACACCATTTTATGGGCCTAGATATCACCAGGATTTAATTCTGTAGGTTCCAAACGAGAAATTCATGAGTCCATTTACACAGTATGTGTATGAGACAGAAAAGTGAATAGGGTTTTGGGGAGGCATTTCTGTTTTCATTTGCCTTTGGTCCTATTTTGCAGACTAGGAAAACGACGATGAGCGAATAGGTGACTTGCTCCCTGGAAACTAGAGCTACTTTGAGGCATTAAAGGCAAGAATGATATGCTGAAGAGTGCTTGATAACAAATCCAGGAGCAGCAAGGCCATACCACATATTTGGTACCCAAACTGACCCCCGAGATGGCTGTCCCAAGGGACCTCCATTGGGCTTATCTGAGGCCACAGCAGGAGCTTGCCTGCTTGGAGGGGCTGCAAACCAGCTTCTCCAGCCCTGCATGTCCTTGCTGGGAACATGGGTTTTGGGCACCTCCCCTGGATACTATGTTTTTTTTCGTTTGTTTTAATGAAGTTTTCTTTTAATGGAATCTATTCTAGACATAGAGTGGGCCAGCTAGGATTGTGCTTTAGCTCAGATATTACGTCTTGCAAAGAGAATCACATATGACTGTATACAGTCATATGGAGTCATATATTTAGGATTTTATTTCTTTTGGTTGTCTTTCTGCTAAAGTAAAAGATACCTGGGGTGAAGGGTTTTTTTTTTTTTGATCTTGGAAGAAACAGTGATTTCTTTTTTCCTGCTTCCAATAGGCAGGATATAAGAAATGATTCCCTACCATGGGCTACTTTTTTTGATAGGAAATAAATGCTGTAGAGGAGATCAACGAAGAGCTTTTAGCTGTCCATAGGCAGCAAGAAATATGCAATGGCTGCCCTAGAAGGGTGTGGGGATAACACAATTGCTTCCAAAAAGCACTAAAAAGCCTGGGGATGATCAGCAGATTGGTAAGATGCCTTGTAGGATGAGAAGACATAATATATGCTTTGCTGAAGAAACTGTGTGCTATTTTCATTTTCTATCAATACTTCATAGCTATTTGGGCTTTCTGCCATGATGGGCCCATATGAGGCCTATTGGACGGGAAGGCGTCTCCAGGTAGCCCTGTGACCAGTCCCTTGGCTGTTTTCATTGGCAGACACAAGGTAAAGATGAGCAGTTACTGGCAGGATAGCCCAGAGCAAATGTGACAGAGGTTGTTCTGCGTGCGCCGTGCCCAAACCACCTGCAGGATCGGCGCCTGCTGCCTGCGTTGAGGCCTGGGACACAGCAGGAGGACGCTGATGGGGCATATGGCCTTATCTCGGGGCATCCTGAACCAAGCAGTGAGGAAGGTGATGCCACTCTGGAAGCAGCCTGGAAAAGTCATTTCCAGGCTCTGACAGATGTGCTCTGGCATTGCCCACCACGGTGCAGAGATGGCCCCAGCTCCTGGCATGGTGGCATCCCGCCTGAAGCCGCGGGGCGGGCAGGGAAGGCAGGAAGAAGCACAGCGCACGGCAGAGCAGTGCCCAGGTGAAATGACAGGGCTAGGCACAGAGAAGTGCACAGTCTGAGAAGGAAACCCCAGTGCCGAGCACACCACCAGCCTCCCTTTAAGCCCCCGCAGCTCTGGCTGCTCTCAGCTCCTCTCCCCCGTGCACCGGTTGTAATGAAGACAGGACAGTCTACAACTTTATGACAGTCCCATTTATTTATCCTATTCTCACGTAAACCGAGGCAACGAGCAGCAGTCGTTTCCTCTGCGGCTTGATAAATGTCAGTATTAATTAAAATTGTTTCGCGCGGGGCCAGATTTCTCCTCCTCGGCACGGGGCTGGCAGGGAGGAGGAGGCTGACAGGCAGGCCCAGCTGCCGGCTGGAGATGTCGTCACCGGGTCGCGGGTGAGGAGGTGGCCGCCGGCGCCCGATCCCAACTGGGCGGGCTGGAAATAGCGTCGGCATTTTGTCACCTGCACCGCGCGGCTGCTCGGCTCGGCTCGGCGCAGCACGGCTCAGCGCGGCGCAGGTGTCTGCATGCGGGACCTGGGCTTAATCCCTCACTGCCAGGGCCGGGCAGGCTGCAGAGGCAGCTGTTGAGCCCAGATGGAGGTGCTGGGGCTGCCCGCTCTGCTCTCGAATGATGCTCTCCCCACACGTGAGGTGCGCCAAAGCGAGCCCTTGAGTGGGGAGAAGGTCAACCCCACGCAAGGCCTTTGCCTGGGGGCAGGAGGGGAAGCACAGGAGCCAGGTTCACCTNCGGCTCGGCGCGGTGCGGCACGGCGCGGGTGTCTGCATGCGGGGCCTGGGCTTAATCCCTCGCTGCCAGGGCCGGGCAGGCTGCAGAGGCAGCTGTTGAGCCCAGATGGAGGTGCTGGGGCTGCCCGCTCTGCTCTCGAATGATGCTCTCCCCACACGTGAGGTGCGCCAGAGCCCTTGAGGGGAGAGAAGGTCAACCCCACGCAAGGCCTTTGCCTGGGGGCAGGAGGGGAAGCACAGGAGCCAGGTTCACCTCTCCACCTCACTGAACCTCTCTAAGTCCCTTTGCATTTATCAGCTCTCCCATCCTGGGGGGCTTAATCAGCCACTGAACTTATGCTTCAGCGGTCGTTGTTGTGCCCGTTCCTGCAATGCAGCCAAGGTGCCGCTCTGATGGCCGCTCATCCCACTGCCACTTGGAGCGCAGAGGAGGCTGCATCTGCCTAATACAGGTCATTCTCATTCAAGGCTATGAAATAATTTCCTTTTTCCTTTCTGAACTTTGCCAACAACAGAGGAAAGAAATTCAAAAGGGCCTATGTGAATTAAATGCATTGATTTCTGTGGAGAAATGTGTGCTCCAAAGTCACCTGGGCTCATCTCCATAGCCTCTCCGACTGTTTTCCTTCAGGAGGAAACAATGTAACACACAGTCCCTCTCCCGCTAAATGTTTTTGGGGAAAAAAATGTAATTTTTTTACACACAGGTTCCCAAAAGTTCTGCATTATTCTCTTTGTAATCAATGTGGAAAGAGAGGGAGAGGAGACTGGAAAAGATCATAACCTTTAAAGATCAAAGGATGGATCCCAATGATTAAGGAGATGAAAAGGTTTTAGAAGTGCAAAATAAGGTTTTTGTGAACCAGTGTTTTTACTAGACACACATAGAGATCTGGGCTGGATTTTCAGAAGCACCCAGCGTAAAGAGGGATATGCCTTCCTAGGTGTCTGCAAAAATCTCATCTACACACGCAGTTGTGGAAATACAAGCAAGTAGATATCATTGCTATAAATGAGGACTCCGTTTTGCTTCTGTCCTGAGTTTTTTTTCTGATTTCTGATACTACCAGGCTTACTCTTCTGAATATTATCTCCTGCGGCTACACCTTGATTCAGGCGCAAACTCAAACCCACACACTCTTGTTTAGGTTTGTCCAGCCCCTTTGATCACCGTGTGTGCTCATTGCCACCGCAGTCTGCACCTACTGCATGTCCTGCTCTTAAGGCCAGACCCCACGAGCCACATTGAATATAGGGTCTCAGCTGCTTAGCAGGTATTTTAGACCTGTTCCCCCGTTTTAATGACTGGTGAACTCTGTTGTACACAGTCATAGCAGTGACAGTGCTTTTTGTGGCCTACATCTATCAATCAGAGTTTCAGCTAAACAAAGTATGTTTTTTCTTTTTTCCGAAAAGACATGGGCATTAAAAAGCCTCTCTTCTAACAAGGCATCTGTCACCTCAAAT
Source organism: Crypturellus undulatus (assembly GCA_013389825.1). NCBI lineage: Eukaryota > Metazoa > Chordata > Aves > Tinamiformes > Tinamidae > Crypturellus > Crypturellus undulatus. Next base: position 404,117 of record VWPW01020841.1, read on the forward strand.
GCAGTAGTTAAAAAAAAAAGTCCTAAGTAGAAATGTTTTTTACCAGTGTAACAAAAATAACCATCAAAAGATTCCCATGTGTTCTCCTGATCTAATCTTCAGCTGGTTAGGGTTGCTGTCTCTGTCTATATACTCAAAAGAAACCCCCTTTCTGTAGATTTCTTTTTAATAAAAATGAGTTATCTGTGATAAATATGTACTGCCTAGGTCAAATGAATCTGATTGTGAAAACATATTGAGTAAAAGCATTGGTAGGATTTAATTTCATCTCTTAAAAAAAAATGAAAAACTGAAAAACAAACTGTATCTATTGAATGTTGGTTTGAATTAAATTCTATTTGTTTTAATAAAAATGTAGTGGCCTGAGTGTACATATATTTGTTTCAGTGGCAGAGCACTGGATCCAATAAAACTATATTGGCTTCAATGCTTGTATCTCCTTCTCAGAGAAAATGGATTGAATGTAAAAATGAAACAGGCATGTATCAGCCAGCCCTGAGGTCTCTACTCAACTCGAGAATCCAAATATACCGGTTAAAAAACCAAAACATTATTATAAAACATTGTTTTAAAACGTATATATGTTTTAATGTCAAGGCTGCCCTTGAAGGGCTTGATTGCCCCTTTTAAGGAGCACGGTTTCCAGAGCCAGACATGGCTTTGGAGGAGCAGTGCATCTGCTTACGACTGCAGAAGCAGAAACCTAAGCTGGTGTCTTAGTTACCCCAGTGTAAATCAGGCTTGTTCTCAGTAAAGACGGTCAGCTTATCTCCACCTGAAATAATGCAGATCGAGTATCAGCAGCCTCAGCAGCAGGACATCTACACCCAGAGTGCGGGCACACGCTGCACCCGTGTAAAACAGAGCTGCATTAAGAGTTGGTGGCTCGTGCCCGAAATTGCAGAGGGGCCAGGCTGCAAAGTCTGCGGCTCCTCATGGTCCCTCGTTTTCTCCATGCACTCCCACCAGATCATTTATTGCAATCATGCAAAGAGAATATTAGACTCATCTACTTATTTTGCACCAAATGTCACCAATTTCCTTGCTTCTTCCTGGTCAATGGTATCACCTGCGCAGGTTAGGGATACGACTATAGGCCCATAAAGGGACTGGCCTGGAGCACAGTCACAGCAGCTTTTTGGGGCAGTGAGTGCTAGATGCTGCTGAAGGGGGATAACAAAATGCTCAGCCTGGAATCTTATATAAGTTAAGGATGGTTGAGCCATTAGCTTTTCATCAGAAAATTATGTTGTCTCCACTTTTTAGCAAAAGCAAGGGTGTGAAAAGAGCTGTTCTGTCCAGCTTGTCGATGCCGGTGTTAAACACTGGGGTCCAGGTTGTCACATTCGTGGACACCTTTGTTTGCAAAATTGTTTTTGTCCAAGTCTCAAAACTCCTCAAAATGTCAGTAAGTGCCCTTTCTAAATCCACTGAATTACATAAAAAAGGAAATTGTATTCCTGTCCTTTCCTAAGCTGGGTCTATGGTAGCCAGTAAATGAAAGGGGAATTTGGCTGCAGCAGCAGTTCAGCTGTGAGACAGGAGATGGCTGCAGGGCTCTCCAGACAGGACTCCTCAGAAAACTGGGTATGAAGCAATATATTAAACTAAAGCAAAACAATTGCCAGAAAAAAAAGGAAAATCAAACTTCAGGCAGAAATCCAGTTGGGGAGAGGGCTTACCTGTCCTGCAGCGAGCATCAGTGACAGGATCCCCAAGCCTGAGGGGAGGAGGCATATAAGTTATACGCGCTGCAGTCGGTTTACACATCTCAGAAAGGAGTTGGTTCCTGAGCCTGGGGTAGCCAAACTGGTTTGTGATAGCTGGAAGGGCTGTGTGGTGACACGCTGGATGATGGCAAAGCTGGCAGGCCCCATAAAGCATCTAGATAACCTCTCCGAGAGCCCTGGGGAAGAGCTGTGGGTTCCAGCACATTGAAATGTCACGGGCTTGGCAAAAGCGCCCTGTGCAGCGCTCTCAGTACGGGGCTGTATAGAAAGGCAGGGTCTCTGTGAACAGCTGAAACAGATACAGAAGGAAGGAGAGCTTGGATCTGATCTTGGGAAATTTTGGAACAGAAAAGTCTCCCCAAGAAAGATGGGCTCTACCAGAGTCAAAATAAGACCAAGCAGCTGATATATATATAATGAAAAGGATTAAAGGAGAGTTTCTAACTAGAAACTGCCATAAGTCTACCTACAGAAGAGCACACAGTCTGAGACATCACCACCTCCAGAGGTGAAATCATAAATTCTGCATCAGAAAGGGATTAGATAAATTAAGGGAGGATAAATCCCACCAGGGCTATTAAATTCCATGGTCCAGTTCCTCCTGATTGCTGGAAGTCGAAGGTGTGAGCGAGGGATTTATCAGCCACGTTGGGTCACGTGGCAGGGATGGATTTTCACAGCCTCTTTCTTGATTCATGAACCCAGCACCAGACAGAGCAATCTGTGGTGATGGAGAGATCTTGAAACTTCTTGTCTACTGCAAAGTCATGTGCAGGTGCCTGGCCTGAGCCCCATGTCCACAGTAATCCTTCTCTAGTCCTCGTCCCTGTGGCTGACCAAGCATTTTCCATACCAGTAGTCTGAATGCTGTAGCCTTTTCTGAAGAATATTCTGCTTAGCAATTAGCAGGCGCTGACAGCCTTTCTCCCAAGCTCTGAGCACTACAGCTGCCTCAGAAACACACGCAGGGAACTTCTGCTCTTTTCATCCTCTGCCTCAACATGTGGGAGATGCCCTGTCTGCGTCCTAAATACGTTTCACTTAAGCCATGATGATGGTGTAGTAAAGTGCTGTAATCTTCGCTAGGTCTGTCTTTACAATGCTGTAATTACCATAATAAGCTGTTTTAACTGGCTCTTTTATAAGTAACAGCAACATAAACGTATCTCAGCATGTTTTCCTTTAATGAGCTACAACGTCTGTGCAATCTTCCCCACATTTTCTTCGGGGTCCCTGCTTGCAATGGGTAGTGCATCATATCCATCTCCTTTTAAGCGCTGTGCTGCTTCACTTCTCAACTAGCAAAGTGGTGAAACGCAGCGATGGTGACACTGGTGACATTGGAGAAGCATGGCTTTGGGGAAGCCTCATGAAGGGATGTGACTTTGGCTGTGGATTTCAAGGCCAATGAGCCCAGGGAGGGGAAGCTTAGTGTTACTGCTGTGGGACATGCCAGCGTGTGGGTTACACAGACATCACGGGGAATAGATTACAAGGCCCCACATCTCCTCTCCATTTAAGGACACAACAGAGAAGTGATGACAAAGGGGATCGGTACCCTAAATGCTAAGACAGAAGTTCAGCGAAGGTGCTGGTAACTGATACAAGCAACTAGAGACCCTCAGCCTCAGAGCCGAAAGGGTTTGACTACCCGCCGCAGGGATTTGAGGGACAGCTGTAACGAACTTTCCCTGTCACTGCTTCTGGCAGAAAGCACTGACGCAGGCAGGCCACGTCCCTGCTCGAGCCACCATGAACGTCTTTGCCACCCAGCTCCACCAGCAGGGTCTGGAGGAGCACAGTGTCCCCAGGCCATGCCCCGCGGCACGGCCGAAAATGCCACGGCAGTGACACACTGAGGGGCTCACAGTTTGACTGCTCACGGCAGATGGGCGAACACTTGTCGGTTATCTAGTGCGGAGCGAGGGGCGGATTGATTTCCAGAGTGTGTGACTCCTTTCTCTGACCGGAGCTGCAAGGCAGAGCTCTGTGCATCTGGGATCATTTTTAGATGATACTACGTTATGGTGAAGTCTATCAGCAAAACATGATAGGATCTTTAGCTTGCTTATGGGGAGGGAAGGAAAAGGAAGGAAGAAGGAAGGAAGGAAGGAAGGAAGGAAGGAAGGAAGGAAGGAAGGAAGGAAGGA
>VWPW01020841.1:408042-460542 GCA_013389825.1 Crypturellus undulatus
GAGAAGAGAGAGGGAAGGAAAAGAAGGAAGGAAGGAAGGAAGGAAGGAAGGAAGGAAGGAAGGAAGGAAGGAAGGGGCAGTGTTGCTTTTTGCAAAGCTAAAAGCCCCCAGAATTCACACAAGCATGAACTGAATTTCCAGATCTCAGCTACACAAATTGAAAGCCCATCTCTGTTGTGAACTGCAAGCAAACCTACAAAGCAGGGCAAAAAGCACTGGGTGATATAAAAGCATTTGTATACTGTACGCTTGAACTGTGTATTCTTAAAATACAGGAAGCTATAGGTAGCTATAAAGAAGGGAAGTCACTAAGGAAGGAAAAATATCAGAAGAGCAACCTCCTTGGAGCTGGCCAAGAGTGCCCTTAGTCCTGTCTCCAAGTAGGCAAGAGCAAGTGCTTTGGAGGTAGGAAAGAAATCAACCAGTTTTTCTGTTCTTTTTCATAAGGTTCACCTACAATCAAAAAGTAAGGCCTGTATTACAGAAGTAACAGTACTCGCTACAGAAACAGCATCACATGCTTCTTGCCAGCATCTCTCAAGCTGGACACTAGTGCAACAAACAACTGCTAGCAAGCAAGATCTAAAATAGGCTGAAATACAGCTCGAGGTGTGAGATTTATAGAGCCCTTTAAATCTGAAAGAACCTCACATAGCAGAGTCTCACCAAGGTTCCTTTTTTTTTTTCCTGAGAAAAGATCCTTGTTGTATGAAATTTGGAAAATATGTGTAATTCATAGAAGTCCACAACAGATCTAAATACAGCCGCTAAGGGCTATCCGCTTTTGAGAAATGCACCATAGTGTTTTCTGCTTTACCAGGACTTTTTTTAAGAGGTAGATAGTGCTGATTTATCAAACACTGGTTCTGAACTCAATTGCTGACTTTTAGCTCCTTGAGCTTGAAAGCCGACCGTGGAGGCTTATTGACACTTCATGACCGGACAATGTTGCTGGTAGAAGAAACAGTGGAGAGTACACATTAGAGAGGTACCAGTTTTCTATAATCTTCTCCGATCATTTTTAATGGGATCCAGCTTGGAAAACAGAATTAATTTCATTTAGAACAGGTTTACTTTGGGATGTCACTTCTTCTTTTTTTTTCTGAAAAAGAAAATGCAAGTGAAATGGAAAACTGATGCTTATTTCAAGGAAATCTGTTTATGCATAATTTGAAGTCAGAGCAGAGATTTTTGCTTCATTTTGTCTTGTGTTGTTGTTTAATATTTCATGCTTTGGTTAACAGCTATTTAGTGTATTCACAGAGGCTGTCAGTATGCCTGAAAGGTTTTGGACTTGCTGAGCATACACTCTTCCACAGAGGAAGCCTAAAAGAGAGGAACAAAGAATTCATTAATTTTTATGCCAACAAAATCATTTTAATATTTTAAATTCCAAACCTTTCTTCTTCACATTTTAATGTGAAATATGTCAATTATCAGCTTGAGAAGTCTCAACAGCTTTGGAAAAAAAGAAAAAAAGAAACACAACATTTTGTTTGGAATTAAATTAAAGAAATACAAGTGGAAGCATTCCGATTTCCTCCTGAATTCAACAATAACAACAGTTTTTTTCCCCAAAAATCTATTTACCTGTCAACTCTAATTTTAGACAGGTTCAAGGGCTTTGTAAAGACTTCTCCTTCTTCCTAGCAACATCTTATGCGGGAAGGAAAATGGGACCAATGTAGAAGAGGGCTTGTCAGTTTGTGCTTTAGCTTCCCCACTACTGAAAACCTTTTAAGAACATATTATCATGACTGCCACTGCATACAGCATCCTTCTGGGACAGGGCATGGAAGTCATCCCATTTGGCTAGGGCTGTGAAGTCTCCATTTACTGGTTTTGATTTTCCCAATAAAATATTGATTTTCTTACACATTTTCATGAGCAGTCCGCTTTGACTGGGGTGCGAGCGGGACAAAGGGAACTACGTTTATTTTGGCACCAGAGCCCTGGTTCACCCTGCATTAATCTTGGAGCAGTCGGTGTGGGACGGGAGCACGCACGGACCGGGATGGCTTTAACGCACCATCTGTGATGCCACATCCCGGGGCTCACTGCACCCTTGTCTCCAGCCTGCAGGGGTTTATACCCGTCTGAGCCTGGGCAGCACGGGCTGAGCCAGGCACGAATTGCACCTCTGATCCTGGTGTTTTGGGAGCGCTCTCCTTTCAAGGCATGAGAAACAGTGTCGGTGCTCGGCATGTCCCCGGGGTCTCCCAACTCCTTTGTAAATGTGGCACAGAAATAACACAGCATTGGGATCCTGTAAAAATCACGAGAGACCTTTTTGTTTCCAGGATTTGGGCTAGCTGGAAGGTGTGTATAGACACACACAAGCACATGCACATGCTAAATGACTAGCCAGACACTAGAGAGACACTGAATTTTCATCGCTGCCCTTGCCTCCCCCCGCTCCTGTGCTCGATACCCCACCAAAGGTAATTATCCACTTCACTTTCCTCAGAGTCTACCTACAGACTCGGGAAACACTTTAGGAGACTGGAAATGCCTGATGTTTAATGATGTCTTCAATCTTGCTTTACAGACATATCTGCAAAAGAAATCTTTTTTTTTTTTCCCTGTCTGAATCCTTGTGTTCTTTGGGTTTCAGGTGTAGTTTGTGCATCTCTTTGGTCACCCTTTCTGCTGAAAGCTATGTATTTTTTGTGGTTTAAAAAAAAAAACACAGAGCACAGAGGATGCCAGCATTTATTATACCAGGCAACACTGTTACTCACGCGAGCTGACATGGAGCGCGCTCGCTGCTGCTCTCCCCTGCGCCCGTTTGCCGTTGAGGAAATTCAATCCATTGCCGTGTCATTGTTATAATAATCTCAGACTTCTGGACACCAGTCAGATTATGACAGCCGCACAAAACCAGTGTCACATTTGTCTTGGGCAGGTTGTGCTTCAGAGGGACGTCTTCATTCCCCGCAGTGCCGTTCCGCGTTGCCGCCAGCGGGTTGGCTTCCGAAGGCTGTTCCCTTTGGTGGAGTTCCTGGGCCGGGAAGCGCCGCGAGGAAGAGCACACAGGTATAGCACGGCTCTCTGCTTATTACATGGTTGCAGTTGATACAGCAAACGGGGCACAGACTCACTCCGTAACCCTGGCGAAAGCCTGGGCCATGTCCCTGCCATGAACATATCCAGTAACTTATCTCTCTTCACGATGCAAACAGAGTTCTGCTTGTCCCAAAAATCCAGAGCGCCCAACACATCTGCAAACTGCCACATTCCTATGGTAGGGGATCAAAGCAGCGGTCTGAACAGTGGAGGTCTGTTCACCCCTACATGCACTGTTTGAAATATAGTTTCCTGCTACAGGTTTTCTAGTCCTTTTTTTTTTTTTTTTTTTTAGTTTCTCTCTCAAAGTAAAAATCCTCGCTTGTCTCAGCTGCTACAGCCTCCTTCTGTTCTCTGGCCTCACACGGGCTCTCACCTCATCCTTGTCAGTACGTGCAAAACGTAGGGTCCACTTCAAATACGTCCCTCCAACTTGTCCACATCTCTTTTCCAATCAAGTCAGGTTCAGGCTTTCTGCTCTGAGTTTCAGGCTCTTTGCAGTCTTGCTTCTTTCTATTTGTTGATCCTGATTCTCCCAAATAAGCCAGGTTTCCACAGTTGGTTCAAGCCAGCGGTGTTCTTTGTTAGGTTACTTCGAATGCAAGGGCTGCGAAGGGCAAGACGAGAAGGACAGGATGCTCAGGGTAGATGAAGAAACCCCGGCTGGAGCAGTCAACGCAGCCAACAGGCTCTGCTGAGGATATTGGAGAAAACTTGAGCTGATCCTTCAGCTGTGCAGCCTTTTCACCCTTCTGACCCACCAGAACGTGGTTCTCCAGCCTGTGGACCATAAAACATGAAAAAACAGCTGCGAAACCATGAGGGTTTGGCACACTAAACAAAGCCATACACGCATAGATTTTCACTGAGCATATCCCGACACAAGTGAACAAGTCACTAAAAGGTAGAAGACGAATGAAAGTGATAGTCAAACTTTCAAAGTTTTACCTAATTTTTACTGGGGTTTACAGTAAAACCATTGCAGCAATACTGCCCAGTGCGATCCTTTCTTAAAAACATTACCTGGCCCTGTTCAAAGGGCTGAGAAGTCCAAAGAAATTGTCCTCTGCTCAAATTCTCATGCAGACCTTCACCGATTAAGGAAACATGTGCTACCAGAGCCGATTACAGGACCCAAAGGAGGAAAGGTAAGCAGCATTCTGGACTTTAGCAAATGCCAATTAAAAAGCAAGCTTCGGCTGAAAACGTGTCTAGATGATGCTGACATGTTTCTTCTTTATTTTTTGCTTCACTCTCTGACATCCTGCGACTGAGACGTGGATTGTGTTGGGTGGAAGTGTGTCACTGGCCATGCAAAAATGGGTTCCCTTTGCCCAAGCTTCCCACCTCTCCTCCGATTGCTTTCTGCAGCATGAGAGCGATCGAGTTCGGCTTGCATGAGTGCCCTGGAAAGCCCATTTGAAGCCGGCACGCTCCAATACTGCCGTATAGCAGAAGCGCTGGGCTGAGATGACAAAGCAGTATGAGAGCCTTGAGCTTAAACTGGCTTAATGAGGGACAAAATTCTTCACCCACCGCTGCGGTGACCATTTCTCTTCATTGTGAGCTCTGCAATTAGCACATTTAAAAAGGACACTGCTTAATGCAGTGAGGTTTTGACTGTGCCACTGGCAATGCGTCAGCGGGTGCAGGCGCTGTTATTTCTATGCAATAAAAAGAATTCATTTCAGCTTTACACAGAAGTGGTAGTATTTGTGCTGAGATCACGTTCCTAGCACTGAGGTTTTAAGCAAGACCCCTTCAGTGGGACAAAATCCATTAATGGAGACCCAAAGCCCTTTCCCTGATCACCAAATTTACACTCATGCAAGGGCTTTTTCTTAGAAAAAGAAAAAAACAACCCGATATAACACCACTCACGATGAACTCAGCTTTTGTACCGGCAGGGTGAAATACTTGTAGCAGACCCTTCACAATCTATCTGACCTGCAAGAATGGAGAAAAGATAATAACTTGGGCAAGTAAATTTGAATTACAAATAAATTAGAGGAAACCACAATCAAGGTACTGACATTTGGTAAGCGAAAAGAGAGAGCTATATTGTGTGGGTAAATTATCTACCTAGGATTATTTACTCAGTCCTACTGTTAAGAGCTCTCGGTATGGAGCAGACAGAAGCCGGTACTTTGTTTGCTGGTGCAGACTGCTCGTCCTCAGAATCAATCTTTGCCCATTAGAAGAAAAACACCGCCGTCTCTTCAAGTGTAATTTATTCAATAAGGTGCCTTTTTTTTTTTTCTCTTTTAGGACATTGCAGAGATTCTTGATTTTCATTTGTCTTTGTCTGGAGATGTGAAACAAGTTTGCCGTATTGTCCACCTCATGCTAATTTCACAATATATTCATATATTCATTTTGAATGTGTGATTTGTGAAGGACTCTGCTGACTCTCAAATACCACTCTTAAAAATGGAGATAAACCCTCTGAAGGTAATTTAACTCTATAATTCCACTTCTATATATATATGTATATGCATATATGAGATGTTTCTTTTGCCTTGGGTGGTTTAAAAGGTTTGAGTTCTCCAATGCTCCTTGGATGGAGGCTGGGAGCACTGGCTCCTGCCTCATGCTGTTGCCACCCGCACCCAGGAACCTCCTATCTCTGCGGGGACTCATTGCCTCCATGCAGATAAATTGCTCCAGCAGGGATGGGGCCACACCATCCAGCCCCTCTCCTGGGCACAGTAGCAATCTCTCTGCTGCTTTCATGCCAGGTCCTTCAAAGCAGAAGCTGGGTGCCATGGCTGGGGCCTGAGGCATGATGTGGTGACCGGGCTAGGATAAGAGCACTACCAAGGCACCCTTTGGGGCACAGCCACAGGCAGAGCAGCATGTTTTATGTCTACTATAGCTTTATCTTCCAACTTTATATACATTTATGGCTGCTACCAGGCTATTTTCGGGTCATTTCAGGAATATATATTCCTGCTAGAGGTGTTTCCTGGAACTGCAAAGTGGAAGCCATAGTAATCAACAGGTGACCCCCGCAGACACATACACCAAGCAGCCAGGGCCATTTTCCTCCCTGCTGCTCCTTGCAGCCCCCTGAGAGAAGGCTCATCCCTTCACAGGAAAAGGAGTTTAAAAGAAAAGCACCGTGTTGGAATGGAGAGCAAAGGCAAGTCCTGAGGAGTGGAGCACGTGAGAACTGGGGTGAGATGCCATGGAGCAGTCAGCGCGTGCCAGAGAAGGGACCTGCTTTGCAAGGTACAAAATGCTCAGTGCAAAGCATTGGGGTCCTGAGTCCTCACAGGTCCTTCCTGCTCACAGAGCCCCTTTGTGCCCTGTTTTGTGCTCATCCCGAGGAGGTACTCCAGAGGGAGAGCTGCTGGGAGGTGTAAAGAGATGCCGAGGAGCGGCTGCAGCTCGACATGGCCCCCCACCACCTCTGTGAAGCTGTTCTGCTTTATGTTCTGCTTTGGTAAACAGAGCAAGATGGGAGTTATTGACGTACCAGGCAGCGTGAAACCGTCTGCCCGATAACCAGACCCGGCAACAACTGCTGCAGCTCCATCTGCTGAGGCTTGTGAGGTTTGGAAATTCCTTTGATTTAGAAAAATCAGCCTGGGCCTGAAGTCCCTGCAATTCATCTGGAGCATCTTCCTTTTTGTCCAAAAAGTATCATGAACCCAGGAGCAAATCTTAAGTTTCTCTGGGCTGGGACATGCTTACAAGGCTTGATGTGCAAGCTGACATCAAAAGCAAGTGAAGTGCAAGCAGGCTCCAAGCTCTGCCGCAGCAGAGCAGAAGAAGCTGTTGCTTTGCTCTGAGCTTGAACTGTTCAGTATTTGGTGTAACAAGGCATAGTGCTGCGAAACATGTCCAAAGCTCTGAAACACTTACCTCTCACTCCTGGCAATACTCTGGAGCTAGCAAAATGTAGCTGAATCGCTTTCCATGGGACTACCTTTGCCTGATTTGGGTGTCAGGATGTTGTCTTATGCATCTTAATTGTGTCTACAAGCCTTGATGCTGTCCACGTTGAGAGGGGAACGTGTTGTTATATGCCTTCCTTTTCCCTTTGTCTAAATTCTGCTGCACAGATGGGAACCAATTTTCTGAAATCAAAGTCAGTGGAGAAAAGGAATTTAAATGCTAAATTAACCCACCAACAAAAGCAATGTTTGAGTCCAGTGCCTCTCCTTCGGCCAGAACAAATTTTGCTGAGAGTTTTATAAGGAATCTGTGTTGGGACAGATCTATTATCTGATAGATAACTAATGGGCATCATCAGTCATTTTATCCATGGGAAGGGGGCAAAGGAGGGAAGGGGGATGCGAGTCCATTGGAAGGCTGTCTGTTGGAAGCACTAGCCAGACAGCGCGATTGCACGTCTGCGTTTAGACTGGAAAAGACACAGATCATCAGATACCAGCGCATGCCACTGAAGACAGGTCATAAACATTAGAGAAAAAGATACAAGGACAAAGGAGGTAATGGTGCTTTAAGCTACAGAGGTTATTTCAGTGTGTGTGTCTGCATATGTGTAAACAAGCAGGATGAAGAACTCCAACCTGTCAAACAACTATACTGAGTTAAAGGTTTGTTTATAACGGTATTGCTAGACACTCCTCTGCTGCCCTGCTTGGAATGGTGCTGAGGCCTGTATTAAAATACACTGGACTGTAGCAACCAAAATACATGGGTGCCTGAAGAGGCACAGAGAAATGGGATCTGTACCCAGGGAATATGTGTCCCATGATAGCTGTAACCCATAGCCTTAACTTCCCAGGTGCTGGGACTCTGTTGTCTGCTTGGGTAAGTTGTCAGCATGTCCACAGCCTGCAACAACCAGTTTTCCATCAGACGGGTCCCCAGCGTGGTTTAGCAGTCAGCGTTGTTTTGTAATAGCAGAAAATTTGGATGTCAGCAGACCTTTCTGAAGAGGAAGAGAGCAGCAGTTGGAGGCAAGTTGTTTCTGGCCAGGCAGCCTCTCCAGTGTGAGCAGCCTTGGTGACATATAACTTGTTAGTATGGAAAGAGACTATGACATTCCTGTGCATAAGCATCGAATACACAAAGCCATGACATCCAAATGAAATGGTGTGATTTGCACCATCACTGTCCTCTTCCACACATCAAAACTTCAAGGTAAAAAATGGACCATAAAAGTCTGTTGGGAGGATACACATGTTTTGGGCTGCTGCTCTCTCTCTTCTTGCCTCACACTCTTCGGGGAAAAAAAAAAGTTAAGCTACTAGTGGCTATTACAAAATTTCTTTGGGAGAACAAGCAACAATACCATTGAAGTAGCCGTAATTTAAGGAGCTGGTGAACTGTGGCAGCAGTGGGTTTCTAGAAGCCCTCTCTCTACATCTTGCTGTTCACAAGCGGAGTTTATTCCTCCTGTGACTCAGATGTGGCAAAGAGGGATCTGATATGGGACTATGTCAGTTTGTTCATGTTTCAGAATGCCAGAAGCTGAGATGGGCAAATGTTGTGTGACAAGTCCTAAGTGACATAATGCAGCATGATCTACCATGTTCAAAGCCCAGCAGAAGAGACGATCTTCAGCCGTTCAAATTAATTGAAAACAGGGAATCTCTGAGCCATGTGCTTCGTGCTAAGCCCTTATCAGAAACTTTGCTGCTCCTGTCCAAGATATGCAAGTGTTTGCTGTGGCTGGAAGGTGAGTGGTGTGTGCTCAACTCAGCCATTCCTTCCACATTGAGGAAGAACAGCTCTGGGAAACATCTCCCCCATGCTCCGGAAGCACGTGGGGCTCCAAGGCAGAAGTGTTGTACATGTTGGTGTGCCAAAAGCCCATTTATACTTGCCTTCAAAGCAGAATCTGGTATTGAGGGCTGTGTTAAAAATAGTGCTTTTCTGTAGATCCCAGAGGGACTCTAAAACTCCTTCTTGTCTTCTGCCAGGTGAAGGTGACAGTCCGCAGATTCAGAAGGACTGCGGTGGAGCTGCACACGTGAGGCTGGGGATTAATGTCTGCTTAAAGCATTGAAAGTGCTATTTTCTTAACAGATTGACTTAAGCGCTGTCTAACCACTTTTAAAGGTACTGTAACAGTGAGTGACATACGGAGGTTATAGAACTACAGAAGACCTTCAGACTGTTATTATTTTTATTGCTAAGTGCAGTTGTCCTGGTTTTAAGAGGCTGATGAAATTTATTGCTATATTAATAATCTTCATCATATCATTTTTTTTGTTGATCCCTCTTGTATGTTTCTTTAAAACCCATGAGATCATCTGCTGCCTGTTAATGGAAAGCAGTTTATTTTGAAGAAGGAAGAACTGACAGATTTTTGTTCCCATGAACTGTATAAGAAATCTAACAAACCAGATGCAGATGGATCAATACAGGCTGATCTTTATTTATTACCCCCTGTCTTCCTCACTTTATTTTTATGGCTATTAAAGATGCTATCATTGATATACCATTTTTGACTGTCTCTCTATAATGTATACACTGGACAATGCTGCCATTGATATTCGCGTAAAATGCTGAGGGATTGAATAACCTAGGGAAGTGGTGCAGTCTGTCTTTCATTTCTGCAGCACTAGGTTTAACTCGAGCTGGATCTCTAGTGAGTAGCATTTTTGTTCTGCTCCAGGACGTGCAAGGGAATTTTGATCTTTATTTGGAATATTTGCTACTTTCAAGCGTGGCACAGCTTTCCTTTAGGGGAAGTTTAACTGGGCAGACCCTGGGTTCTCTGCTTCATTAAAATCATTCCCTCTCTGCTTGTGATCACTGAGAAATATAGCAGCATTTGACCACTGCTTTTAACAGTGGGATTTCAATTAAAACCAGCTACCGTAGGCAAGGATGAGTCATGTTCTGAACCATGACGTTCTGTCACTAGTAAACAGGTGACAGGTACTGAGTGCATCTGAAGTTTGACATGACTTGTTCTTGTCTGCACTGATTGACGGCATCATGGCAGCTAATTTGACTGTCGACAAGATACTTAAACCTGATTGAGGAAACGTGGGCATCAGAGACGGGAGCGTCTGCTCTGCAGTCCTGATGTTTTTAAATGGTCCCATCCTGACTCTGGCTGCGGCAAATCGAGTTCTGCAACAGGGAGTCACCCTGAGATTTGGGGAGGTTTTAGTCTGCCATGCACTTTCGCTGAGCATTGGTTTGGATTTGATTTGGATGAATTTAAGGGCCGGGGATGGAGTGGTCTAAAACTAGTGATGGAAAGGTTGATTTTCCAGGGAAGTCAGCTCAGCTCCTGAATAAAAGCAAAACAAAAAAATAATCTTAATATTTTCAAAAAGAACTCAGACTTTGCTCCTGCAGGAAGATTAGCAAGATACACTTTCGGTGCCAAAATACAAGTGTGAGGCCTGGCACCAGACCTGGACACCTCTGAAACCCAGTCAGTCCTGGCTGCATTTACTGATGAGGCAGCATCCCTGCAGATTCAACAGCAATAGGAGGAATCCTTTTGCCCCATTAAATTTGGGTTATGCAGGTAGAAAATCCAGAGCTAAAGTCTTACGACAGGAGGAAATATTATTCTAGCTAATTTGCTAAAAACAAATGATGTGGCATTTAAATTGGGGCATCTATCTCTAGCAGCCCAGCACCTCTAATCAGTGCCTCACCTTTGCATTTAAATGCAGCGAAGGGAGAGGTACCGCATTTACAATTATAGTGGATGACTTCATCCCTCTGAAATGACTTTAAAAGATTAGAATTCATAGATTATTTATTAACTCTTAGTGAATGTATTTCCAGAATGGGAACAACACATTGCATCAATGTCTAGTTCCTGAGCGTAACTATTTTAATTAACAAGGAAATGTGCACTGCTGTAAAGAGCTCAGCTCACATGCCGCTGCACAAGGCGCTTTCTTTACTGTTTCCTTTTTAGTTCAAAGGCTTTGTTCCCTTAAACTTGTGTTAATAACGGCCATCATAACACTGGAATCTCCTTGTGATAACTCATAAATAATAGCACTGGCTGCAATAAAGCTGGTTGGCAGAGGCATCCGAAGCAGGTGACACAACAGTTTAATTGACCCGTTTTGATAGTGAGCATCTGATTCGGAGGCTGGCAGCGAGATTTGTGACAGGGCAGCGCTGGCAGCTTAACCCAAACACTCTCGCTGCCGAGATAACGAAAATCGTCTCGTGGAGGTCCCTGACAGCAACGGCAGCGCATGCTGGGTTGCTTTCCTTCCTTGCTGGGTTTTCCGGCACACCCAAAGCCTTTGCTTGGCTCTGGGCAGTAACTGTGGCGAGGAAAGAGGAGGGGGACATAAGCACAGGCTGGAGGCCCCGCAGCAGGTGCCTGTCCCCGTGCAGCCCCGCGCTGTGCGCCGCGACGGGGCAGCGCTCGGAGCCACCCGACCCCAGCGGAATGTCGGCTCCTTGCGGTGGAGCCGAGCGGGGAGACGGGGCAAGCACAGCGGCAGGACGCCAGCGGGGCCGGCCCAGGGAGAACGGCGGGATCAAAGCGCGGGGCAGGCGGAGCGCCCGCAACGTGATTTACTTTGACAGGGTGTTGTCCCAACAGAGAAGGAAAACAAAGTAATTTAGATGCTGTCGGGACATAATGTCACCTTTAAGGAAACGGTAATCTAATTACCGAGGCATCTTTTGGGAGTTCAGGTATGGGACCACGCACAGGCAAGGTGAAGAACTAAAAGCCATATTAACATACCTTTCCTTTATCCCTATTACTGATGATTTTCAACCAGGTTAAACACATCAAACTTAATTGTTGAGCATTTAAAAACACACTACATAGTGCGTTTAAGTTTGGTGTAAAGCATTATTGCATGCTAAGATGCTAAGGATTAGTTTCCCTTCGATGTTCTGATTCATTAAACAACTACATTTCCATAGTGCCTTCCCTGAGAGATAAGGCAGAGCTGCAAACTGCAGCAAGAATCTGCAGGATAACCCCTGTACAATTTGGATAATTTGAAAGAAACGAGAACTCAGGACCAGGAGGAAGAGCCATCAAGCTCATGCCAAGCTATTACAACTGGGCTTGTTTTGTTAAATAACTGAGCTGCTTTTTTAAGGTCTTTCACTTCACTTTTATAGCTGTAGACTCAAGAGTAAATTAGTTATGAGGAGTTGCCAAGCTGGGCTGAAATGCCTTAAAGGCCTCGTCAAGCAAAGCATGAAACTCTTTCAGATTCCAAAAACTTCAGTATCATTTTATAGTAAAACATAAAATTCCCAATGGAAAAGTGTTTTCGCAAGTCTCAGAAAGTTTTGAAATATCTTTGAAATATCTTTTGGGAGATCCTGCTCCAGATTATTTTCAGCATTCCGATTTTCCTCCTTCCTTTTTCCAGACAAATGGCTGCTACACCTTCGGGCAATTCTTTGGACAGGCTGCCAAACTTGGGCCTGTTTACTAGCCAGAATGCCAAAAAGCTCCACGGCTTATCCTTTGCTGGTAGCTGCAGCGGAGGGTAATTGCAATGCTGATAAAGGTTAATTGTATTTGAATGGGGTGACTGTGGGACCCAGTCCTACTTCGTTTAAACCCTATTCCTTTGAGCCAAATCCTAAAATCCCTTTATAGGCTGGTATTTCTGCAAACTTCCTTATCATTTAGCTGTTCAATGCATACATCATAACAGCAGCTGAGCGGGAGATACGGGGCATGCCGGGAAAGGAATTCTCCCAAAGTAGTAATTTGCATGTTTAATTAACTATATAATCAGCACACTTGGGCAAGACTTTTCTGAAGGTAACATTTTTCACCTGGGTATGTGACATTGTCAAAACCAGAAAGTTCTAGTATGTGTTTCCCAAGTCCAGCACGGAACTCCTGCCCAAACGCGGTGAGTGCAGCGCGTCCCCCTCCCAGACCAGTTACTGGCTAATCAGGGATTTGCAGCTACATCCTTCACGTGCAGGTGGAGAGCTCTCACCGACAGCCTGTTCCAAGGTGGAGCCATTTCCATTTCTCCCATCTCTTTTTTTTTTTTTTTTTTTTTTACATGAAAGAAATAATTAATTTACTCTGAGTTTCTCTGGCTCAGTGATCATTATATTAACCTAAAAATAAAATACTAGGGAAGCAGGTTCCCGTCTGCAGCAAGTACTTCAGGGAGGTAAATGCAAATCTTTCCTGGCCCAGATGGCGGCACTGGTCTTTTGGCTACTGGCATATGCCCAGTCCTGCTTTTCCTGAAGCAGGGAATGGTTCCCACTCCTTCCCGTCTCTAATAACCAGCAGAGGGTCAGGCCCTCTATGGAAACATCCAGCCACGTGTGCAAGTTTCTCCCCGAAATTCAGAGTGAAAGCTCGGGCTAAAGCATTCTTATTGCTGCTAAGACAACAGCAGATTAAATGGGATGAACTGATCGGTTATACTTCTTGTAAAGTTATCCCCAGAGATAAATGTACAATGTTGTTATGGAGGCTGTGGCGGTGTCTGCAGCGTAACTAAGGCTGACAGACTGCTTGCATGTGGGTGGCTGTCTTCTTTCCAGCTGTGACCAGCTGAATTATATCACCTGTCCCGCTTGATATATTAGGATATGCCCAAACTCAAGATGCATGTTGCTGCAATAGGGAAATTAATGTCCACCACTGGAGGCAATTAATAATGATTAGGAGCAAAACAGCAGGGTTAAATCTGTGCATTTAACAAAGCGTTCATACAGCTTTTTTATACTATACTTCAGGCTCCAGGTCCTCTCAAATTTCTGCTCCTTTTTTGGGGGGTCAGGACAACCTTATCTTAATTAATGTGTAAACTTAGTTGAAATGTCAACGTTGTTTCAGTGAGACATGTTTATTCATTACTTAATTCTATCTTCAGCTCTGGTACAAGAAAGAATCAAACATGCCCCTGTGTGAAGTATTCTTTAGAGAAAAAGTTAACATTCATTTCTGGGTCTACTCTCAATTAGAACAGCCCAGCTCTATATATTCGTGTTTTGAAGTTACTGAATCTCTTTGATTTCTGAATCCTTCAGCTAATGTACTAAAAAATGGCAGAAAATTGGCACATGGAAGATTTTCAATGCTCAGTTTAGTGCAACTCCCTAATTACCATAGGAAACAGTAGGTGATGGGTTATTAATTTCCCTTTTGTGGCCAAAATGTGATTTCAGATATGAATATTGGGCATCTAATAGGAACAGAATGCTCTTGCATATTTTAAATCTCCAGGATATGGGAAGCCTTGTGGCATGCAGTGCTTTATGAATGTCTGTAAGAAAACACATAGTATTGCCAAATCCAGGCTTTCCAAAATTGATGAGTGAGGTTTCTAAACTCATGAGAGTTTCCTTTCACGTAGTTTTAGTAATAATGAGATTCCTTAATAATGATGAAATTTAAAACATATACACATACTCTTGTGCCTGAGTTTTGATTTTTGATCACCTTTTTCACATTTTCTTTGACATTTTATGGATATGAAGCTTGGGGTTATAGCTGTGAGGAAGCAGCAAGCCTAAACTGCCATATGATTTGATGTAGAACTTGAGGTTAATGAGGTCCTTCACCTGTCATCATAGACTCTATTGTAGACTCTGCTGTGTAGTTTATCAAAATTAGTGTGTTTTTCTCAAAGTTCTGGAGTCAGGTTTTATGTGGCAGGTAAAAAAAAAAATGTCCATTTTGTATTAGGCAACAATTTCCCTCAGAACTGAGGGATGACTATCATAGCTTTCCTCAAAGCCAAGGGACACCCTAAGCAGTCAGCGTGGGGATGGAGGTGATGATGGGGAATTGCATGCAGATAACATTCATAACAATTCACATTTTGCATGTTAGCTATATCTTTCCAAGAATATCTATGTAATAAAAAGACTTGTGATACCACTAGTTCATGTTCATACTTGCAGCTCATGGTTAGACCATTTGCAGAATCCTTAAACCATATCTTCATCCATGGGCTTTTAGTACAATAAAATCAGGTTCAGTATAGATATCATGCAGAAGTACTCTTCAAAGACAAAACATTACAAGTTCAGTACTAACATGCCTCACAAGTCCTGCAAATTCATGAGATGTACATTGCTCAATTTATGTTCTGCATAGGAGTGAAAATAGAGAAATGTTTACTACTTATAGATAAAGAGTCATAGACTTGCTCATCTGGGAATATGAGATAAGTCTTTTTATAGATCGAACTCTGTGATGCATCACATACTTTCATCTGCAACCCAAAGACTGGTAGGAAAGCCACTTCATAGCTGTGAGACATTAGGTGAAAGGTCTTTTGCATGTTTGAAAGGTTTTGCATGTTTGGGTTTCAGAGTTTCAGCACAGTGTTACTTGACTTAAAATTAGTTCTGAATACAGAGTTGTCACAGTTACTTTAGTTCCTGGGGAAATAAAAAGTAGTTCTTTGCTGGTTATATGCCATACTATCCATTGCGGAATAATAACACAAAAACTGCAATAAAACTAGAAATAAAACACCAATAGGCTGTACAGAATGAAGTGGGCAGAGACAACAGAAGTGTTCAGCAGACATGACATCACTCTCATCAGCTTGGCCAGAGAGTATTTGCTATTAGATGTAGACTCTTGCATAAAACATAGTGGTAATGATTGTCCTGGACTGGTTCCTTCTTGTGAATAGCGAATGGTATCGACTGGATAAATGGCCTATAAATACAATTTCAAGACCAAAAAGAGAGACCCCGAAGAGATAAGATACTGACCCAAGACTTTTCCTTTTCTGTGGGTAGATGGATTGTCATAAAATTTTCCACATTTGAATTGCAGTTGACTACATTGAGAAATGATGATTTCTAATGACTACAGCGATACTGACTGAAGACAAAATCTACTGTGTAGAGTGCAACAGGTCTGAAGGAAGTAACCCATGTAACAGCAAGGGTCCAAACAAAATAAACAAAACAAATTTTGAACGGTAGAAAGTGAAAAGTTGAATTGTTTCAGGTATTCTACCTATTGCTCTGTAAAACTAGGCTTCCTTGCCGACAGGTAGCATAAAACAATGAAGAAAAGTTGTATAAATCTTAACATGCTTCCATGATGATAATAATAATAAAAATAACAATGAGTTTAAATCAAGACCAGTTGATCTCAAGGAAGACCTGGTTTGGTCACAGCCATCTTCATGAATCTATCCTGCTTTGTCTGAAGAACTGTAATCTTCGTTTGCTTAATTAGTCTTCAGTGTACCAATGAGAGTATAGGAAGCTAGCTTTGCTATTCAAAAGTGTTTTTTTTTTTTCCTGCTGTTATTATTTTGACTTAGTTGACTTTCCTCAATTATTTATGCAGACCTATCTCTCTAACTTAATGAGTTTCAACACATTTTTCTCCAGTACTCCATCTTGAGTTGCAGGGGAAAAGCTGTTATTTTAGATGCTGCTTTATTGGATGACAACAACAAGCGTACAGGGAATAATTGCTTGATCTTGTAGGGTTTAAGATATGAACTGTAGCAGGCTGGGCTGGACCAAGAAAAAGAGCAGGCATCTGTTCACAGGTCCTCAGGCTACATTTGCTTGATCTTTCTTCTTCCCAATGCCTTGATCTAAGAACAAGGAGTGCTGTGTGCAACTGAAGAATGAAAACATTATCGCATTATTATTCCTTGTCCATTGATCTGGACACTGTTATACACTGATCTGAAGGGTTTTGGTGTGTTTCACAAATCCCAGTGAAATCAGCTCTCATTTATTCTGTTATCTAGCTGTTTATTGCTATCCTTTTTTCCCCCAGTGGACCTGAACATGACATATGGGTTCACACGAGCATTTTCAAACATGCTCCCTCTGTAGCTGGATTAATAAAGAGATGGCCAGCTACTAGTCTGCTTTAGGGTGATTTTTTTCTAAAAATAAAATTGTGCCAGATGTTTATTTAGAAAGCTGGTTGAACAGACTGAGAGTAATTCCAGTTTCTGCAAGTGGAAATTGGAATTCATTATTACTGGGCACTAAATGTTCGGATGCTTTTCTGAGCTTCTTAAATCTATTTCATTTCCGTGTTGACAGAGATATTAGACAGCTGTTGGAAAATCTGTCCCTTCTTTCAGCACTGCAACAAGAAAGCTTTCTGTTTAACTATTGAGGGTCAATAAAGCTCTTTAATGTACTAATCAGTGCTGAGTGAAGGATAGGAAAGTACAAGAAGGATAACTCTCACTTTGATTTGGGGTGAAATTTGGTAGGCTCTTCCAGCTGACCCTTGTCACTCCTGGCTGTGATAGCAATGAACTGGAGAGCCGAAGGGCATTTTCAGAAAGGTCCCTCAGATGGCTGAAAGGTGACAGGCCCACTGGTAGCAGGCACGATCGGAGCTCTCCATTCCCATGGAGAGAGCCAAGAGGCTCTCCATTCCCATGGGATGTACTCGAGGAAGGGCTGTGCCCTTTCGTGCTTTGTGGGTGGTTCAGCAGACGCCAGGTTTGCATTCGGTTTCCACTATGGTTGGACACTGAAGCAGAGCAAGGGTCAATTCTGCCACCCATTAAGGCCAGAGCAAGAAGGTGATGGCTCTGGCCATGGGTAGGGAAAGGCTGCTCTCCTCCATCCCCATCTGCTTCCTCAGAAAGAGCCGAAGCCAGCAGCACTTTGGGGACTGTGTGATTGCAGCTTGTTTTTCTTTTTTCTTTTCTTTTTTTTTTCAAAGTGATTCAAGGGTCTTGGGCTTTCTCATGGTGTGAACAACATCTTAATAGAGATTGCCTTGTGGCCATCTTCTCTCTTACTTGCAATCAAGCGACATCACTATGGAAACTGCTAGCACAGAAGAATAACATTAGGGAAGACAGTCGGCATTGTTAGCTCTCTTTAATGCAATATGTGTCTTAGTCTTTCCTCCCAAAAGTGGAATTAGTGTCTGCTTTTGCTCTTTGTGGGAGTTCTCCCATCCCAGCTGTTTTGCTTCCTCACTTCCCTGGGCCATTCTTTCCTGACACCTGATTTTTCTTTCCTTTCGTCCTGCTCCCTGGGAGCTTACATCTTTGCTCCCTCGGTGCTACTCCTGTTCCTTTCCTGCTTACAAGCTGTGCTGACAAGATCCAGGCATGCTGGTGGCTTTGGCTCTCATTTTCTTCTTATAGCAGAGAAGCAGGCCCAACTGGAGCATTTCAGCGTCATTCTCTGCCTTACCAGCCGCCTTATAAGAATTTTGAAGTTTCTTTACTTCTGAAGCCTTTCTACCCTGTTGCATCTGCAGGGTATGCAGCAGTTGTTCTTAGAGACCATTTATTGTAGGTGTACACCTGGCTGCCACAGGGCATTCCTGAGGCTGTTTCCTATTAGACACAGCTCTAAATATAACATTCAACATGCCAGTATTGAGAGGAGGGGGTTTTCTATCTCTCCACTTATCAGCTGAAGCTTAAATATTTTTTCACACCTTTCACATCCCAGACTGTTGAAGGTAAAGTGTTTTTACATTGCCTAACAGCCTTCTTCAGAGAAGAGAAACTGCAACCATGTATTGTGACTCCCTTTCAAATGCTTAAACACTTTAGCCCTCTTATTTTCATGGAAAGGCAGCAGTAATTCAGGAGTACTTGGCTGAAATACATGGTTGTGGCCATGACTCCCAAGGAGCCCAGGGCTCACTAGTGCTCTTCTGACCTTCGGTGTTCAGCAGAGCAGTGAAGTAGACCCAAGCCTGCATAATACTTTGTGTCCCTCTTTAGCTATTTGTAAAGTGTGTACGACAGCCCTTGCTTAAGAGAGGAATAAGAGGATATGCAGTTCCAGTCTCCATGCACGCAGGCTGTAGATCAGCACCGAGTATTATTAGAACTATTAGAGTTAATTGCTGTAGTTTTTCTGACAGCTGATTTTACGAGTTCAGGTTTTGCACAGAAATTCTTGGGATGTATTAGAATAATTTTACAGTTGGATGCTCGGCTCTCAATCAGTAATCTAGAGCATCATGCAAGAAGTGGGAAATATGTTCTGGTGGTGCAGACGATGAGCGCCTTAGCCCTCTGACGTGTGCAAATGCCTGGCAATTGTTCGCTGTTAAAGTTTTTAAATCAGCTTTCCAATAGCTTTAAACACTTGGGCAAAACCTTATAATAGGTTAGGTAATCATTTTAGCTTTCATAACATAATGTGAATGCAGACACATGGTTATGCTAAAATCTTTCCCACTTGCATACCTCTTACACAGATTACAGAGGGAATGTGTTATAGACAATAAAATCTGTGGAGGGGGGAGGAAATTGTCATCCCCTTTCTTCTATGCCATTAAGCACAGAGACGGTGACGTTGGTCATTGCTTTGTAAAAGAAAAACAACAAGTTTACGGTTCCTCATTTCCCATGGCAAACAGATTGCTTATTTTAATTTTGAAAATAAAACGATGGCGGCGATGTGGGTCTGTAAATAAGAGTGTGCATCTCAATTTTCTGCAAATGCTTAAGTGGTTTACATCTGTTTCCTCCCAGTTGTATTTCTCAAACATGAATTTCCATTTTAAAAAGAGTCATAAAATCACTACTGTTTCTCTGTGGATCTATTAGCAATAAAATAGCCTACAGAGGTTTGCACAGCCATGGAAAATGTACAGTGATAATAGGCTGTCCTGCTGTTACATGGCTTATGCAAACTTTACATTTATCACTGCAGAACCATCTATCCGCAGGGTTGGAGTACAGCAAACAACTGAATAAAAAAGACCAAAAGAAGGAAGACGATACAGAAAGCTCTATACACACATCATTAATCAGACATGATGAATTCTCAGACTTGAATATGTATTTTCTCAGAGCCAACCAAGGCAAAAAAAAATGCTGATCACAATCTGAAATGTAAAACTTTACATAAAATTAATCTCCTGCAAAGTGGTATTGCATTAAAGGACAGAGAGAGAAAGAGAGAGGGAGAAAAGTTATTTTCATTTCTGTCTGTTAGCATTCATTGCGTGGCACCCCTGCTATCCAAGGACTAGCATCTTACAGAAGGAAGCAAGCTGGCATGCTGGCTGTCACGGAGCTGCTCGCTAGTTAGTGCAAGTCCAAGTGTCAGCCATTCGGAAAGGCTGCAGTCAGACCCAGGAGGACCCCAAAGCCAAGTGACTCATCCACAAGACTGGACTTCCCAAAGCCAACCACAAAGCTGGCATCGTTGCAGTTTGACAACACTGGCTGAACGCTCGCTTACGGACGGCTAAACTTGAGCAGAGGATGGTCCCTGCTCCCTACATTCAAGAGGACACTAGAGCTTACAGTGCTGGGATTATAGCAGGAGGATTTAAGAGATTTACCACCACAGACACAGTTCAAGGTTCTCCTAACTTTTGCACGATCCTGGGTGTGCTGGGCCTTCTCCCAAGGCCGCCGGAATGACTGGCACCCACTAGCATCCCAACCATGTTTTCTTTGGAGCCTTCTAGCTGCGGTCACCCAGCAAGGCTGTGGGCAACCTTTACTCTCCCTCTTTGCCACACTGGGGCTGCTTAGCATTCTGTACAAGAAACCAGAAGGATGTCTACTGCTGCCTGTGGCCACGGGCAGCGACACGGGCTGCCTTCGCTGTGCGGGCCCCAACCCCTTCAGAGACGCCTCAGGACTGCTCTTGTTGGGCCACAGGCCTCACAGAAGAAATGCACATAGAGCAGGATTTCATAAGGAAGCGTCACTAAGTTGTTTCTTGGATGCCTCAGTCTAATATAAACGTTTACCAGAATGAAAGCAAGTGGCTGCTCTTTGTAGATGGCAGAAGGTGACAGTAATATCATTGGTAGCTTCTTACATAAGGGATAACTGGGATCAGGAAATGAAAGGGGAAGAGGTGGCAAAGAAATGTGGCTTCTAGAGGGGTCACCAGGGCAATAAGGCTTCTCTCTGCCTGGCTGGACTCCTGCCATTTTCTAGCTGCTGGCTTCACAGCAGGAATGCCAGAAAAGCACCAAGTCCAGGCACACAAAATTAATCCCCTTGCCTAAACAGAGGAAAAAGGGTGAGTGATGAGAAATGATTCCTCAAGAGAAACACAAGGCATATATGAGCTGCGAAAGAGCAGTGACTTTTTGCANACACAAAATCAATCCCCTTGCCTAAACAGAACTAAAAAAAGGTGAGTGAAGAGAAATGATTCCTCAAGAGAAACACAAGGCATATATGAGCTGCGAAAGAGCAGTGACTTTTTGCACATTACTTCAGAGGCAAAAGAAAATTGTCAAAAGTTTCTTTTTGAAGGCCTAAGAACTAGCTTCTTGTTGTAGAAATGCATCATCTTTTTCTCTCACTGGAGAAAAAGATTGTTCTCCAGGGAGACATGACAGCAATATTACAGTTTGACATTTGGTGTTAAACCGCAGACTGAAAACTTGGGACAGATTCATCATTGTTGGGGTAGCAGTTTGGTAAAAGTATCTCCACAGAATAATATGGTCCTGTGAGACCACCTTTGCATTGGTGTTTTTAGCTAAATGTATGCATAGGTGAATGCTTCAGCTTTATGACCAGGACCTTGGCTGTTGACTGTTTTAGGAGTGATGCATGTCTTGATGATTACAAAATTTTTACACTGTTTTCAAGAGCAATGAAATGGCCTCAAAGAACTCAGCAGACTGGAAGAAACTACTTTTTCTGTCGTCTCAGACAATGTAATGGCAATTTTACATGACTTTAGGTGTCCCAAAGGTTTGCTTTTTCAACTAGTCCTGCCGTTGGTGCCACTGCATATTATGGTAGCTTCATTATTCCTAAAGCAATTATTTTCCAGGGCTCTTTAAAGGCAGAATTATTAGGTGCTGCAGTGTACATTGAACAGGAAGGCTGAGTATCAGCCCTCTGAATCTGTATAAAACCCTTACTTTCCACAGTGCAAATCGTACCTCAGAGGTTATATTTGTCAGCGCTCCAGGATTAACCATCTGCACCTCAGACCAGTGCTTTCAGTGAGGGAAGAGAAAGAAATGTCTATGTAGATGCAATAGAAAGTACTGAAGGGAATCTTAGTCTGTATATTTATATTACTCAGAGCATTTCTCACATTTGCAGGAAATATGGGGAATTGCTTCCTTGTGGGAGCATTCCTTGATGTCCACGGCTGCTTTGTGGCTCGGTAGCTGTGCAGCCTTGTGGCAGGCTGAATCCCAGGTCTTGGCTCTTTCACTTTATGTGCAGATGCTGTGAAATCTGCAGAAAAATTGTTTCCTGCCTTGCATTTGGAGGTACAGTGATACGCCCTTTGTTTCAATAAGCCAGCCAGTTTTAGCTCTGCAAGGACCGGGCGGACAAGAGTGCTCAAAATGACCTTCCTGTGCATAATTAGGAGGTTATTTATGTTCTGCTAGAGAAACTTTAATGCATGAAATTCTGAGAATTTCTTTTAAGGTTGGACATAAGAAAATAGATATTCTGCAAGTACTAAATGGGCAAGCAGTTGACCGATATCTTTATCCAAGCCAAAAATGGCTAACAAAATATTAACAAATTTATGTGAGGGTGGCGTTAGTTGTTCAGTACCTGGTGTTTTACCGTCTTGAAAATTGGTGATGGGCAAATATTTAGAAAATGTTTAGTGAACACAAGATTGCTCTCCTGGTAAAAAAGCAGGATGATAATCTTCGAACACAGATTATTTGCCATCATCCGTTAAGTTTTCATTGTTATTGTGTTTTTCTTATTAAGACTCCCATGACATTAGATTAGGGATGTTAATACAATTGTTATGGTTAAATTCCAGCTCAGCTTTCAGTAATATCTTCTTTCCTGTCTAAAATCTGCCTGCAGTTTCAGTTGGGTGGAAGCTTGCACTTCTCCCATTTCAAGATTTTCTGTGCATGGGTAGATGCAATTCACTGGTGGGCAAAATGCTTCACAACATGCCCGAGTTTGTCAGTCCTTGGTGTCAATCCTTGGCATCCTTGGTGCCCAAAAAGCTGACTCGGAGCTCCAAAAGTAATAGACAAGAGGCCAAGATGAAATAAAATGGCTATGGTCTGTGAAGCTGCCTGACATGGGAACAGGTCTGCAGAGCTGTTCAGGTGAAGGACAGCTGATTTAGACGAGCCGGCAGACCCAGGGGTTTCAGCTTGGCTGACTGACAGCAGCTTCATAACACTGTCGAAGATATGAACTTTAGGGCAGCGCTCTCCCTGGTGATGGCACACCGTAAATAACATTTCTGCTCATTAATAAAGCCTGAAAAAATCAGAGAGAGAAATGCCATGTGCTTAACTATAACAACATTACCCATCAGAAAGCTAATGTTGCTATTTTTTCCTCACACAGCACATGATATTGAAAAGACCCTAGATATGCTATAAAATATGTGAGGATACCTATAATCTTTTTTTTTTTCTCCGTGAATCTTCCCACTTTCTAGAGTTGCTTAATGCCACACAGGAAAGGAACAAGTTTAAAAAACAATTAGTAGGACATGTGGTGCTCATTCTTGGCTGAAACTGCACATTCTCATCTGCCTGAAAATGCTCAGCAGTCGTTCATGAAAAATGTTTTTGAACTAATGAGCTATATTTGCATTCCCCTTAGAATGGCTTCAGAATTTTTCATCTATGCGGCACCATGAAAAATGGATGTGTTTTTCGCAGAGGTAATTTGAACATAAACCACCACATCAATGGGAAGACAACCTTTGCAGAAACTTTTTAACTGAGCACATTCCATTTGTTTTCGCTGGGGAAGGTCAAACTTATGTGAGAGATGTAAATTTCATGCACAAACCTAGATGCTGATGAGATTTGTTTTTGTAGATAATCTGCAGCGGAGAAATTTTTCATAATGTCACTGCAAAATAAATTAAAATGTTCATCTTCATATGGCTGGTTCCATTGCATTAAAATAAATGTTGCAAGCTCATTTAATTAGTATAGTTAGGAATGTCTCTTCCCTGCTTCACTGACTCTCCAAATCACAAGTTAATTTGTCAAAATCAGACCATTGTTTTTCCTTCATTCTTCATTACTGAAAAGACAGCCCCATTTAAATAAATGTTTATGCTACAGAGAGCAGAGCACTGAGCAACCCCAAATATTTTTCTAAGCCAATGTTAGAACTAAGTTTGGAGTGCAAGGAGCTGGAGTGCTTGTGTGTGTGTGTGTGTGCGCACACGTGCGCGTGTGTATGTGTGTGTGCACACGTGTAGGTTGTTATTGGATATCTGACTAGCTGCAAAGGCACAAAATTGAGCAGTCTGCTGTAACTGATGATATAGCACACACCATCTCTCATGCCAGCGGCTACATGCACTTGGAAGCAGTTTTCTTCTACGTTTTCAAAGACAAATGATGACAAAAGATACAATCTCTATAAATTACCCTAATCAAATCATTCTCTTCAAGAACTCTTGGTTAATCAATTAGTCGGTGTTCACAGTTCTTCTGAATATCACTTCAGAGGCTCCCATAGCGTTGTTCTCTTCCAACAGCAAATATTTAGAGTGGTTGGTTAAAAAAAAAAATACAACAAAACACAAAACAACAGCACACATAGCAAATAGAGAACTTCTGCAGCCATATGGAGTCCATTAATATAAAGTAAACCCTTTAGATTTACAGATATCACTGAGGTAGTAGTTGCTTGAATTTTGTTTACTTGATTTGATTGAGTTCTTATTTATACCGAGGTCTTTTTGGAGGACACCTGTCATGAATGAATGTAAGACACTGCTAGACTATCATTTCGGCCTCACACTAATGCGTTTTTCCATTGTATGAGGTAGATACTTTTCTCTGACATATGTTGCAGTACGTTAAAAAGATATGGTATTGCATAAAATCACATTCTTTAGCCTTCTTTGAGACCTTTTAGACACAAACAGGAAAAGTCTTTTAAAACTCTATACTATCTTCCTTCTAACTGAGAGGATTCAAAACAAAGGGATTTTTTTCTTATCAGGAGGATTTTTTTCTGTTTATCTGCACTTCTCTCATTTCTTTGTATGAGTTATCTGGAAAATGGCATATCTAGGCACAGGAGAGCATTCAGTTCACTAGACTCCTTGGCTTTAAAATGGTATTCAAAATAGTAACTAGGGTGAATCTCATGACGCTATAAGGCAGAATTCACCCTATTTTCTTTTTTTTCTTTTCAAAAAATCTTCAGAACAAAACTTGTTTTCATTAATAAATTATACCATTAACAAAAAAAACCTGCAGTGATAAAAGCATGCTATATATTAATGGTTGGCATGTTGGCTTCCAGACATGGGAACTCTTCCGATCTGTGGAGATTTGGCATGTGCAGCTGTTTGCAAAATCCATCCAAGATCACCAGGGTGCCAAAGGGAGAGGTAAAAGAGGACTTTCCAAAGGCAAGCCAGGATCTTAGGTACATCCTCTAAGGGTCCCTGGTGATGCCATTTCTTCCAGTGCTATAATTATCTGATCACTTATTGCTTTGAAGTACAGGAATGGACCTCACGGGTTGCACTGCTATTGAGAAAGGTCGGTTTTAGGTGCTTTCCATCTCAGCTACTGATCTGCTTTTTCCGTGGGCTTGAAGCCTGTTTTGAAGCCCTCTCAGAGGTCACACCAGTCCTCCATGGAGGCGAAGCAGTTCTGTGAGCACAGCCAGGGATCTGGGAAGTGTTTGAAGCTTTGGAGATCCAGACTCCAGCAGTGGTGCCACTGGGCCCCATTGCAACCATCATCTTTCTTAGAAGCCAAGCAAATTCCACCCTTCAGGCCAGATCTGTCAGACTAGACCCAAACCAGTTTGGTTTAGGTGAAATAAAAGCTGCTTGTAAAACAGCTCTGGTTAATGAAAAACAAAGCTCACACCATACAAGATCTCCAGTGCTTTTCCACCTACATTAAAGCTACAGATGGTTCTCATTGAACAGAGAGTAGGAAAAATCTTCAAATCAGCTAATTAATTTGCTCCCTTCTCTTTTCCTGGGTAAGAAACTGCTTCTGTGATAACAGCAAGTTTGTTTTTGCTTCAGTACAGCCAAATTGCATCAGAAACTCCAAAAAGACCTTTCTGAGGAGCAAAGATGTTTCACAAAAATTATTTGATATCTGTTCCTCCAAGATTTAGAAAATTTAGCTATGCAAACAGGCCCTATGTCACCATCCATGGCCAGCGTGTAAGAGACACAGAGATTTTCTAAACACATTTGTACAATAAAAAAAGATACAGGGGAATACACAGTACAAGCCAGTATTATAAGAACCCATCTTTATTTTTAAGAGCCTATATATGGCTCAAGCTCTTTCCTTACTGTTACAAAATTCTTAATACAGTTCAATAATAATTGGCCTCTTTATATATGTTAGTCTATAAAATCCTACCCTCCTCACTGATTTGCTGAGACCAGGGAGAGAAGGGCAGGCAGCAAAAGGCTGTTTTTCCAGAACTTTTAGGGCTTTGTATAGAGATGCCTGTGCCTGAAAGTCAGACTGTGGCAGCTGTGGTGAGGGAATTTCTCACTTTCTACTTTTCAAGTTGTACCCTGAGAGCACGGACTCTGAATAACTCCCACTTGAATGTTTTCAAAGCAGAGAAATATGTACCAGAATAGTTTGTGTTGGTCATTGACATTCATGAAAAAATTGCCTCAAGAGAACTACTGTAGGACAATTTATATAAGCAAGAGTATGAATAGGGTTGATAAGACAACATGTGCTGTCATACTAACATCACTACTACAAATTCACTACTTGTATCTGAGTCTATATGTGTTAGCAGCCATACAGCAAAATTCTCTGATCATGCCAAAAGTGATTGCTCTCCTTTCTACCTATTTATCTGTAGGCAAAATAAGAACAATTGCATGTATATTATTTTCTATTTCTCACCCGAGAAAAGTTTTCCTTCATTTGTGAGGAACGGTGCTTGCTACCAGACTCCCACTGAGTAGGACAGGCACGCTGCATATAAGCATTTAAGTAAACTGTTTCACCAAGAAAACCTGAGCTAAGCTGCCAATAATAAATACATTTATTGGGTAGACAGTAAAAAGTACTGAAGAGTTTAAAATAAATTCTGAGTTACTTAAACTTAATTTATGACCAGGAAAATAAACTCTCTCTTATACCATTAATGTTTTTCATCTGGGCCATCAAATGTCACACCCTACTGATTTTGGATGTAAGGTCACTAGAAACAACATATCAGTGGTGTCAGCGATACAAATCAAGTGAAATTCCCTTAAAAATAAAAATGTCAAGAGTAAAATAATAGGCAATAGTTATTTCATGGTATGAAAGACTCGTAATATATCAAGAGTTCACCTTTTTCTATCTTTGTCATATATCACTTTGAGCACTAAGTATACCTCCATTTCATAGATTTTAAATATAGATAATGTATCCAGCTAAACAATAATCTTGGTGAAAAGTACACTAAAACGATTATTTGAATTTGGATTTACTTTTTGAAATGTCTCCTATTTTATAACAAACAACAAAGTGACAGCCCTGTGTATAAAGTATAGTGCCATGCACCATAGCATGCACTTTCTAAGAATGAATTTCTGTGTTAATAGAACACGGAGAATAAAATTTTCTTGAATAGTGATTCTAGCAAATCAAAAAAGCAAAGTTGGCCCTTAGTTTGGCCCATGGATGTAAGGAGAGCTGTGCCATCCCAGTGACCCACCACTCCCTCACCCATCCTTTGGAGATCCCTGAAGGGAAATGTCCTGTGTGCTGGTAGCTCAAAGCTACTTTCTCCCTAATTTTACAGCTTAGCTAGTCCCTTTTCCTAGGAAGGTTTGTCCAGCTTTTGCCACCGTGTTCTGTGACTTTCTCCCTTCTCTACCAATCTGTTTGATCCATATCACTTGCAGTGCAAACTGAAAGGCTGGAAATCATAGAATCATAGAATCACAGAATGCCCAAGGTTGGAAGGGACCTCTAGAGGTCATCTAGTCCAGCCCCCCTGCACACGCAGGGTCACCTAGAGCACGTGGCACGGGGCTGCATCCAAGCGGATCTTGAAGATCTCCAGAGAAGGAGACTCCACAACCTCTCTGGGCAGCCTGTTCCAGTGCTCTGTCACCCTCACTGTCAAAAAACTTTTCCTAAAGTTCCTGTGGAACTTTTGGTGCTTCAGTTTGTGGCCATTTCCTCTTGGTCTGTCGGTGGCCACCACTGAAAAGAGGCCGGCCTCATCCTCCTCACTGCCTCCCTTGAGGCACTTATAGACACTGATGAGGTCCCCTCTCAGCCTTCTCTTCTCCAGGCTGAACAGGCCCAGCTCCCTCAGCCTCTCCTCATAGGGCAGCTGTTCCAGGCCCCTGATCATCCTCGTGGCCCTGCGCTGGACTTCAATTTTATTACAGCGACTCACCTGAACTTGGACCAGGAGGGCGTGTCTTGCATTTCCCAAAATCTACCTCAGAAAGAGATATCATTCATGCCAAGAATCAAGATACTGACTTAGATGAACTGTGTAACATTCTTTACTGCATATCATTCCCTTTACTGCTAAAATACTGTCATGGATGTGGAAAAGGTAAGGTGTATTTGATGAGCATCACTTTGTAATGTCAAGAACTCTCTACTATTCCTCACTATGATGCACCTCTCCATTTTGGATGGAGATTCTGATCACGGAATCACAGAATCACAGAATGGTTAAGGTTGGAAGGGAGCTCTAGAGATCATCTAGTCCAACTTCCCTGCACAAGCTGGCATGGAACACCTAGAGCACATGGCACAGGGTGGCATTCAGGTGGGTTTTGAAGATCTCCAGAGAAGGAGACTCCACAGCCTCTCTGGGCAGCCTGTGCCAGGGCTCTCTAACCATAACAGTAAAGTTTAAGTTCTTCCTCATATGATATTAAACTTCCTATGTTTCAATTTGCACCCATTACCCCTTGTCCTGTCATCGGCCACCATGGAGAAGAGCCTGGCCTCATCCTCCCTAAAATCACCCCTCAGGTACCTGAACGCGTTGATCAAATCTCCTCTCAGTCTTCGCTTCTCCAGACTAAACAGGCCCGGCTCGCTTAGTCTTTCCTCATACGATAGATGTTCCAGTCCCTTAAGCATCTTTGTCGCTCTATGCACTATGTCACTCTCTAGAAGCGAAATGTCCTTCTTGTACTGATTCTGTCTCTCTCTCTCTGATATGAGCCAGCGATGGTCTCATGAGGAAAGTTGATCCATGAAGCTGAAGTTATAGAGGATGTTATCTAACCTTATTAACTAAAGCTTAACAACCTAATAACTGATCTAAGATGTTTTTAAATCTTTTTTTCCCCCCTCTATTTATGTTTTCATTCACACAGTGCTGAATAGCATCCAGATAACAGTAGAAGTAGGCATGAAGCTTTCTGTTTCATTCTTTGTGGTATGCAAACATATTTAAACTCCAAAAGAATCTAAAAGACAGTCTTGTCTATTCTACTTGATCTGTCTGCACTCCCTTTCTCTGTATTCTTAGTTGTAAGACATTTTAAAATCTATTTATGGCACAAAACAGAAGATTACCCATAATGGGAGAAGAAAGTCTTTATTTATCTGCAGTAGGTTCAAGAACATTATGGATCAACAAGGTTCAAGCTGTTTCAAAAATATATATCAACCTTGGTCTGCAGAAACCAATCATGGCCTCATTCTGCTGATACAAACCGAGGGCATCTTTACTCCAGAAGTAAACTGAGATGACTAAACTGACTTTGCTTGGTAATTCTCCCAGCAATCTGATCAAAATGATTAATGGTCATTCTGGTCAAGGCTAGATTTAATTCAGGGTCACCGAAAAAAGATAAAAG
The DNA here is from genome assembly GCA_013389825.1 of Crypturellus undulatus. Taxonomy (NCBI): domain Eukaryota; kingdom Metazoa; phylum Chordata; class Aves; order Tinamiformes; family Tinamidae; genus Crypturellus; species Crypturellus undulatus. The sequence continues at coordinate 437,731 of VWPW01020841.1, forward strand.
GTCATTTTGCTGACCAACCTCTATTTATCTACAGATTTTTTGTTATTAAAGGAATTAATCTGATGGCGTTTCCATACACAACACATTAATTATTTATACATTTGGTACAAAATGACTTCATACGAAGATTAAGATTGAGCCTTAAATTGCTGGCATGGGGCAGAGAGATTTAGTCCTATGATGAGCCTCATCTAGACCAACACAGCTGAATCCCCTGGATATCACTTTAAAAACGTAGGTTTGAATGTGTCCTGAGCTTGCTATCACACACAGCCAGGCTTACTTGCACCAAATGTTACATGTTCTGGGTGAATTAAAGTCCAAAAATAAATCTACTCCTGAAGAAAATCTTAGCTTTTGCAAAACGTTTATCGAAGTGTCTGCTTTCAAGGAGACTGTAGTTCATTTTGAGGTTCGGAGTGACAGATATTTAAAACAATACAATGATACAGCAATTTTATTCAGTCACTGGAAGTTTAAGAAGGGGAACATTCTCAGCCTTAAGGCACTGAATTTCAGTCAGAAGTAATTTCTAATATTGCTTCATCCTATTACTTGTAAATTCAATATAATTAGAGGCATATTCAGTTCATTACCAATTTGAACTCTTGCCCAGGTTTTTTCAGTCTGTTGCTTTTTCAAAACACTTTATTAAAAACTTGTTTTGCTGTCACATGTTTTAAAGGAAAATAATATCTCACAACTAATCATTTGTTAAGATAATGCAACCACATAATAAAGAAAAACAACAATGCCACAGCGCTAGAAACAGATGGAGAGAGAGAAATAAACCTTTGCTTGGTTGCACATGAATATTTTGAATTTACATTTGAAACATATATTAGCTGTATTTTCATCCCAGGAGTGATAAATACAACATTAAATTTAAAAACAATTATTTCTCTTGCTTTTGGGTGTACAGTACATTATTACCTAGACTCACTTATTGTTTCAAATAATGGCTTCTGAACTTTCATGTGTTTTTTGCTTCATAAATGCTTATAAAGAGAGACAGGAAATCTGAGCAAAATGTGAAAACTATTCCATCATGTTACCACTATTTTGTTCTTTTTTTGTGTATGGTAGTGGTCACAGGATCCCTCAAAACTCAGATGAGGGATGCTGAACCTCCCATCATGACTAGCTATTGGGGTACCATTTTGATTGGTGTCATACAAGAGCTAGGAAGGATTCTGCTGCATTCTCCCTGGTTTCACAAAGAGATGAGGCTGTATCTCTGCAGAGGGGTGAAAACTCTTCAAACACTTCTCAAGGTGTGAAGAAACTACACATTTAGGCTGTAATTTTATGGCCATTAAGCCCAGATTTGTTCAAAATCCAACCTCAAAGCTGTAAAAATGTGGATCTGGATCAGACATAGGTACATGATCATGGTTTGCCAGGTCACCAGAGCACATGCTGTGGCATTATGCTCTAGGTTTTTGTGTGACATTTATGGTGACTCTGGAATGAGAAATGACGTCTGGTCTGATATAAGACCTGCCAGCAGCAAGTTTGCTGTTCAGCGCATTTTGAGAAAGGTTGAGGCAGCAGACTGAGTTTGTGCTCGATCAACGCCATGTGTTATGTGGCTGTGAAGTTTTTGATCCCCTCACAGAATGGTTGAGGTTGGAAGGGACCTCTAGAGATCATCTAGCCCAACCCTGCTGCTCCAGCAGGGACACCCAGAGCACAGGGCACAGGGTGGCATCCAGGCGGGTTTGGAAGATCTCCAGAGAAGGAGACTCCACAGCCTCTCTGGGCAGCCTGTGCCAGGGCTCTGTCACCCTCACAGGAGAGAAGCTCTTCCTCACATGCAGATGGAACTACAAGTGTTTTGACTTGTACCCGTTAACCCTTGTCCCATCACTGGCCATCAGTGAGAAGAGTTTGGCCCCATCCTCCCTACATTCTCCCCTCAGGTACTTATACATATTGATCAGATCCCCTCTCAGCCTTCTCTTCTTTAGGCTAAACAGGTCCAGCTGGCTTAGTCTTTCCTGATAAAAGCTCATTCTGAGCTCTCTCCTGGGAGCTCAAGATCAGGCTTCCCTGTGCCACAGAGCCATCATCCCAGCATCGCACCCACCAGCTGAACGGGCAAGACTAGTCACAAAAAGGCTCCCAGTAAACAGCGTTAGGAGGAAAGTCTCTAAAGTGCAGTAAGACTATCAGGACAGAGTCTAAAATGACAGTGTCCTAGTGACTGTTTTTAACAGTATGAAATGACTTTATAGCTTTTATTTATTTCCTCTTTCTTAAAGCCACCCTCCTTCAAGAATAAATGATATCTATATATGATATGAGTTATTTTTTCTCCTTTGCTTCACTTTCTTCCTCTTCCTCCTCTTTTTGAATTTCTCCTTTGTTTTACTGTTTTTCTATAACTTTATTGCCTTACATTTTTGTCTTTGAGGTTTTCTTCTACTCTTGGTTTCATTCCTATCCCATTCCTTCTCATTAAAATATCCAGCAATAGACTAGATAATGTTTATCAAAGAAAGAAAGAAAGAGAAAGAAAAGAATAAAGAAGAAACAAAGAAGGAAAAAATCACCACAGGCCTTTTAAGCCTCCTATTATTGAAAAGTCTGAGCCAAACTGAACATTTAAGAACTTATAATCTGCAAATTCAGGGGCGCATCTCAGACAGTTTTACAAGCACAAGGGTCAAAAGATGTACTGCTTTATATGTTAAAAAAATATGTTACTTAAAGTAAGAGCTGTTCTGAGCACTTTAATGCATAGGGTGAGCTGAATTCAGACTGCTGCTCTCCCTCTGCTGAGATATGGATGGCAAAATTCTCTCACAAAGGTATCAACACATAAAGCATGAAGTGATCCAGGGCTTGCCAGTGAAATATGTACAGAATATTCCAATAAGAGGGGATATTGCAGTCTTTATACACTTGAAGCATTCACTACATACAACAGGAGCGTGAACATGAGGATTGATGCTATTTTGTGACCTACTCTTATAACATCCAGGTAATGTACACTCTTGTAGCACACTAAGACTCCAAAGAGTAGGGCTTTCAAGTCCTTACATGCCCAAAGCTCACTTACTTTTGGCTGAGGCAAAGCTCTTTAATATCTTACTGACTTTTGACAGTCCCAGCCGCTGTCCCTCTAAAATAGACATGTTCTTAGTGGGCCCCAGGCACTGCAGCAGTGTTTGCACCACCCAAGGTTAACAAACACCTGACCAGCTTTTCCATCCATCACCTCCAACTTCTGAAAAAGGTTTTCATGCACTTGTGAAATGTCATGACCACCCCAAGGGTGGCAAGCAAGTGCTCTTGTTACCTTCCACATGTCTCCCCTGTTCAAGGAGAACTTCAGTCTGCAGAGCAATCAGTCCAGCGCTTTGCACAAGCATGGACATGTTTTCAAGAGGGCTAACAAGGCTGACAGGACAGTGCTAAAGGCATTGCTGCAAGAGTAGTTACTACTCAGATCTCTTGGAAACCACAACATACAGATAAATCAATCACAGACTAACCACGACTGGCAGTGGATACATTCACATCTCATGAATGGAAGTGAATTGTCGTCTTGTTTGGTAATTCAGTTGTTTAGTCCCAAGATCAGTTTGCCAGTTTGAATCAGAGCAAATTTCCGTAACTCAGCACTGCATGCCACAGCTTGAGTAGAGCAAATGCTTTGGTCTTCTTCAAACTTCTGAATATTTTGACCTTCGTAACTTGTACTATGAATTTTTCAATTAACTATCTCATAATTAAATCAACTGATTAAATAAAGAAGTTTTAGTTGATAAAGTACCATTATGCATTCAGATGGCATGGGAGTTTTAATGATATGTAGATTGTACCCCCAAAAAAATTAGAATTGTTTTTGGAAACTCCTTTCTCCTACAGATTCATTTAGCTCCTTGCCTGTACTGTAGCTCCTGAGTGCTGCCCAGACAGCCCACCACAATGTGACACAACAGCTCAGGGGAGCAGCACTCAAGAAAACTTGTCTTTGCCCCTGGCTCCACCTGCGCTGGCAGGTCATACTGCTGCTCGGTGCCTCCGTTTTGCATTCCAAATTGAAGCTATGGGACAGTGTTAGCTATGAAGTGCTTCAAGATTGAATGACTCACAGAGCAGTGAGGAATGAGGATCAGGAACAAACTTGTTCTTGATACTTGCCCTCCTGGTGCAGAGGTAGGAAGATCACTGGGTATTTTCACTGGGTAGGCAATCACTGGGCATTTTTCACTGAAAGGCATATTTTTTAGTGAAGAGACAGAAAGTCAGCAATGGGTATTGCTCAAAGAAGTGTTGGGAGATGTGACACAAACAGAAATAAGATTGCTGATTGAAGCAGACTTAGAACTGAGAATGAAGATTGCTTCTTCTGTTTGATTCTGATTTCAAGTCAAGAGTTTCTACCTTCAAAGTAAATGACTTGCCTAAAACATTATGGATTCCATGAATTTCTGTCTTTAATTGAAGTATTCTATATGTTCTTGGTTTTCTTAGGTCCAAGTGACTTTGGGTTAGACTCTACTGTTGCAGGTAGAGGTCTTAAGCCCAGGTCAGCCTTGTCTTCAGTTTGAGCAGAAGGAGCTTCTCATCATATCCATCATATATATCTGGATATAGAAATCCCAGGGAACTTCACAATCTTGGGCACTTTTTTTTCTCACTTGTCTGGCACATTCAACTGAATTCTTACCGGTGGACTCTCTACTGTGACCTGAGATCCATCAGTGTAGGAAAATATCAGGTAAGAAAGGGTTAAGAAGAGGGGAACATCATTTTCTCTGGCTATTTTCAGTCAACGGATGTTCTTTCTGGAACTATCACAAACCTTCTGCAGACTAGGTTGTTCCAAGAAGGCCAGCCTATGAGGTAAAGTGGCAGAACTTTTGAGGACATGACAGCTAGGCCCTGCAAAGCTGCCTTCTGATTATCTTCACCCGGTGTCCCAACAAGTGGCCCTCCTATTCTGGAACTGTAGTGTGGACCAAATAAAGGTCTGCAGACCTTCACAAGCCCCCTTTATGCCCAGCAAGGTGAAATGTAGATACATACAGCCCTTTCCAAAGTCATTGCAGTCCCATCATGCACCATATATCAACGTTTTCTTGGCATGCCCCGCACTGAACGCTGAACTGCAATGTATCAATCCAATGGATCAGTGTACTGAGAAGAGTTTTGCTTCCAGCTAAACAGAAACCATATCATATGGAAACCTGTTCAATAAATCAACAACATAGCACAACAGCAACACAGCTGAAATCAGCCACTGTCCTATTTTTAAGTAATAGTGGCTTTTTGTCATTACCAGCTTGCACCACAAAAAGCTGCTTGAGTCTGAGGTGTCATTTCCCATCCTATAAAGTGACCAGTACTAAAAAATGCAACAACAAAACACATGTTTCCAAGAGGATAAGAACAAAGCTCTCAGGATTTTGCTAGAAGGATTTTAGACCAGTTCCTCAATGCAAATCTTCCAAAAGTAGGACCCAATATGCCACATGACACTATATATGTATCGCTTAAAGGTCTAAATTTAGATTCTTTACAGAACTCAAACTATACGAGAGTAAAAACGTTTAACAATGGTCTTTATTTAATTTGACATATCCCTCTTCAAATACTTCCCTGGTAAAATCCTTTTGTGTTCTTTTAAGTAGGACATTTTTTTTCCTTTGTGTAATTTAGTGTGGCATAAAGTAGGAGCTACCCATTTAAAAACACACACATGCACATAGAGACAGATAAGAGAAAACAGGTCTGAAACAACCAAATCGCCTAATACTACAAGCGGGGAGCAGGAGGGAAGAGGTAGAAAGAAGAAGAAAATGAAGAACAAGAAATATGCTAGAAGCTGTACAACATTTCACTTCCTTTTTGTTGGGTTGGAAGCATACCTTGTGCATCTATTATTTATTACATTGTCAATATTTTGATACTGTCATTTAAATATCTCAATATTGAAACAACCCGAGAAGCAGTAATGTCATACTAATAATGTTAATATTATTATGCCACAGATCTGGTCCCTATCACGCATTCCTTTCCCCTATCACGCAATCCTGTGATTGACTTAATGTTATTTGTTCCGTTAAAAAAAAAAAACTTTTCAAAAAGTCTTTAGCAGAAAAACCATAATACTACCAAAAAAGGTAATAGTTTTGAGTTAGTTATGCACAGAAAGCAGTATGCTGTGCATTAAGACCAGATACATGTAGGAAGTTGAATCTCTGACTCAGGCCAAAAAAAAAAAAAAAAAAAACAAGAGCAATAGAAACACAGAGGAATAGAACTCTTGCTTCAAACATGGGCATTGAAAGATATGTATTATTACAAAAAAAAAGGAGGAGAGGTAAAAGTCAGTGATGTAGCAATTCTCATTGATGAAACAGACTGAAAAGAAGTAAGAATTGATTGATTTAGTAAAAACAAGAAAGAGGCTAAGTCAAAAATCACTTTTGGAGTGGCCTGAAAAAGAATATCTACGGCAATTAGAGCAAGGTCTGCTACTCTCTTTGATGGCTGGATTTTGTTATGGCTGGAGAAACATCTTATTAGGAGAAACTGCAAGTTTCTCATCATTAGAAGAGTTTTAAATGCTAAATATAGTATGCAGTTCTTCCAAGTCCTGAAGCACAAGCTATCCTTGCATGCAGGAGCTTATTTTCTACAGCAGGTAGTCACAGGCTCAAGAGTAATGCTATGTGAGACTCAGTTTTGGTAAGCACCAGAACACTTCAGAGCAACTGCTTGCAGCATGGAAGTTCGTTTTAAAGGCTGTGACAGCCTGTGAAATTCAGTTTTAAGTAAGCTGTGACACGTGCACACACACAAAAAAGAGGGGAAAAAATGTCTAGATGGAGGATTCCAGAGTTTGAATTTGAAATTTCCAGTAAATCACAAAGTAAAATCAGGTGGCCTGAAAACTGCTAGGATCTGCCTGCAGAAGAGACTTGACCTCCCACGGGTAGAAAATCAATGGATTCTATGGGTTTGGATCCCCACACAAAGCTCACAACAAAGAGGGAAAATCACTGAGGTGTAGGATAAATTACCTTCCCAAAAGATAAGAAAAAAAAGGTATCAGGAAAGAGCTGACAGAAACCAAAAGAAAAAGCTGATCAGCAAAGAAAAACTCATTTAAGGTCATGAAAGTGCAAGGCTGAAGACCAGGTAAGAGTCAGACTGTGGGAGAACCTGCAGAACAAACTAAAACACACAGCAGGTGCACTCATATAGCCAAGGATACAAATGAAATTTTAGCTGGTACTGGCCCTCTGCTGTGCCAGCTACCCCAGGACTGCTCAATTTCTACCAAAAGCTGCTCAGGAAACAGTAGCATCTCTGCTTCCAAGACTGTAGCAGTTCCTCAGGTGGCTGCTTAGATGCTGGCTTACGTGGATGAGACCTGTGCATACAGAGTCTACCCTGTTCCAAGTCATTGCAAAGTGAGTTAAATCTGTTTTATTCTGCACAGTGCTGTATTTGAGACAGCTCAGTGCCATGTCTCCACTCTGGGTGTTTATTATCCAGACATATCAACAGGACCATGCATCATCACACCACACCAGCATGGTGCTATTTCACCTACAGGGTCTGTAAGATGAATACGGACTGCCTTTGAGCTTTTATTTATTTCAAAGTGGCTGTTAGAAGGCCCTTTGGAGAGCAGAAATGGCAGATATGCCTAAGGCAGAAAATGCAGGCAAGGAAAAGGCAAAAAGCTTTATAGAGCTCTGTGCATTGATGTTCAGGAAAAATCAGAGCTTTAAGCTGGTCTAAGCAGGGCAAATAGCATGTAAGCTGGAAGAGGGAGTGCAAACTTCCCACCACACGCCACCGCTTTGGTGGGAGTGCGGATGGGAGGGATCTCACACACCACATGTGGACATCACATCCGTGCTGCTTTGGGGGCAGGGACTATGTTTATGTTGCAGGTACAGAGCGACTAGAGCAAGGAGGCATGGAGCTTTCCTGAGCATGGAGCTCAGGTTTCTGGATGCGACTGTAATAACCATAACATTGCAGTAATAACTATAACATAGCAGTGCAGTTTTGTTCTCACCTCTTTTTGACCCCGAGCACACGGCCGAGTAACCCTGGGCACGTGCGTCGCTGTGGCAAGCAGCGCGCATCCAGGCCTTCCCTTGGAAAGTGCCTGAGACTCGGCATTTCACACCATCTGCCATGGGCTTCAGCAGGTGTGTATAAAGGCCAGTGGGATCCTGGCTGCATCAGGGGGAGCATTGCCAGCAGGTCGAGGGAGGGGATCCTATCCTTCTGCTCTGCTCTGGTGAGGCCGCACCTGGAGTATTGGGTGCAGTTCCGGGCTCCCCAGGACAAGAGGGACGTGGAGCTTCTAGAGAGGGTCCAGCGGAGACCCACAAAGATGATTAAGGGACAGGAGCATCTATCTTATGAGGAAAGACTAAGCGAGCTGGGTCTGTTTAGTCTGGAGAAGAGAAGGCTGAGAGGAGATTTGATCAACATGTTCAAGTACCTGAGGGTGATTGTAGGGAGGATGGGGCCAGGCTCTTCTCCATGGTGGTTGGTGACAGGATGAGGGGTAATGGGTGTAAGTTGAAACACAGGAAGTTCCATCTCCACAAGAGGAAGAACTTCTTTACTGTGAGGGTGACAGAGCCCTGGAACAGGCTGCCCAGAGAGGCTGTGGAGTCTCCTTCTCTGCAGATCTTCCAAATCCGCCTGGATGCCAAATCCGCTGGAGCAGGGAAGCTGGACTAGATGATCTCTAGAGCTCCTTTCCAAGCTTCACCATTCTGTGATTCTGTGAAAGGCTTCTGACCACAGACACGGGACTATGGTGACTTCACCAGGTGCCTCCAGGAACACTGAACCCATGGCCAAGCCCAAGAGTGAAAATCAGAGGCCCGGTTGCAGCCAGTGAAGTCCACTGTGGGCAGCAGTGACCCATGGCACTCCTGCAAGGCAGGAGGATCCTTGGCAGCCTTTGGTCTCTCCAATGCTACCTCCCTGTGTAGCCGGATTCTTTTTCAGCCAGCTGTTCCTTCGTCCATATGAAGCACGCTCTAAAAATGCCTGCCCAGGGCACTGCTTTATGGCTCAATATATGCAGCAAAGATTCCCAGTAAGGTCTCCCTGTCAAGTCCAGGATTTATTTTTAGGGTTATGAAAACTTTTAAAAGCATTGGATCTCAGCGAGGGCATACATCTCCACCAGAGTGAAAATACCGTGTGTGGCTCTGCTCCTTCAGGCGACTTCTTCGTGCATCAGGTAAATGATGAATTGCCCTGTCAGTCAGAGCTCTCCCTTTCAGGGAGATAAAAAACCATGTGTCTGAATAAAGTTACTTGGGTTTAGCTGCGACACAGTCACATGAACGCATGTGACAGGTTGCTTCTGTGGAGCCCCGTCTCAGAAGCTGCCCCTTTAGGCTTGGCAAGCAATTCTGTGAGGTGCTGCAAAACAGTTCTCACAGATGAAGTTTCAACAGACTACAGAGCAGCCTGAAAAGGTTGCAGGAAGAGGAGAGCATGGATTTTATTTGTTTTTGTTTGGTTTTCTTGTCTCTAGACCCAGGGGCTGATCTGTATGGTCTCATGCTGGTCATGAGCCAAGGCCCAGGAAATTTGAGGCCAGCAGATCCCCACAGAGAATGAAGTGGCTGGCTGCACCGGGAGCTGGTGGAGTAAGAAACAAGCTGCAGCCAAGCCAGGACCAATCTCCCTAAAATATGTATAAATATATACACACACACACACACACATAGATATAGAAGTAACATGAGAATAAAAAGAACCAAAGAAAATTCACAGCCTGGGGAGCAGCCCTGTCCTACAGGTGCCTTCCTGGAGTGCATTTTTACACTTCCCGCATCCAAGTTCTAACCAAAGGCAGGAAATGTGCTTCCTGATGGGCAACACAAACCCAGCACTTTATCCCACCAACCTCCATCCACTACCTTCCTAGCACTATAAATGTTTTCTCCAAGAGTGATAAAAGAAACTGATATAGAGCTCTGCTGGCTCTATGCAGTTAAAATGCACTGTGAGAAAATGACGGATGCTGTTTATGTGACCTTTCTAGTGAGGAAAACTCCAAAAAAGATTTGAACCTTCCTTTCATCATGATTTGATAGATACGAGGGTAGCGAGCATGGTGCAACCAGGTCCACTGCCAACCAGTCTGAGATCTATGTACAGCATGTGGGCACTTACAACAAACTGTTTGGAACATGAAGAAAACCCATGCTAGTCCTATTTTATTTTTTACTGTACTGTCTAATAGATGCTCTGTCAAGTTATACATTTCTTGCTGTGACAAATTATTCTTCTTCTCCTGACAGGACCTCCAGCTGAGTCCGCTGTGCTCAATTAGGAGAAAATGCATATTTTAATCCGCCCCATGGTGTAGTAACATTTCACTCTGTGGCCTTGGCACAGAAGCCATTTAACTATTTCTGCAGAGGTTTCACATGTAGCACATTATTCTCATGTCAGCTGCATTTCCTCCTGTTCTAGCTTCCCTGGCAGTACTCCCCTAGGCATTGGGATGTGGACAATTAAAGCCCACTTTATCATTTTGGAATCAACGATTTTCTTCCCCTGATACAATTCATTGCTACTTGCCAGCTGCTCTTACCATCACAACCATCTCCCCTTCTCCTGGCCAGCATAGGCTCCTGGGAAGCTGCTGTGAGTACATCTTACAAGTGGACAGGTAAAAGGTGCTCCTAAGCCCCTCCTAAAATGATGCTCTGTGCCTCTGTCCTCTCCAATAGTCATGACTGGATCCTGCCTATGGCAAGGAATAGGGATCACCTCAAAAGCACAGAGTCTGTGTTGCATGGGAAAAGCCTACCGTCCTTCAAATTAACTATCAGGATTTCTATGACTTGTCTTCTAATGCTGTAGGAGCACTTGGAAACTACTCAGGCACAGCACAGCATGAGCTAGGAAGCCACACAACATTACTTTTATGGAGTGATGCGACTTTCTTCACTGTTCACAGGGTAAAGAAACAATTAAGTATTATTTGGGGAGGTAAAAAGGTCCAGGGAGAGGACAAAAGTGGAAAAGTGGAAGATTCTTCACAGCAGACTAGGAAAGAAAGCCTGGAGGGTTCAACACTGCTCTCTGACTGCCTCCAAACTATTCTTAGCCCACTATGTCTCAGAAATACTCCCAGAGAATTCTCTATTTCAAGTCTGGATTTCCAGCCTTCTATCTTTCTATAAAGGATCTTCTCATGTGCTGTTTTCTTAACTGTAGTCAAAGTTTTGATCACTCAAAAATCTCTCTTGCCCAAAACAAAGTCATGGCCCCTGATGCATTCAGTAGCCTGAATGCCATTAATTATTTGAAACCATGGTTAGCTGAATTCATTCAATACCCTCTATTCAATTTGGATAACAAAGGTTTGACTACATTTCTTTTTCTCTTATGTGAAATGTGCTCTCCGGTGCTACTTACCCTGTTAAAAATATATCTTACCTTTTAATCAGCACCAGCAAAACAGAGATAAGCCTGCTAAAAAGGGCTTTGAAAAGCAGTTTAAGTAGCAGAGGAATTATGTGCAAGCCTGTAGAGTATATTTATGCTTATAAAAAAGATATATAAAAATTTAATTGGTACCCAGGAAAGGCACCAGCAGCTGGATCGAGAGGGTTCTCCACAGCGCAGTTCAGCAAGGCAATAGCAGAACAAATGTCTGCTTTTCCAGTACTCTCAAGCCTGACTTGGAGCACCACTGCTGTGCAGTCATGCCCACTTACTCCTTATCTTTCTCCTTTATGGCTAGCCAAGATTGGCGAGTGAAAGGGACCACTGAGTTGCCTGTTCAAATGTCTCAAGCTAAAGGTTAAAGGCCTTGTGTTGGCAAAGGAGGCTATTCTCTGGATCGGGGTTGTCATCATTAAAATACAGTTTTAGGAAATGGCCACATTTTGCACAACAGAAACTCTACAAAAAATACAGCTGGATGATCCCAGGAGTCCTGGAATAAATCCAGTCGCTACTAGAGGGCTCTAGGACATGTCAGTGTATACCGCTCCCTGACTAGAAGCCGGTCTGGTAGCTCCCTTAGATGTGACATCAAGGGACACTTTGCACGCAACAACGTGGACTTGCAGAAGCAGCACCTCACTTCCAAGGACGAGCCCTGGGCTCTTCCTCCATGTGGTCTGAGTTGCTCCTGCAGCCGCTGGTCACTTTGACACGGTACCNTAAATCCAGCCGCTACTAGAGGGCTCTAGGACATGTCGGTCTGGTAGCTCCCTTAGATGTGACATCAAGGGACACTTTGCACGCAACAACGTGGACTTGCAGAAGCAGCACCTCACTTCCAAGGACGAGCCCTGGGCTCTTCCTCCATGTGGTCTGAGTTGCTCCTGCAGCCGCTGGTCACTTTGACACGGTACCGCGCTGTCCCCTCGTGCCGCGTGCGCGTGCCACGCGTGAGCCTGCTGCGCCGCCGGGGAGCCAGCCGAGCCAGCAGCGCCTTCAAGCTCGTTGTTTTCTCTTTTTATTGTAGATCTGTGCTGGATCCGAAACAGAGCCTGAGCAATGAAGAGCTCCCCAGGAGATACGGGAATATCTCATTAGCGAAATTACTTTTTTCCAAGAGTGGTTTTTGTGTAAACATAAAGTCCTTCATTTACACGGAGAGCATTTCAGCAGCCATCTCCTCTTCCTATTTTAATGTAATTTGCCAAGAACATGTTTTTTTTTTTCTTGCTTTCATATGGAAAGGACCAAGACTCTTCACAAACTGCTTCTGAGGCCATTTCAGTACAACCACAAAAGTAATCTGGGTGTTGGGTTTTTCCTCAGCTTAGTTTACTCAGCCTAGTTGCTTAGTATTAGAAACCAATTGCTTCGTTTCCTTCCTATTATACAGCTAAATTAATCCTAATCCTATTGTAGCAGAGTCTCCTTGGACTTTGGCATCATGTGGCTCACACTGAAGAGAAAAGTGGAAGGAGAGGTGATTCAGGGTACTCTGGAGCAGGCACAGACCCCCTTAGTGCTCAGCGCAGTTGGCCCAGACTATCTCTGTCAAAGGCACTTGTTACCCTGCCAGCAACATCAGTAATTCTTTATATCCTGATGGGAGATCAGAACAATATTTAATGTAGCATTGGTGTCTCTTTTTTTGCAATTAAGAAATCAGGAACAAAGAGAGAAAGAGAGGAGTGTGCCAGGAAAATTAGTTTGGAAAATCACGACGTTTATGACAAACCCTTCTGGCAAATGACTTGCAGGTCAGACTTACCTAACAATGTTGACTTGTTTTCACAAGCACAAGGCTTTGAAATAAGAATGCAAGGAAATGATTGGATAGGGCAGCAGAAATGGGATGTGCAGCATTTCCCTGCTCCACATGGTAGAAACAGCAGAGGGTTGTTTAACATGGCCTGTAGTTCCTGCACAATTCACAGAAAGGGGCTGCAGGACAAGGATGGGCTGGAACAACCCTGGCTGTACAGCTCTAGGGAAACAGGCAGCAGTCGGGACCAGGCATCAGTACATGATGGTCATTTAGATGACCTGATGCCATTGCAGTCCATCTCCACATTGAGGTGTGCAGATGCCTCTTTTCCATCAAAGGTGATTTTACATGAAATCCCTGAAATCTTGTGTGGACCAGGATCTCGAAACTCACATGACCATGCAGCTCCACCTGCTTTTGCCAGGCAACCTTTTATTGCTCTCCTGGCAACAAATAAACCTCAGATCAAAACTTGATCACAACTTCCCATATCAGTGATGAATCTAATGCAAAAGTGAAAATTGCTGGTGCTTTCTTGGTGACAGATTTGTGCAGCTGACGTCACTGTAGAAGAGAGAAGTATGAGACAAAAATTTTCTTGTTATAATACTGAAAAGTTTTACCAAGCAGGTCACATTACAAAATTGAAGATGAGGAAAGGAGTTACAAAGTTATAAAAGGCACGTGTAGCACTGTCCAGCCAAACAGCGTCAGAGCTGAAGGGGAAACACAACATCTAAGTCCCAGTCCAGCAGCAGCCCTGTGTGTCAGATCTTGCCTTCTCCAAGCTCTTGCCTACCCCCAGACCATAACAGCAGCTTACCCGCATGCCACTTTCGCTGCAGTGAAATTCATCTTCAGAAAAAAGGTACTGGCTAATTACGAGCAAACTCTCTGACAATTTGCAATCAGCTCATTTGCAATTCCTTGCAAGCAAGATTTGGGGATTTTTCTTTTTTTAATACAAGGCATAATAGTGGACATTCCAGTAAGCCAAATCAAGAGAAATGCGCAAGCAGAAAGATGAGCAATTGTCCTTGAGGGAGGACGCTTAGCATACCTAGAAACACAACCATTTTTAAAATTAATTAATCCCCTTAAGGAATTGTGAGTGATGGATTAGAGACCTTAACTGGGGAAGTAGCCTGTGACAGGGTGTGTGTAGGAGGAGGCATTGAAAAAGGACACGAGTTTGCGGTCTCATGTGCCTAAGCAAAAACGTCAGTCCTTAGAGTGGAAAATATTTATTGGTGGGGAGAATGAGCAGCTCAGGGGGCCTCAGAGCTGCGCGTGAGCAGAGGAGGATCCGCAGCACCCACCGCTGCCCGGATCCAGGAGCTCGCTGGGAGCAGAGTTGGGGCAAAGCTGAACACTGTGTCACCAGGGGGGTATACAGCACGCAGTGGAATTTTTAAAACATATTCTCTATGCTGAGAAAGGTCTGCATAAACTGAGCAGCAGAGGAGACGTAGATTTCTTATTTTAATAGAAATGAACAGCAGGACGTTGCTTCAGATGTGCTTCCTTACTAAATCAGCCTCTTGGTTTTTGAGTCTGAGTCATCTCTATCTTAGTATGCAATGCGTTCCACCACGTAATGAGATTTCTTTGAGTTTCCACTGTATTAGATTTTTCTACACATCAAATATTTAATAAGAATTAGCATCCAGCCATCCTCCCTCCTCCTCTCCACAATAATATTAACTTCTACTGAGACACCAACATTTTGCTATTCACAGTGCAGCGCTGAAGGGTAAGTGGCAAAGTCCCATATATTTTTCCAAGGAATTTGCTGTGGCCTTCCGCAAACACACAGTAACTAAGGAAGAGAATGACCAAGAGAAAAGGCATGGTAAAGTGAAGGTGTGAAAGGGGACCTCTCATTAGTCTTTGTGCCAATTACAGTATCCGAGGAACAATTTCATAGTGAAAGCATATTTATTTGATGTGGCACAGATACCTGGGCTCACTGTTACGGATGGCATTTGCTCTTAATGCTTAAAGTACCTCTTTAACAAAATGGCACTCCATAAAAATTTAGTGTGTTCCTACTGTAATTAAAAAGCCCTAGTCATTTTTGCATTTATGATATAAACTATAATAGCTGTAAAATCCCACAATTAATTTGCGCCAACATTTCATACTTGAGAAATTCTCATTACAAATTTCATTACTTATTCACTTATCTGTAATTTGTCCTATATAACCTAAAGAATATTAACAAATTTAGAGTCACTTTTGCTCTATTAAATGCTAAATAGAAAAGCCTTTCACCTAGCAAGCCAATGGCAATAACACTCTCAGACCTGCTCCAAAATGGTGGTGAGTTACATTCAGGCTATACAAAATGAGATCCCTTTTTTTTTTTCAAAACATGTGCCAGAAAAGGCACGCAAAACCCGTAGGAAATTGAGTAGTATATCCAGAGCTAACTCACTGCACCTTACTAGCTGAAGCACATTACAGTGGCTGTGCCCATGGATACTGCAGAATTATCTCCGAGCAGGATTGGCCATAAGGCAACAGGGCAAGAAGAGGGGCAGGAATAAATCCATCTGGCCAAGCACAGCCTGTGTGCGGTCTGGCAGACCGGAGTTTCTCTTTGCCCTTTCCTCTTCGCCTTTCCTCCTGGATGTTCATACTCAGGACTTGCGCTCTGCAGATCTGTAGGACCGGGGTGGCTGGGAAACCCTGAGAAGTGTTTGTCACGTTAGCCTGGCACAAAAGCCTAATTTTTCCTCCAAATAAACAGCAATATTGCCAGAATGGTACAAAAGACAGAGCACTCGGGGTAAGGGCAGTGCTGCACACGTGAGCTGGTGGGAGGAGAAGAGGAATGACTGCTGCTCTTCCCTGCAGTGCTTTGGCCTTGGGCAATGTACCTGCAAAAACACCCTGTTGCTGTTGAAAACCTGGAATGTATATTCTTCATGGCTGTAATTTCCTTCTCTAACACGTCCTCTGGGACCAGCACTCCAAAGCCAAAGGCGCCAGAGCTCTGCTGAGGGCACCAGTAGTAAAGAAAATCATTATTTCCAAGCTGCTGATGTCTCCTTGCTACTTTCCAAGCCCAGTACACCTCTGTCCAACTCACGTCGGCTTTTTAAAAATGCTCCTGAACTTTCACGCTCTCTGTTCATTTAAAAACATCTTGCTTAAAAGAGGACTCTTCACTCCTGTCCCAGTTCTCAGTCGTACCTTTGCATGACTGGATCACTCGCCTCGCTCACGAGATTAGTAGGAAATTGTTGCTAAGTCTTGCATACAGTGGTAAAGCAGCATGACAGCAGACTCCTGCAAAAACCAGGCTGCAAAGGCTGAATTGGTCATCTGGCAAAAACAAACTAACAAAAAAACAGACACCAAACACTTCTTCCACATAGTGCAAATTCTGCAAGTGCTTCTGCCTCCAAAATCCAACCAATATTGGAGGTTTGCCAGCATCTAAGAAGAAATGGGTCACTACTTTCTAAAACATGGGCAGGCCAAAAGAAGATAAAGCGTACTGAGATGACTTCAGTTTCATTAACCTGTGAACTCGATGAAGCTGGAAGTGAAGAATGAGATTTGATTCCAGCAGGCAAAATGAACTTTGGTGGACTTTGCATCTAGGCTTTGCAAATGATGACATGCATTATGAAACATTATGAAAATTAGAAGCATGATGAAAAACAAGGTCTAAGAGTAAGTGGTTTTACCTCCCTGCAACAGAGCAATGCTCAAGCAAACAGCCTCAGGACAGTGCATTCAGTTTCTACAAAAGTGTTTTCACAATAAATAGAGACTCATATATACACGTATAAGGATATGCTCTATATGCACACACACACATATATTCTCCCTTTTCCAACAATTTGCAACATTATATAAGCATTTCTCTAGCTTTTATACCACATTTATTGTATTTCGATCCATAATGAACTTCTACAAAATTAAACTGAGAGACAGGAAATTACTATTCTAACATAAATAATCTTGCTTCTGAAAATGGCAGTTCCAGCACAATCAACAATACAATTTATAAATGAAAGAAATTCTATCATACTTATTGGTTTTGTGTGCTTCATCTTTCATAGGATATTACAGCATAAATTGAAACTTTATAGGATTTAGTAAACTTACCACATAACTGTAACAAATTGTACTCCACTCTTAATGCAGGACTTTTGGTCCACACAGGACTCTTTCATTAGCGAAGCCTTGGCTTTTGACAAATCAGACACTATTAAAGTACCTTCTGAAAAGTACATTTACAGCACCCCAATCCTTGAAATATATAGGCCTTAATTCTGGAAGATAGTTGTTGTAAAGTGGGATATAGGATCAGCCTTTCTTCCACTGTGAATCAACCTTGCAATTTCCATTGTGCTGCATAATAAAACAGTGGCAACAAACATATATACACACGCATAGGCATATGTGAGGTTTTGTATCAAGCTGACAGACACTAAAGTGGAATAAAAGAAAAATTCAAAAGAGAGAAAGGTTTATTTGGACTCCAAATCTTTGGTTAGTTCTACAGGATAATAGTTACAATATAACGTTGTTTTGTCTTTGGTGCACTGCAGTCTATATATGATGCTGCCTGCCCTCTTTCCAAAAGCTGTCAGCTCACCTAAGAATATTTTACTGAGTAGAAATGGTAAATAAATGATGCTTCTGGTTTGGTCTTAAAGTCTTCCCCCTAAAACATATATAAAAATGTGTGTCCTGGACCCAGACACTACTCTGCGGTTGCCTTAAGAGCAAAGACCACTGCTACTCTGGTGCTGCTATTCTTTATGTGATGGGTGCCACCTCTTTAACTACTTGCGAGGTTTACGACATCTGAAATTAAAAGGTGTCCAACTTTTATTTAGTATCAACGTTTACCCGTATTTCCTAAAAGAGCTATAAATCGAGGAATGATTCAGGCAGGTCACCACACTCCCTATGAGCTGCCCTCACAAGTATTTGCCAACAAATCAGGTAAATGAAAGATACTCAGTTGTTTTCTTTCCTATGTGGAATGCAAGTAAGGCTATAAACACAGTGACTTTTAAAGGCAGAGGAATTGTTAGGTTTTCATCTTGTGCTTCTAAATTTTAAACATGACCTCCAACCTGAGAGCCTTTTAACATATTATTGCACTCTAGAGTACAGACCACTGCACCGAAATTCACATTGGAAATACATTTTCAGTTTTTCAAGTCCCCTTAGAAATTATGTTTATGGAGTATCTTTGGAAGAGAATGAGTCCTTTATTCATAATACATAAGCTTTACATTTTTAATAACAGAATTAGACCTTCACTGATTTTATAACTATACTATTAGCCAACACACTCCAAATTAATTTGAAATAACTCACACAGTGACTTCTGCAGTCAGAACTGGAGAAGCATGGACTCTGAAGTAGCCAGAGACTGTTAAATTAAGTGATAATTGCAGTTACCTCTAATGAAAGCACAGAAGACTTTCCCTATTCCTTTGAAAGCCTGGATTTCTTGAGAGACGGGAAAATGGATGTGCTGCTGATCATTGTTTTATAAAACAGTTTAAGATATGTCACCGAGATTTCAGTAAGGTCTGTTGCTCAGTATATTTTCCTTACTTGTTGCGCAAGGCAAATAGGTTTTGTTTGTTTAAAAGTCTAATGATAACTTATAGGTACACCAGCATAGCCTATCCTATCTTATGCTTAAATACATAGGTTGGACTAGCACATCCCGTCGCTGGTAAGATCATGTCCCGCTGCAAATGCATGACCAGAACCTCTGCAGATGTCAATCAATGACCCAGTGCTCCCAACTAAGGAAACTTTCCCTTCAAGACAGCATTTAAACCCATGCAGAAGCCTTCCTGAATCAAGACTATAATGTTTGCCAATGCCTAACCCAAAAGAGACTAACTGGAGCATTTAGGTGCAGCTATAATATGCTTATTTATTGGACAGGCCATATTAACCTATAGGACATACACTCACTGAACTTCAAGACTTGTAAGAAACATACATGATTATGAGACAGATAATCTCTTTGGGAAAATACTACTCTGATAAATTTCTTTGCACTGGATTCTAGCAGCATTAGGGTGGTTAAATTCACAAGAAGCTGCATCTGCAGATAAAACATGGTGTTATCTTCCAGTGGAACAAAGTCATCTCATCCCTCCATCCCAACCCATATAATCTCCTATTTTTTCTAGGGTCTTATCCCTACTACTGGACCCAACACAGCCACTTGTTGCTCCACCTGCGTAATACTGTTAACTCTGAGATAACTGGGATAGGAATAAAATCAAATAACCATATCCCCATATGTCAGGCGAGGAATAATCTGGAGCTCTTTTGTACGCATACTTCAGAACCAGCTCTTTTCTTTATTGAAAATATTTCTGTGGCAGACCAGCACATGTCCAGGAAGGCCCTAAGTGCTGGGCAGTTTCTAGCTGTGGAATAGAAAAGGTTTGCGTGACTTTTCAGTGCTGACAGGTCCTCATATGATAAAACTGTCACAGGTGTTACCTAACATTGTTGTCTGCATCGTAATGTGTTTCCCAGTAACACTGGGTCTGAGTAGTGGTAATAGAATTAATTATACTTCATTTTGCTGTCTTTAACAGTATTGACCAAATTTAAGAACAAATGAGAAGCGCTTATCAAGCTTGAAGAAAATAATCCATCAGTGGCACAATTTAAATTCTCTGCAGTTCTCTTATTAATCAAAGTAACACTTACTATCCTATCTCCACTTCCCATTAACAGTCATTAAGCACTGTTGCTGATTGAAGCAATTTCTTTAGGGATCTCAACCTCATTTTTAAGAGAATCTCTACAGTGGAAAACAATATCATATAGGAACAGCGACTTCAAGAGAGGAAGAAGGTTCTTCAATCATGTTCTGACCTTGACATTTCTCTGCTGCAGAAGTTCACAAAGTACACAACCAACACAGTCCAAACTTCTGCTGTCTTTCTTTCCACTATCAGCTCTATTGCCCCCATATTAACTAGCCAGGAAAACACCACTTCAGAAGACAGTTTTAGCCAATAGGTTAAGTGTCTTTAGCAACTGTACCTATCTGCATCAGTGATTATTATTTATAGCACTTTTTCATACGCAGGGAGCCCGTAAACAAAAAAAGAAATCACGAGACAGCTCATTCTGTCACCTTATTGTCAACCCTGGGAGAAACTCCAAGCTGTGATAAATCTCAAAGGTTATACAGTACAGAAAAGATTTCTGATGTTGACTTTTTCTCCCTATTATAAACAATGTCACAGATTGCCAGTTTTTGTTGGAATAAATGCAGTCCTTCACTGAGGAAGTCTAGCATGGGGATGCATCCCAAAGGGTCAGGGAAAAGGCTGAACCATGAGCCCAAGCAAAGACATGGTAGATCAATAAATGTGCAGGGCTGGGTGCAATGTTTGGTCTTTGCAGTGTCGATCCATGAAACCAGTCTCACAGGTGGCACACGGACATGCAGGGAAAGAAGTGCTTCTTTGTTATTATGGAGGTTACTGTGATGCTGTGCCCCTTCAGGGAAGTTATTCTGCACATCAGGCTCTCAAGGGCCTCCGGCTTACTGTTTCTACAGGTCTTCATCCTGTATCACTGTCCCCTAATTCAGAATTCCCCAGAATGTTTCTCTTTTGTTGCTCTAAGCAGCTCTAGGGAACAGCTCCCTCTTCTTAACTCAGGCATGCTGTTTGGAGGCTCAGAACCCAGAACAAGCTTAGGTTCAAAAATCCTGACCTTTAACAGTGTCATAATGCTGTTTTCATGCAAGACATGTCCTTTGTGTCACAGCTGTAAAGAAGAAGTTGAATTCCAGAGATGGGCCTGACCTTCTCCACATTTCCACATCTTAAATCTCTGTTAGAGTGGAGGCCTGGACAGGTACCCCTCTGCCTTGGCTCTCAAACACAAACTTCTATGGCTGGCATATCATCGTGCCAATATCAAACCTAACATCAGCGTTAGTCAATCCAAACCTCCAATAATCAAGTCTGGAATGACCAGCAGCATTCACAGTAAGAACCTGCTCCAAAATTTGCCAGCTTTCCCACTGAGTGTGGTTCACTTCATTCTTTCATGGAGGAAAAATCCAATGAGTCACTTCTGCTGAAGGAGCACTTGATCTGTGATTTGGTGGATGCTGGCAAGTAGTTTAGGGAAGTATCACTATGCAAAACACTGGTTGCAGGCCTTGGTGGTTTGGGGTCTGTTTGGCTATTCTCATAATCCCTGCCACAGCCCTTCCAGCCTGGGGAAGGAGGCAAAAAAGGATGGAAAATTGGCTGAGTACTCTGCTGACTTACCAACATTTACATCTGTAACTGATAAAAATACAGAATAATCTTGTAATCTGTTGGCCAACCTGTGGGCTGATTTTACTCCCAACGTGAAAGGCAGACAGCAGTTCCACGTTGGCAGAATCCACCTCAGAGAAGAAAGAAGAACAAAACACCACTTAAATTTTATGCAGCTAACTACACAATTCCAGTCTCCACAATACAAAATGCTGGGCTAGATTTTGGATCAATGTAATACCTGCCCTGTTAAAGCACTTAAAAAGGGAAACATCTACAAAGTGTCCCATTAGGGTGACAAATTCACGGCACTATGAATAGAAAGCCAGAATAAAGCATTGTGTTTAGGGAGCATGAATGGATTCCAGAGCTGTAGTGTTTCATCTATATGAGCAAGGTTAGATAGGCTATCACGTACTGTCTTGGTATTTATTAGATCCACATACTACAGACACATGTATTCAAGTATATTAGGAATCAATTGCAGAATGAATTATGGCAATTGCATTGGGACTAAATAGGGGCACCTGGGAATATATTGTGTTTAAGCTTCCATCTGTACGTATGTAACTTATCCTTGCTGAAGACGATTAACTGGGAAGGGCTTCCCCATGTTCCCTCATACACCGGATACCAGCTCTGCCCTTCGATAACTCTGTTTGGAGGCAGAAGGGGGTTTCTTGTTTTGAGGAAAATATTGGAGTCCAACAGATTAATAAACTTCTTGGATTCCTTAGTTAACCCTGCTATGGTCTAGTCCTGATCTATGCAAAGTCCCTCTCTGCCAAACCACGTGTGTGACCTTGACCCAAGTTCATTTCTTTGCATTTCAAGAGCAGTCTGAATTGTGGCTGTGTGAATAATAATCATTGTGTATATATAGGCAAGTCCTGAGTTACAAATCTCTATTGATGCACATAAAATTGACACTGTAAAAGAATTTTAAACAAAGCAAACGTAGGGGAAAAATCTATAAGAAGACAGAAAGAATCATTCTGTGCATAAAACCTTGTCTTCTCTTTCTCCTTCATAAGCTGAGCCCTGCTTACAAGTACTGTAAACCAGACGGATGACAAAGTCACTAATTGCAGCACAGCTATTGAAATAATATATGCCAGAGCAGCCACAGCCTTCTGTCATCTTTCTAGGGTACTTGGGTTGCACCAACTATGTATGTGAGTAAGTTAACTCCTTGCATTATACAGCCTGTTAGTCAAATGAACTGTTGGGAACAACCTGTCCCTAGTCAAGCCAGAGAAGGCTGTTTGCTTAACTACAATG
>VWPW01020841.1:465542-474942 GCA_013389825.1 Crypturellus undulatus
ATTCTGAGTTCATTTCAGTGTGGAAGGCTACATCGCACCCTACGCTAATAAACAACTGTAGGAGTTTTTCAGCATCCAGGAATACCTCAGACATTCGGCTGCGTTCTTTTGTCTGCAGAGCAGCAAGCAGGGTAATGCTAACAACACCCACCAAGACATAAAAATACAATTTATACCTTTTTAGCGAGCAAAGAAGAAGTTGGTTAACGTTTGAAAGGGGAGCAGTAATGTATATTTATTGACAATTTTATTGTAATAATTAGATGTTTACACAGTCTGGACATTGTGGCTAAATCACTTTCAGCATGTTTATTTGTAAAGGGCTGTTTTCAGGGCAGTGCAGTAGGCTCATTAAGAAGACAGACTGCATTAAGATTCAAAGAAATTACTACTTCCCAGGCTTTGCTTCACTGGCTTGGATTTAAAATAAAATAAAAAAATTAAAAAAAAAAAAGGAAAGGAAACAAGGAAAATTAAAAACGCAACAGCAATATCATCCAAATACCCAACAGCCTAGAAATAATGAAGTAAAATGGAAAATGCTTTCTCCTGTAAGGGAAACTTTATCTTTCCTCTTTCCAAATTTGCTGTTGTATGTTTGAAGCTATGTGCAGATTGCAGATGCCACTTCTAAGTGTTTCCTTGTGACCATATACGTATATAGGTATATATTGCTCCCACACCTGTATTTATTTTTTGCAGCCCAGCTAAACAACTACATGATATTTAAGATAAAGCTTTCCTGCTCTATTTTTTTTTAGGCACAGAGAACAGTCCACTGCTAGGAAGTCTTTAAGCCAGTACTGGGTATGCAGGTCTGTTTGATGCATAGGTGCCTTTTTTTACCTTCTTCTTCTGTTAAAGGAAGATCACTTTTTATTACTAGCGCTCAGAAATACTTTTGAACAAATGTTCATTAATAACCAGAAAACTGCTGCACATTTTTTTAAGCAAATAAGCAAGTTAAACTTTTATTCCTAGCCTGCATAAATCTAAATTCTCTATAGAGGCCAATCTGGATGCTTTTTCATTAATCAATCTAAAAGAATTTGTTTGTCCTGATGTGAATTTCCTATATGCAAAGAGAGCCTGAAGGCCAATTACAGATTTTTCTTTTTTCTCACAAAGGGCAGTGAAAGGAAGGCAGAAACAGAAGGAGCTTTCAGTGGCGCAGACCTGCTGAGAAAGTCCTTCTATATCAAGTTCTGCATAGAAGAGGGTAGCACTGCATTTAGCACAACATCCACTTTAAAATTTAAAAACCCTTAAAAAATTAAGGCAGTAAATAGGCTATAATGTTGTTCCCGTCCTAGTATCCTTCCATTACAATTAAGGAATCAATATGCAGTATTTATTGCTGAAAGATTATGCAGAAAGAAGACCATATAAAAGGAACTATGTGCTTAAACCTTCCTGATTTTCCTTTAGCTGCCGTTTAGCTTGAGAGAATGCTATTTTTTTCTCAGAAGCAGACTTGCTAAAAGCCACCCAGTACGTACAATATAAATGCTGTCTACTCCCCGCCCTCACAAATAAAAACAAAGACGATAAAAGAAATGGATAAAGAGATGGCAGTTTGTACAGAAAATGCTGGGTTATATTTCTTGAAAGCTGCACAAGTCAACATACAAACTTGAAATATTACAGATTTAGTTTCACAAGTCAATCACAGCTATATATTTGGACTTGTAATTACTGTCACTTTTGACAGAGAAAGCAATAATTTTTCCCTGACATGAGAGTTTCAATAAAATCAGGTAGCCACATCACAGAACAGTTTCTTACACAAAGAATTAAAAGGACTTCTCACAGAGATAAAGAATACTACCAAAATTACATATGTGTCACATATTTAATTAAAGAGTATGGAGGGGAAAAAAAAAAAGAGGATGATCCTTTCCAGGTAGACCTAATCCAAAGCCTATTATAAGAAGGAGAATATTTCTATTTTCTTGACTGCATTCTGGAAAAATCCCTTTCTGTTTGTAGAAAGGGGGAAAAGAAAGAACAGACAAGACTGAAGAATATTTTTCTTTTTTCCTTTATTCCATGAGGCACTTTCCCCTACCGAAGTGATAGGTAAAATTTAAGTACCTGAGGTGAATAAATGGCTACAACTTGAAATTGTAGCTATTTTGCTTAAAAATGCATGAGTGAAATGTTTTTCATGACAATTAGAATAAATGCAGTGTCTCATGTTCTCAAAATTGTTTTAATATTGGATCCAATCAAACACGCTTTGAGGTGATGACACTGCGGAAAGGAGTCCTTGTTTAAAAGCTACTAAATGCTGGCCAGAAGAACCGCCGTGGGAATGCCCTGAACAGCCAGCACCATGCTGGGAGGGAACGAGGTTCCTGCTTGGAACTTGGGAAGTTGAAGGAGCATTAAGAGCCTTTTACCCCAAAGGACAGGATCAGTTTTAGCATCCCAGTCAAAGGGCCTAGACCTCCCTTTGCTGTGCCATTTGCAAACGGCAGCAGGTGACTTACAGAACTGTATAAAACTGGGTTGGGGGACTAGAAGGAGGTCCGGTCCCCCCTGCTCCTACCCCAGGCGCCGCAAGGCAGCAGATTCCCTGCTAGTTCTCCAAATCCTACGGAGATGAAAATTCCAGAAACTCCAAGGCAACATACTCCGAAGCCTTCCCANAGCCTTTTAACCCAAAGGACAGGATCAGTTTTAGCATTCCAGTCAAAGGAAAACCAGGCCTAGACCTCCCTTTGCTGTGCCATTTGCAAACGGCAGCAGGTGACTTACAGAACTGTATAAAACTGGGTTGGGGGACTAGAAGGAGGTCCGGTCCCCCCTGCTCCTACCCCAGGCGCCGCAAGGCAGCAGATTCCCTGCTAGTTCTCCAAATCCTACGGAGATGAAAATTCCAGAAACTCCAAGGCAACATACTCCGAAGCCTTCCCACACTGACCACAGAAGAGCTTTAACTTGTGTCTACCCTGAACCTCATGGGAGCAACTTAGGCCTCCCATTTCTTGATGGCCTCTCTTGATCGACATGTTCCCATTTAGCAAAACTGAGGCGCAAACAAGTTGTGCTGCCAGCAGCAAGTGCCCCTGGCCCTCCTCATGCCGGAGGTGAAAATGAGCAGGTCGCACTTGCTTCTAAACATGTCCCAACCATGGGCTGGGAGGAAACCCCCCGCACGTGGCAGGCAGCACGCAGATACTCACAGCTAAACGGGAGGCACGTTTCCTCCTGCCTTCACGAGGTGCAACTCCATTAAGGTATCGAAATTGTGCTTCATTATGAGAGCAATAAATCTGGCCCACGGAAAACAGAATATACTGTGGCCCATATACAGCTGTTATAATTCTGCGTCAGGAAACTCCTATCCCGAGATAAATTCTCATTATTACACACTTGCTCTTCTGCTGAGAGGATGGAGGCACGGCCAACACATTCATCTGCCGTTGGCAGCTGTCTATAATAAAGGTTACTGGAGACAACCGTAATACCTGCCCTCGTACAATTTGGATCGCGGAGGGTCAGATGCAGCTCCTGGCGGCAGTTGTGTAAGGCCGGATTAGCTGCACAGCCTGCAGCAGCTCCGGGGCTCGCGCATCCCGGCACGACGCGGCAGAGTTCAGCTCCGTGTCCACAGGCCTGGGAATTAGGAATGGGTCACGGGCAAAATACTGCCAGCCGCTTAGGAGCACCTCACCCTTCAGGAGACCCGCTCGGTGCAGCGGAGATGAGAACGAACACAGCCATTCACTTGATGTCTTCAGAAATTCTGTGTTTTCGGGTAAGTGCTATGCAGAGCGGGGCTGAACTGCAAGAAATGCTCCACAGATAACTGGCATCCTATATCCAGATGGCCAACTTACCATTAGGGCATTTTTTAAAGCACAAAAGTTATTTTCCAAAGCACTAGCAACTCGATTTTAAATCCCTTTTTTTTTCCACATTAGTAGGCACTTCAGGAAAAGCCATAGAAAATACATGAGTTTAACACTTCCTACTGTCAGTAAGGAGTTAATCTCATGCCCTCAGATTAAGATTTACCCACACAATGTTTTTTCCTGTGGTTAATGGGAAGTTACATGGATAGATTCCTTTGTCTCAGGCTATACTCTTGGAATTGACCATGTTTTCAAGAAGCATATAGTGTAGACGACAGACCGCATTTGTGTCATTGCCAATTGCTCACATTTCCAATTCTTTCTGTAGCACCAGCAGATACGACAACATTCAGGATGAGCAGAACATTCAACAGCCCACAGACATAGGAAGGGCAGACGCTAATAAGGATTATGATGAATGTAGGCTGAACAGCTATTGTAATTTCAGTTAATACGTTTAGCATATACTATGTCTACTGTTACCATTAACTAGACAGAATTATTGAAATAATTGCCTGAATTATCATAATTAATTAATAATCAGACACTGTTTACCAAATGAAATAAATATGCTCTCAGGAGCTGGTCAGTAGGCAGTGCTCTTTCTGTTCAATGGTCCATAAGTGTCATTCCGGTTATTTTTAGACTGAATTAATAAAAAACATATTCTGCAAGTTTAAAATGTTATGATACCTAGGCAAAGGTGCTGTTCGTGAAGCCCTCCTTCATGGGGCACTTTAGGGAGACACCAATCAGAATCTGCAAAATAAAATCCAGTTGAAACGCGTTACCTCTCCTGCTCAATGAAACGGGCACGATGCATTCCCCGTGCGGGCTGCACAGACTCCTAGAAACCCTCAGCTTGTCTGATAAACAGGGCACGTAAACAAGAACGATCACATCACAGCATCGTGTGCTGCTGCACTGTCAGGTCAGGCTGGAACTCAGAATCCTGATCCACACCTGATGTACACAGACCCACATAAATCCCTAGCTCACTGACCCCATTGAAGGCGCTCAGCAGCAACGAGGCAGCCGAAGGACCCAAGGTAACGTCACCTGCTCATTAGGGCAAAGGGCCCACCCGGTACGTGTGTCTCCTCTAGCGCTTGCCTAAGCCTGCCACAGGCCACCACTGGTGCAAACTCAGGTTCACATTCTCAAACGGAGGTTTTTCTGCACCTGAAAGACAGGTTTGACCCCACTCTGTAGCAATCAGGTATTTCAGTAAGCTGCCCATGTTCTCCTCTTCATAACTTTGCATGACACGTGGATGCAGGACAACAGCAAAAGGCAGAGAGTGCGAATCCCCAAAACAGGTTAGTAAGCGATGTTATTGTGGACAACGTGTTTGTATCCTGAGGCTTTGCCGGCGTCACTTCTCTGGAAGTTCACCCAGCCCTGAGCTGAGGGTTGGAGCTGCGCCAGGCCATCAGGGGAGGGCAGTTCTGGTCAGGGTTGGTCACCGGGCAGCAGTGGCCCCGCGCTGACCTCGCGCAGCCCTCAAGGCACCAAGTCGGAGGGGCAGCCTCGCTCCAGAAGCACTGAGGTGCCCGCGCGACAGATGCCGACATCCGCATGGTGGCAACCTCAGAAGCTCAAAAACTGAACGGAGACGGGCTTCACTGTAGCCCTTCCAAAGTGATATTAGGGTTCATAATGTGGTAAGTCTATTTTTTTGTGAAGTAATGGAAATTTAGATGCAGAGATTAAGCGCTACTTTCATTTTGATCTGGCATCTGAAAACTAATCATAAAATTAGCCTGAAGACAAGGGGAGGAAAAAAAAATGTAGTAAAAAAACGAGTACAGAATATTCTGTTGGAACAGGCAAACAAAAATTGAGGCCACCAAAGGCACGTGATGTTTAACAATGGGTTTCTCACATAATGCACTTAAAGAGTACTGTCATGATGGGCAAGGTGGAACAATAGAAAAGGGAAGATACTCAGAGCCCTTAAACAACTGGAAATAACATAAAAACACTACAGAAATACCATTTTTCAATAATAAAAGCCTACAGCCACACTGCCACGACCATGCAAATATAAGCACCTTTTAGAAACAAGAAGGAGGCATCAAAACCTGATTATAAGTGAATACATAATAAAATCTGCTCTTTCCCTCACGTACACGTGTATGTACATATGTGCATTCATCCTCAGCTGCCTCTAATGTAAACGTAAGGGGAAAATGGCAACCCTCTTGGAACAGGGCAATGGAGAAGGCTCCCCAGCTTCCCTGATGCCACACGGCTGCAGATTCCCTCTTTCCCACGCAAACCAAAGGAAGTCTCAGCAGCTGAGAAGGGGCACAAACCGGTTGCCCTCAGCTGTCTGCCTGTCTCTGCTCTGCTCCCATCCCGACCCCACCGGAGGTGTCTGCCGAAACGCAGCGTTGGGCCGCGCCAGCCCAGGGCTGGGAGCTGCTGAGGAGCCCTCTGCGCTGCTGCTGCGGGCGGGATTCACAGGGATCCTGCTCACGCTGTTCCCTTTAGCCCCCGCAGCTCTGCGCATGGGGCCTTTCTGGGGTGCTGCACGTCCTGGCCTGCAGCACAGCATGCAAAACCAAAACCCTGCTTGCTTGTGGCTGTACCAGTCCCACGGCACGACTTACAAATATGCAAGACATTCCAGGAAGCTGGAAGTGGCCAAACTGATGATGCTCTTCTGCCAGCATAAATTCTTCTTTCCACTTTACCTGACTGCAGGATTTTTTCATTTCACAGCATAAACTTTCAAATATTGCTGTAAAATGCTCATTAACCATTAAATATCTTTATGGAGTAGCACTTGTTTTACAACAGAGGGTGAATGAAGTTTCTTGTTTGGATTGGGAGACTTGCAGTATGCTTTGAGATAAAAGCTCCAACACATCAGTTTGCAAAAAATGAATATAGGTGAATGGGTTTCAGTGGCATTTGCAGCTATCTGCCTCTCCGCCTACCAGCAGCTCCTGTTCTCCAGCTGCCTGCATCGCTATGCTGTATTCTCCCACTCACTGCTACAAGATGACACCTTGTGTTTTTTCTTGTTTTTTTTTTTTTTCATTATTATAAGACTTGCTCCTCCCATAAGGCTAGGAAGGAACTGACATCTCAGGCCTTAAATTTGACTCATGGTGGCATATCTTTCAGCGCAGAGGTTGTTCCTCTAGTTTGCTTTGGATCCTGTTCCTTTGGACTTCTCTCTGTGGTGAGGTCTCTTTTTGAGTAAGAGCAGAGCTCCGGGCAGCAGAAAGAGAATTGTCCAGACCCAGAAATATCTAGACCCAGTCATTCCTAAATAAACGCATAAATGGCCATAATACAATGACTCAGGCTTTATCACTGCCTGCTCTGCTTTACAATGTAATGGGGAAAAGAAATGCATGCTCCTTGGCACAGTGCAGTGAGATGAGAAAAGTGGTATCTCTTTGACTCACACATCGTGCCACGATCCTGGCTTCCCTTTAGCTCTTCCTTTAGCGGGGAGAGACTGGCCAAGGCATAATTTCATTCCAGAGGCATGAAACATTGTGCTCACACCAGTTCAAATCCCAGATTCCAAGTCTGTAGGTTGAAGCCTGTTGTGCTGGCCCCGCACACCATGACAAGGGATGCAGAGCAGGAAACGAATGCTAAAACAGAGATGCAGCTTTGGCAGCGCACTCTTCCCTGGGCTCCCTGTCAGTGTTTCTCTACATAAAGATGGAATTAAGCAGATACTTGTCTGAGAAATGTCAGCTTCAGAGAACGTCTGCTTAGCGAGGGTCTCGCGGTTTATCAGTGCACTGCGCTACGTAAAGCTGTTTATACGGGTTCCATGCACACTACTCTCACAGCTACATATTAATGAGACATTTCTCGTCAGCTTGAGGGACACCGATGGGAGAAACAACCAAAGGCCTGTGCAGCTGAACAGCATCCCATGGTCACCTACCTGCGTATTGCCACCCCGTTTTGGTATTCTGCATCTTCTCTACTGATCCCAGATCATGCTATAAAACCATAGTTTGGTTCTACATCTACAACTTCATTTCCCTCTACCTGAAACATAAAAATAGATTTCTATCTTTTGACTACCGAGAATACAGTGTCTCTTTTTTGTTTAGTTCAGGTTATGAAAATAATTGCATCTCTTTCAGAAAGAAGACAGAGTATTGGGGAAAAGACTTTTTGAAACTGTATTGCTTATTTTTGAGTTACTGCTCTGACATTCCGATCCAGACGGAATTCAACTGCTTCTCAATTTCAATGGTCTTCTGTCGGGTTATAAAGGGTTATACGCTTTTTAACGGCCTGTGCTCCTTTTAATGCTGCATATCATGGCACCAACTGCAGAGACAAAAAGCCCGAAGTTTATGCATTTGGCTTCGTATATGTGGTGGGATCCTAATTAGTGTTCACATTTGGCTTATGTCTAGTCAAAGCAAGTTTTTTATCGGTAAGAGAGGAGCAAAGGGCAGGCTGATGCACGTCAGGTCTTTAAATCTTATCCTCAGACCTCGCTGGTAGAAGAACCTAGCACAAACACCACCGTCAGCATGTGCAATCAGTGGCAGCAAGTACAGGGAGGCAGATCCTAACGAGGCACCGGCAAAATGCGCGAGGCAGCTATACACAGAAGTACATGAAATAACAGGCAGTGGGATGGTTATATCCGGGTGCCTTAGCAATAAAACGCATTTGTATTACCCTTACTTCTCTGAATAAATTCAAATGACAGCCCCATTTCATTTCTTCATTCAGTCTGGAGGCCAGATGGCATTAGAATCATTTACTTCACCTTGTTGTGCTTAATTACTACAATCAACACACTATTTTCCAAATTAATCATAACAAAGTAATTTCATTAGTAACACAGCAGGCTGTTGAATTATTAGCATCATAACAGTTTGCAAACAATTAAACTTTATTTGAACCTTAAAAATTTGCAGACTAGAACATTATTGTAAGATCTAATGGCAGTACCGTACAGATTCAGAACAGAGCAAATAATCGAGTAAAATTCTGTACAAAAGATGACTTACTATCCCCCTTTTATAAAAAGTTAGCTGTCCTCCTGCCCACAGCAAGGCAAAGGGAACCTGAGTGATGTAAATAGAGCAATTTTCTAACACAGAGTTTTGTTTAAGCGGTATTAAGGGCGGTTTTCTTATCCAAAAAAGGTTATGGTATTTGCAAAGCCCTAAAGTAAACAGTTTATCCGCGTCGCGTTGTTGGTTTAGTCCAAGGCGCTACCAGCGAGCCGCAGACCGGCCCTCTCGGCTCTCCCGCTCTGCATTTTAAGGCAGTTTGTTTATATAACTCCCGTGGGCACTGGGAAAGCGAGGGAAGGAAGAAAAAAAAAACGGGGGGGAGAGGCGGGGGAACGGAGAGGGCCAGGGGAACTGCAGACAAAAGCCGCCTCTCGGCTCCCCATCGCTGGGGGAAGGACTCCCTCTCCTGGAGCAAGCGCAAAGGCGCGCGGGGCGGCACCGCCGCGGGGGGACGGGGCCGGGAGCGGCTGCCGTCTGCTGCCACCTGCTGCCGGGCCGCCGCAGCGAGCGCCGAGCCCGGGC